>VXBT01012885.1:366232-426487 GCA_013400235.1 Oriolus oriolus
CACGGCAGGGCGGGCAGGGTAACTGGAGACAGCTACAGAGTACTGAGCAGAGATGGATGGGGGGAACAGTTACATTTTTAAACAGTTTTAAACTTTACATTTTAAGGGGTTTTTTTTTCCTTAAAAATCCCCTTCCTCTCACATTTCCTTGTTATTTGAAGAGTGCATGTCCCTTTAGGTTCACGGCCAGTCTGTACTTGGACCAGTACTGTGATTTGTGAGCTTGGGCAGGGATCTCGAAGTGGCTGAACCATGGGCTGCAAAACCCTCTCCTGGTATGACTTTTCCCATGCTAGGGACAGCATGACCTTGCCAAGCACAAAATGCTCAGTGGGATCGAAAGAGAAAGACTTCAACATGAGTCTCTAATGCTGATGAATCCACAGGAACAGCTATTCTGTAAATGATTAATGAGTCTCTGCATTATTCATGCCTGTGTCAGGTGCTGCCAGGGAAAGTCCCGTTGCAATCTGCCTGCTGCTTCCCCAGAGCTGCTGCTGCCACAGGTGCAGGTGCTCCAGGGGTGCAGTTTCTGGGCAGTTTCACTTTGCAAATAGCAGATTAAGCATCAGTGGCACAGAAGTGCTGCTCAGACACCACTGCCTTTTTATGGGTCTCCTTTGCCATTAGTGGATAAGTTTCAGTGTTTAACAGAGTCAGGATATTCATTAGCAGCTTCTGTGGTACATCATGCAGCACACAGACTGAAGGGTGATAATGGTGTTTCTAGTGGTTAAAATCTAACAAAAATCAAATCTGACAAAAATCTCATCTACCATTTTGCCTGCAGCCACAACAATAAGGGAGGAAATTCCTTTGGAGTCCACACACGTAGGAGGAGTCAAATCATTTGAGCACGACTTCCCCTCAGCTGCAGGATTTTCTCCTCTAGCCTAAGCCTTGGGAGGTGAGGAAAGGATGCTCTGCCCAGGAGGGACATTCACAGCTCACCACTGTAGCTCTCCTACCCTGGAGCCAGAGCTCTAATTACTCACATCATTATCGCAGCCTGCCCTGCTGGAAATGTTATCATGGAGTATGGGGATTCGTTGGGAACACTCCTTCCAACGTAGGACAATGTAATTATTATTGCCATCAGAGAAGGGAATGACTAATAAGGACCTTCAGAGAGCATCTCGTTCATCCTTCATTCTGTGGCTTCAAAGACAACTTTAAAAGGCATAATTAAGCAGCTCAAGTGTTAAAACTGCCTTGGCTCTTATAGTTAATTTCTTTCCAATATCAAGACATAAAATGGACAATAATTTCCCAGCAGGCCAACAGCTCCACCCTTAATGAGCTAATGGGTCTTACATCTGCCCACTCTCATGTTTTGCTCTTGCTGCGCATTTTTACCTGGTGTTCACTTTTCCCCCTGCTGATTCCAGTGATATTGCCCAGAAGAGGTGACTGGCCCATTTTCGTCTCACTCCAGCCCCTCTTTGCAGAGTAGCTCCTCACAGCTACAGCAGAATGCTGGGGTTTGATGACTATCTGCTTGAGAGATTAGTTTGATTAGGCAAGAGATTTCAGTGAGCTGGTATGTTTATCACTCAGCACGGGTTTATTCAGCTGTTTTTTAGAGCATGGGATGCTCTTCAAGTCTTTCTGGGCCGGCAGAGGGAAAAGCTGTACATAGCATTGGTGACTATGGCAATTTCTCCCGTGTTACCTTGACCAACCATTCCTGATGGACAAGTTGACACTGTTATGTTACACAGTGTTCTTTGCTTAAAATATTCTATTTACAACAATTCCACGTAGTGTAGAGTTGGGCTTTTTGGGTTTTTTTTGTTTTGCTTTTGTTTGGTTGGTTTCATTGGTTTTTTTCCTGTAAGGATGACTAAACCATGGAGAAGTCCCACGTAACACATCCATTAGGCTCTCAGAGCATGACCATGGTGTCCTGTCCCTTCCCAGCTCACACCAATGCTCACACCATTAGCTGACACCAAGGAGCTTTCCCACCACAGCTTTGGTGTAGGAGGTAGCAGGGAAAGGGCTACATCTGCTCTCCCACCCCATGGGTTGCAGCATCCCTGCCTCTGTTAATAGGAAATAATGATTGCTGCTCATCCCTGCTTCTTTTAGCGAATTTGTCCTTGTGGTAGTCCCTGCAGCATCAATACCAACTTCTAAAAACATGCATAAACCTTAGACACAGCCAGAGCCCTAATTCTCATTGAATTGTTTCCTGGCATTAATTTTAAAATATGATGCTCTTTTCTGTTAAAGCAAACATATATGGTTTAGGTTCTTTCTTCAGTAAAATGCCTTAAGATGAGTTGTTGTAAATAAAAAAATTTGGAGGGTTAGGAAAAAAAAAAGAATGTTTAAATAAAACCCACACAGGCTTTTCTGACCTTTCTGTATTTAAGTCAGCTTCCAAAAATAGCAAAGCAGGCGTCTGGTATTCCTTTATACTTCCGTGTGTCAAGGGAGGCTGTTAAAATTAATGGAGTAGTACCAACATAAAGGAGGGATAATGAATTTTATTGGCTTTATTGCTTCACCCTGTGCTACTGAGAGGTGCCAATCTGTTTGCAGAAGATATTGCAAGACACTTCCAGGTGCCTGAAGACCTCAGCCAATGTAATACTGAATATGGGGCAAACCTAATGAGCTTCCTAAATGATTAATTACACATCCTCTTTCCCACACTGGAGACAAATTAAACATTTTAATACAGTAGTCAAAACTAGGCCAGGTATTTTAATGTGACATGATGAAACCTGATTTTTCTGCTCCACAGGTGTTTGGATGGGGTGAGCAGCCTGGTCTAGTGGAACATGTCCCTGTCCTTCTTAGGAGAGGTGGAACTAAATGATTTTTAAGGTCCCTTTGAACCCAGGCCATTCTCTGGTTCTAGGATTCTGAGTGGCCCAGAAGGAAAGCTCGTATCTGCACAGAACAATGATGCTTGGTAGCAACAATATGAAACTTTGCTGCTCTTGGTGATCTCTTATCACCTGGTTATAAGGAATTCCTTAAAAGTGGATTTAGAGAGAAACTAGCGCAATCTTCTCCAAACAATTAACATTTACAACAACATGAAATTTGTTTTTTGTTAAAACCCCTTGTATTAATCACTTAATTCTTTACAGAGTCAGATTCTGTGTATACTTTTCGCTGAAACTGCTAAAAAATAGGTGGCAGTCTGAAAAAGCACAATAAATCTATGTGTATCCTTGATTTATACTCAGTCATTGCTATGATTAATGTAATACATAAGTGAGAGAGTGAATGTTGCTTAGAGATGAGTGTACCTGCACCAGTTACTAAAACATTTTTCAGTAAATCTAGCAAGATGATAATATTGGTAACTGTAAAAGAGCAGGTATACTTATGAACTGTTGCATGAAGAAGTAAATTAGTTATAACCATGCTCTTAGAATTGCAGAAAATTCATGTATTTATGCCTTTGGTTCATATATATGTATGCCAGTGTATGTTACACATATGGCATATAGTTTATATTTATATGCTGTATAAATAGTATAGATATGTATGTGTTATATATGTGTTGCATACATGATATAACTCTGAAACAGAAAAAAAAAAAGTAATTTCCATCGGTCTAATGTTTAGCTGGTTGGAGGAATGCACTAGCAACTCCATCATGTTCCAGGAGAGGGCAGTCAGATATGGACACAGGGTTTACAAGCCATTTGTAAACCCAGAGCATATGTAGGGTCGCCTAACAAATATGAACATTTATTTCTGCTTTCATGGCCTTACTGATTGCAGTTCAGACTAAAACGTGGCCCTGAACTTTCCAAACCATCAGCCTGGGATCAAAAATACTCTCCCTAATGTTAAAGCTAAAGTTTTCACTGACCTCCTGAATGATGCCTCTTCAAGCAGCTGACAGACATTACAGCATTGTAAAAAGCCAAACTTAAATACTGTGGAGCAGGTGGTCCATGAACATTTCTCCTTAGCATGGCCACATCAGGAAGTCTTGTGCTTGCGGAAGAAGGACTGTGTTGCACCTTCCCTGCAGCTCAAGCACTCCCACAGCCAGTGGGTAATAGCCCAAAGAGTAGCTACATCACTGGGAATCATCTGAAAGGTGCTATTAGTCTCTTTTGTTATGCTAATGGAAGGTGCAAGTCAACACAAATATTAATTGCAAACCTGTGCAGTCAAAGTGCTTTGTGCCAAGCAGGCAGGGTAATACAGCTGAGAGGCTTTGTGTTTTATATTAATTAACTCAACAAGAAATGCAATTGAAATGAAGTGTTTTCAGTTGTGTTTTCCAGTGCTAATCAGCAGCTCGTTATCTTTAATCACACCAGCGTTGCTGTTCTTTTCCAGCAGTGACAGAGGGACAGAGCAGCAATTTGTGGTGGTGTATAACATGGGTGCAGTGAGGGCAGCAAGGAGAGGATGAGTGGGGAGAGAAACCCCCTGCCCACATGGAGAGAGCTGAGCCCTGTCACCAGACACACATGTACCATCACTGGCACCCACCAGATGGCAGATCCAGCTGTTGTCCTGCCATTTTAGCAGCCTGTGCTGCAGCATTTATGGGTGAACGTGCTCCAGGAGATCACACGGGGCCATGCTACCACCAGGCAGGTGGGTCCCAGCCCTCCCTCTCCCCCATCATCCTCACAAGGCATTGGTGACTCTACAGATGTCCCTGCACTCACAGAGATGCTCAAATCCTCGTGCACGGTTGCAAAAGGATACCTTGCCCTCCAAGGGCCAGTCAAGGCAATAGGACTTGGTTTGGCAGGGTCTCCTTTCCAGCTCCCTCCAGGCCTGCAGTGTGCAGCTTGCTTCAGGGTATGAGCACCTCTGGTCCCCTCAGAAGCAGACACGGTGCCTAAATCACTCAACGGTGCCAAGCCTGAGAAGGCAGTGGCAGTGACAGGGCTCTGTCAAGGCCCTACCCCAGTCCTAGGGGCCTCTCCCTCTGTGCACCATGCAAGGGACCTCTGTGACTCTCCACCTGCAAGTCCAGCATCCACTTATCTATAAAAATGTGACGCTTCGAACTCTTAAGGAAGTTCTTGTAACTTGTCACTGCCTTCAGTTCATTATTTCCCTACGTCTTCATTTCTCCACAGCATGAGGTGGTTGACTGGGAGAATGACATCTCTGTTAATTCCTGTAGCTTTTGGGTACCAGATCCAAATGGCCTTTTCTGTCTCGTGTTTCTGTTGACTTACTTCTCTGTCCTCTGAGCCCCCCATGTCCAATACTGATGTGTCTGTCTCCTTTATGTGCTCTTCATCGCTGACTTAATAACCTGTGTCACCTCACTGTGGAGCTGTAGGAGTGCCCGTGCTTTGAGAGTCATTTTGGAAACATCAAGTATCTGTATGAGTCTCCAAATTTCAAAGTTTGATAGTTTCCCTCATTCTTGCGTGTTTTATATCTTGCAGCATTTAGTACTGACAAAATCAATGATGCTACTCAAAAGAACTATTTCTAAGGCTATAGATATGAGCTTGAAGCAGTAATCTGCTGTATTAAATTATATAGTAAGAGACATGTAGGTAGTGGATAACAAGGTGTGGATAAATCACCCAAAAGAATTCAATCCTTCTTTGAAAGATCCAAAAAACAAATTAAACCCAGATGCAATCTAGATAGAGAGCCAGACAAAAAGCCAAGTTTTGGCTATGGTTCCACAAAATTTCATCCAATAGTTTGAGCTTGCAAAGCCATCCCACATCTAAGATTTTACAGAACCATAGAATGGCTAGAGTTGGAAGAGACCTTAAAAATCATCCAGTTCCAACCCCCCCGCTGTGGGCAAGGACACTTTTCACTAGGCCAGATTGCTCAGGGCCCCATCCAACCTGGCAATGCATGTATGTATCCGAGTCATGGGTGAGAAGAGATACCAGTGTTAGCTACTGCCAGATTCTAGATGAAACAGCTCAGTACAATGCAAATGCAGAAGATCAGCAGGATAAACCCTAGAGCCAGAACACCAAACATGAAATTCTACTTTTGGGTATTAGAAATGCTCAGGGGAATGTACTGGGTCTCTAACAAGGCTGTACGTATTACCCGCTATTGGGTGTTGGCCCAGTATCCTGAGAGCTGGTGGCAAATCTCCCACTGAGCTCAGCTCTTCCTTGTCCAGCTGCTGGGTGGCTGCCCAGGCCCTGGACAGGCAGAAGAGTCTGTGCAAACAGGCTGGGCTGAGCCTGGACATGGTCCCTGCCACGATGGCACGTGTTCCTGCGGAGAGCTGCTGGGTAACACGGCAGCACCACGCGGCCCCTCAGACAGAGAAACCAGGCTCAGCAGCCTCAGCTTTTACACACCACAGAAATGGGAAAAGCAAAACCTAAATTCTTTCCTGCTCACAGCCTAAGATCCATAAATCAGTGTCTGAAAGCCCTCGGGATCCTATGGTTCAGACCACCTCAGTTCTTGCTGGAGTTAATGTTAGTGCATCTCCATCCTGCTGCAGGCTGACTTGCTTTGTGATGGATTCAGTACACATCATATGAGCATGTGTTACATCAGGCAGATCTTCCAGAAAGGTTACCACTTTTGGTTCCCTTTTTTTTCTCCCATTTGAACTGGTTAGAAAAAACACAGCTCGTCCAATATTTGGTAAGCACATAAACCTAATTGTGAATTTGTTCCTCACATTTCTGGGGAACCTCTGCAACCTTTTCATAAAGAAAAAAGTAAATTACCATCACTGCTATGAAAAGCATGGGGTAAATGATCACCAGAAACAGTTGTCAGGGATGACAGTGCTCAAGAACTGAAAAGTCGGCACATGCGCTGGAGCACCAGCCACAGCCAGAACCCCCCTGTTTGGATGCCTGTGATGCATTTCAGGTTTCTTGGCTGTACTGTTGGATGCCACGTAACACTGGGGGTCAAGTTCACTCCCGGCGTAAGTTCAGTGAAATCAAATCATCTGCCTTTGGGTTACTGGTGCTGCACCAGGGACTAATTTGGCCCTTGGTGTTTCATTTCGATCGTATTCAGTTTGAATTAGCATTGATCTTTTCACACAGCAGGCAGGCTTTACAAACAGGAGTTTTCTCTTCACTTCCTGCTGTGTGTGTCCCCATGTGTCTTCTTCCATCTTTGAAAAATTATTCTCTTTAGTCCTATTGTATCTGAGGGAAGTATTCATCAATGGAGAGAGAAATGTGGATTAGCCTCACATCTGCTCGCCTCCCCGCTATGGAGTGGGGTGAAGCTGAGGAGTTTTGCCAAGGGAAACAGTAGCAGAGAGCACTGTTGATGTAGATAGAAGTAAAAAGTCTGCCCTGAGGACAGCTTGTCAAATGAAGCCTCCTGTGCCATTAATTACAGTTCCAAGGTGCAGATGAAATATGTATGTGATAGAAGAGGTTTGCTTTTTAATGTATTATTTGAGCAATTTTTTAAAGAGACAGCATCAAGCTGAGCCTTCAGCTCATACACAGAGGGTTTTCTTTTCTTGTTGCTCACAGACTCTTGTAATTTCATTCCTACAACACAGAGAGTAATTCTGGTTACACCTCCAAAGACTGACTTCTTCCTGGGAAACCTACAGGAAGGCCTCTAACACTGACCGACTGTCTCTGGCCACATCGGCTCTCACATCAATATCCAGAATTGTGAGAGTAATCCCAAAGTAATTTTATTCGTTAGAGAATTACAGCTAATTAAATGGGACTGCATACAAAATAAAAAAGCATAATGTGAACTATAATTAGGCTGTAGTTAGTATTTTTGTGTTTCATATCAAAAGCGTAACAAGACCTTTAATGAACACATACCATGACTGCACTGACTGTAGAAGTATCCCGAGATCTCGGCCAGGGCAGGAGCTCCAGAGACAGGAGCAGTGTGAACAAGTTTTATAAGCCAGCTCCCGCCCCAGGCAGGTTACAAGAGGGAGCTTTGCTGTCTACAGAGGGAAACTGAGGCAGGGAGAAATCTAATCTTTGGTTAGTGCTGGAGAGGCGATCCCTGGCAGAGCCAGGAACTAAACTTAGCCTGCTGAGTCCTGGCGGCAGCAGCCCTTTCCCCGGGACAGGCTGCATTCCTCCCCTGAATACCGCAGAGCAATAAATAGCAGCAAGCAGGAAAAATGGAAAGGAGAGCAGGGAGAGCTCGGGGCTCTCCTCTGAGATTGGTGATGACCTAGCAAAGCAGTGAAATTGCCAGGGAGGAGGATTCACAGCTGGGAAAGCTGTGCCTCCCTCCTCTGAGCGGTGCAGGAGTGGGACAGTGGAGGCAGGAAGGTCAGAGAGGAAGGTGAAGATGATAAAGGTGGCTTTGAGAAACAAAGGGATGTGTTTCCAGCTTCCTCCTGAAAGGGCTGAGCCCTCGAGAGCCTGAGGTCAAGCACAGCCCCGTGGGTGCAGGGTGTCTGTGGGCAGTGGGCCCTGGGCAGGCTGGCTGTGGGATGAGAACAGACCCTGCAGGGCTAATGAACACTGCCTTGCTTCTCCCTGTTTTTTATAGCTGCAATGACTCCCTTTTTACACCCAAGCTCTCTCTAGCATCCCCAGCACATCTCAGCAGTCCCCCATGGCCCCTCCAGCAGCCCCCACTGCACTGACACTCCATCCTCCCATTTTGGATCCCCACCTTCCTCCTGTGTCCGTGTAACCCTGCCTGTGTCACTGGCAGGGACAGAGGTGGCACATGCAGTGCAGCTCTGGGGCTCTGTGTGTGTTACACAGCCACCCTGGCCACACACACTGACTGTGGGTCACACTGCCACCTGCTTCTTCTCAGGCACCCTTAACTACTGCAGTGTCTCCCCTTTAAGGAGTCCCAGGTGCTTTCTGGAAGCTGTAGGAAGTTTAATGCCCTGTGAACCTCATTTTTACTTGGAACTAGGCCGTGGAGTGAGGATTTATTACCAAATAAAATCTGCAAATCTTGTTTCTTGAGGAAACAGCAATGAAAAGGAGTATTTAAATGGCAAGAAAGCACTGGGACAAACTCTCCCTCTAGATGGGTGGATGGGAGTCTTGGTTATTCCAGTGCCAAGCACCGTGTGCCTTTCCAAAGGCTTAACTTTTATCTGGCAAAGGTGGGGCTGGCCTGGCTGTGCCACAGGGAGGAGCGGGGAAAGGAGCCATGACCTTTTAAAAATGAGCAGCCAGATTTCTGAATGCATGTGTGCTGAAAGGAAAAGCTCACTTTGCTTTCTCTCCCTCCCCTTCCCCCGCTGAAAAACTCAGCTCAAAGGAAAAAACTTCTCTGCAAGTGGAAATACGATTGCCACACTGCCCTTTGCAAGAGAAACAACTTGACATTTGACCATACGTGGAATTTCCTTAGATGTGGGCTCTGCTGCAAGACAAATTTCTCTTAGGTTTCTTCTGCTTTCTAAATTAAAGGAAAAGAATATTAATGGTGGTTTAATTTTCAGCTCTGCAGCCTTTAGGCTTCTCTGGTCTATTCCATGCAAGTTTAACACTTTGTCATTAATAAGGTTTTGTAACTTTAAAGTACAATATTGCAATAAAATGTAACTAGCTATGCACTGACGCTGTACTGCAAGAAGGCCAGGATCCCTGATCAGTGCACATTAGCTGCTGCAGTGATGGCCTGGGGATGGCCCTTCAGCACATCTGGATCTGCTCTGCACAGCATAACGATGATTTTATGTGCCAGCCCTGCTGATTAGCTGTAAACCACGTTTCCAGAGACAAGCCATTCACCTGCTACTTCCAATTCCTGACATTTCTGTGGATTAATAAAGTGATTGATGATGAATGGATCTGGGATAAAGCAGAAATATTGGCTTGGGTTTGTGCTGAAGGGGAGTGAAGGCACAGTGTGGACAAGACATCACTGAGAACGGCAAGAGGCAGCCCTGGGGAATGTTGAGAGGCAGAAAAACCCTGAGATGTGAGTTCTTAGGTTTGTTTAACTGCGTGTGAAAATGCTGGGATTGGCCTCAGTGCTCCAGGCCAGTGAGGGTACAGTGCCTGTGTTCGGGAAAGGCGGAGGGGGAAATTCAGTCCCCGCATTCTCCCTGGACGAGAACTGGAGAGGAAGAAGGAAAAAGCAGCTCCATGTATCAAATTAGGAAATTGCAAGGAAGCTTTTCCCTACAGTTTTAAAGCATAAAATGTTTGATCTGGACTTCCTGAGTGCATCCAGCTTCCAAAGCAGGTTGGGACATTTGCTTATATATTGAAAAAAGCACTTGGTGCTGAACTGTTGAGTATCTCAAGAATGGTTGTAAGATATTTCAGTCGCAGAAGTGATTGCAGCTTACCAGAGAGCAGCCAGGTGGACACCAAGCAAATCACAAAGCTGCCGCAGCTCTGCAGTGATGCAGCAGCTGCAGACAGGCTGGCAAGTGCCCAAAGGGCACTCCTGGACCAGCTGCAGCACTTTAGTACACTGAGGCAGAGGTTTTGGGTAAGTGAAAGGATGTCACATGCTTAAAGCCTCATTTCCAGCAGTCCTGCGGCAGCCATACCTGTCCAAAACCCGAAGAGATCAGTGCCAGATCAGCCCATCCCACAAAAATATTTTTCCATACATTCAGACTTTTAATAAGAAAGAAGAATAAAGGCTCTTACACCTTTCATGAGCATTGAATGGTAACAGATTTTTTTTTCTCTTTTCTTTTTAATAACAATAAGCAAATTAGACTTCCGTGTTTGCAGGCAGCACTCCAAACTGACTGACTGAGTGAGTTCTTTCCTTCACCCCTTGGCTCCTGTGGAACAGGGGCCAGGCTCCCCTACCACCATGCCACAGGGTGACCCTAGGGAGGTCACTTAACCCCCTTCCAGGATTCCCCCATCTCCATGCTGGCAGGGAGATTCTGATTCCCTTCAGGAGCCCGAGTGCCTGTCTCCCTGCCCTGCCTGGCTCCGCTCTGAGGCAGTCCCCGCTCTGCATCTTAGCGCAGGCTTCCCACCCCCAATCCCAAGAATCTGACCACACCAAGGTAGTCGTGAATTTCATCATGAGACAGCTGGAGATGCCTCTAGTGAAAAACATCAATATCAGGAAACCTAAACCAAATCTAATCCTGTTTTCAATGAAAACTGTTTTAAAAACCTGCTTATGTGCTATTTGACCAGTCACAAGCAAGCCTTCTTTTTATCCCAGTGATATGCCTCACCCACAACGAGACTTAGAGGTTACTTAAGTGGTGATAATCTGCTTAATTCACTATTCCCAAGGAGTCTTGTCCTCTTTTCAGAAATTGCTAACAAGGTCACCACTTCCGTTAATTGTGACTGTGTTTATTATGAGACAGAGGTGGCTCCAAGTGACTAAGGATGGAAACTCCTCCCAGATCATTCCCGCTGTCAAACACCAGTGACGAATGTTTGCAGAAAAGCAAATGAAAGTGGGTTGTAAAGGGCACCAAGTTACAAACTTCATAGACACCCTAATGAATAATTTTCCCTGCTGTCTGCCTCTGATTCCATTATCAGTTTCTTAATCAATTCTGTCTCCTAGCATGGCAGGCCTTCACTCAGCGTTCTGGGAACAGCAGTTGCTTTGCTAGAGAAAATCAGCTAGACAGATGATCAGCTGGACAATTATTAGATCAGATCTCTCTGGTGCTCTGTTTCTGTTGCTGGTCATTCCCAAAAGCACAGTTTGCTCCTGTGCAATTTCCTGTGCAAGAAATTTCATCCCATCCAAATTTGGGATGAAAAAGTCTTGGAGATGAGAATGGAAATGAGATGTCATTTGTCTGAAGGTAGGACTGTGTCTGGCTGTTGTAAATATTCTGCCTTGGTTTTGTGCTGTCCAGGACTACTTCTGGTAAAGGTAGGTGAAGTCGTGGTCTCTCTCTGACCTGCAGTGGACAGAGGATGCTTTCACTCCCTCAAAACAAATTTCAGAATTCCCAGGATGCACCAATAATTCAGTGTGGCTGACACCTCACCTCCCTTTATCACCAAACTGATATCCTTGATCACAGGCAGCTGCAATTAGTCCCCAGAGCACTGACAGTCCATGACGAGCGCTGTGCCTTTTGCCTTTCTAAAGAATGGCACTGTGCCTCTGTAATTGCTCTTGAGATTTTCCAGCTCTGAAGCCTTTGTCAGCCAACCTTGGATATACAAGCTGTCTACAGAAGCCATTGATTCCTCTCGCCTCCACCTCCTCCCTGCCCAGTTAGACTGATTTATAGGAATTTTGGTGGGAACCACAAAAATCCTGTAAGAGCTCATTAATCTGTGAATCTTTTAAAGACTTCCCTCCTTGCAGAGACCATCTGTTTGCCTGAGTGCTATTTTTGCAGCTGCCAAATCAGGTTTGCAAGACTCTCACCTTCTCCTCAAACCCACCACATGATACCGTAATATTTACATTCAGGGCTCGACACTTTTCCCTACCAGATCTGTGCAGAGCAAATGCAGCTTCGCTCATCTGTGCAAGACTCAAACCCAGTAAAATAGACGGCAATAATGCCATTAAACCCAAAAGCAGCAAGATCAGACTGAATCATGTAATTTCTCTTGGCTTTTTATGTTCACTAAGAGACTATGCAGTAACACCTGAAACCTCTGCACAGGGAACTGCTAATAACTGTAATTACAGCATGAAAATCTACTGTGTATTGGTGGGAAAAGAGCTTTGGCCTATGTCCCCTGTGCTGGGTGACTCCTGCAGGGCTGGCCAGCAAAGAGCACTCATGTTTGTCAGCAGATGCCAAAAGCTGGGCTCATGCTGTCGTGGTCACCTTTTCTCCATCCCTGTGCAAACGCATCTCCCTTGAGCGCCATGGCAGGCTCCTTGTGGCTCAGTGTGTCAGGAGACATTGTCAGCAAGAACTGTGGCAGCTCAGAAGCAGTTTTGTCCTTCAAATGTAGTTTTTTTTTTTCTTCACATCATTGCAGTAGCCTTTCATAGCTCCTCCCCAGAGAATGCAACCTTTAATAAATTAGATGGGATGAAAATGCCACCGAGATTCAGACTATCAATTAATTTCTTCTTTAAGATAAATCCTCTTCTGAATCTTTGATCTTTTTTATTTATGATTTTATTTACTGTATATTTACACTTTTGCGTAAAATGTTCTCTCTGGGAGCCAGCAATTATCACTGGTAAGGTTCACATTTCTTGGAGGTAGCTGGAATTCCTTCCCTGTTTTCTTTTTGAATGTGCAAAATTATTTTCCCTGCTGCTGGATTGGTGTCACCTGACATTAGTTAATCTTCTAATCTTCTCTCTGGGGTGACATCAGAGGAGATGATGGAGACATTTCCTATCTTGAATACAAAGCTCAGATTCAATTTTTACTAGTGAAAGTCTTGCTAATAACATTAAAAAATAGAGATAAATGCAAAATTATGACATTTATTGCTATTACTTTTGTATTTGTTGCTTCCTAGAGGGCTGTTTTAGCTGTCAGATGTATCTTGCCTATTTTTACTCACTCTTCCTTCTCTTGATGAACCCACATGAGATCTTGTCAGAGCATCAGCTCCTCTTGAAGTTGCATTATTACACTCCCGATCCATCAAGTTGAAATGTGAAGAGAATGTGTCAGAAGACACTAAGGAAATAAAATTCCAATTATTGGGACTTCCAGGCTCTGCTTCTCGCAGAGCCTGGTTGCTTTTCCTTCTGCTGATTGCTGTACAGAGGTTCAAGCCCATGTGGCCAGCAGCTCATTTCTCTGCTGCAGGTGCTCGTGGCACAGCACCCCACTGGCCCTGGGTTTGGCCCGCTGATCCATCCCATAGGTACATCTGGGACCTCACCATGGCCCCATCAGTGACTCAGGAGATGTGGAGCTGACAGTGGGGCTGGTGGTGGCTGGCCTGCATGCTCCCTTCTTGCTTCTCTGCATTTTAACTGGATGCAATTCAAAAGCTGTGGTTAAATTTACACCTTACATTAGAGGACGGGAAGAGCCCATTCTATCCCCATGACTGCCGGGCTTTTGAAGGGGGAAAAACACATCTTAGCTAACAAATTCCTAACGTTTTGGGCTCTTCAGTGCTCTGGGAGAAGGTCATCCACATCCTGATGCCAACCAGCTTGTATCAGCCTGCAGCTTCTCTTCTAGCCCTGTCCTCCCCCTCCCCCTCCCTGGGCTGTGAATCCTCTGTACCCAGCAGTCAGAAATCTCTTCACACGGCAGGAAAAAACCCAAGGGAATTTGCATAAATTAGAAGGGAGAAGCGCATTTCAGCCATTCTCTCTTTAAACTGCGTGGAAATCACAGTGATGGGAGATATAAACGCCTGCTGAAGCGGGCAGTAAGGCGCTTGCTTCAATCTCATGGAAAATTGCAGATTTAATAATCAGATCTGACTTGGTTAGCTAAAGAAATAATTCTCATTTCTCATGATTTCCCTCTGTCAGGAGAGAGAAAGGCAGAGGGAAGCAGAACAACTTGCTCATGCCCCTACACAGTGCTGAGCTTAGCAAAGCCCTTCCACCAGTAATGTCTGCAGGCAGCCAGATTCTGGCAGGGCCTGAGGCCCCACAGTGGGAAGCACAGCTCCCTGCTTTTCCTATGAGGTTTGGATGAGGCTGGCTCCATCAGTGGTTGAGTGAGAGGCCAGTCAGCAACAGCAAAAGCCCTGGTCCAGCTGGGAGCTTTCAGGTGGATCAGGCTCTTTTCACAGTCAGATGGCTGGGTCAGCCAGCTCGTGGGGAAAATTATGACCTCCCCATGGGATTTAAAATCTTAAAGCCCAGATTTTCCAGGATATTTAAGCACTTAGATCAGGCACAGATCAGATGGGACGTGTAAACATGTAGATGAGAAACAAAGTCCCATGATATGTCTTACTTGTGTAGGTGACAGTATTTGGGCACTAAGGTGGCTGTGTACTTGTGCCATGGTAGGTGCCCTGCACCCAGGTGTCCCCAAATATGCCCTCTTTCCCCAGACATATCAGCTCAGCTCCAGGGTTTTTGTATCTCAAAAGCCCTTTGCACTGTCAGGACTGGCCTTGAACCTGTGCAGGGATGAGACAGCCACGACATTCCTGGGCAGATGTTTCTTCCTGGAAATCTCCAGAGAGGGGTATGGACACCATAGCAACTGCTTAAGTATTTCAAGATTCATCAGGAAAATGCAACTGTCTTCCACAGGAGACTAAATGGTCCAGGATAATATTTTTTAGGAAATTCTCCAGTGACTTCCTTCCATACATTGCATTTACTACCCCACTCATGGTACTTGTCATGGATTTATGCAGGTGGCTGTCAGGGGAGTAGAATGAAGCAGAGGGATTTATAACTGGTTCTCTCTGCGTGTTGAGGGATAAGCATCCTTCAGGTTCCTTGGAAAGCCCAAGTGAGAGCAGTTATTGGCAAATATTTAGCTGATTTCTCACCTCAGTTTAATACCTGCTGAAACAATATGTGCTTTACTTCTCACCTTTTATTGTTTAGTTCAGTTTTTGGCTTTTGCATTTTTTGCCATGACAGACACCAGGCTTATTCATAAAATCTTAAATCTTTCTCTGTCAGACTTAAATTTTCCAGGCTTGGCCTTTCTCCAGGAGCAAACATGTCTCTTCTCTTTTCAGGCTCAGAAAAAGGGGAAGTTAAAAGAAATACCCTGTTTTAAGCAAAGAAATAAAAAAAGTCTTATAATTTATCAAAACCCAGCATTATAACTAAAGTATCCAGGGATCAAAGCTAATTTTTTGATTGAAGTATCTGCATCAAAAGGAGGTGTTTGTTTGTGAGTATTGTTGTAAGAATTAGGTCTGATCTGTTCAACTTTTGACCTGCTTTAGCATTTCACTGAAGAGCTCTCCCAAGGCCAAATCCTAGTGAGGGCTCTGGCAGACGAGCTCTTGCCAACTTTGCTGTAATAGTTTAAGGTGTACTTGTCCTCCCCCCTCAGTCTGCTCTGCTGGCTTCTCTGCCCCTCTTCCAGAAGATGCTGACCACCTGCAGCAGACGTGGCCATGGACAATGTAATGAGGGTTACTGAGGCAGAGGTTTCTTAAATCACTCTCGAGGACAAGACAGAGCTGAGACACCAGTCTGTGATTTGGCATGCCTTCCCTGCAGGCACTTGTCCAGCTCTGCTGGAGGGCTCCAACCTTTGGTGGAGGAGCACCAGCACACAGCTGTGAGAGGTAAGTTCAAAACCAGCTGCAGCTGTTTGCTGCGAATGCGAGGAGGAATGGTGAGCCCTTAATCCTGCAAATACTTACGCATGTGTTTATAACTGTGAGCAGTTCCAGGAACTTCAGTGGGGCTTGAAGTTAAATTGGCACGTAAATGCTTGCAGAACTGGGAGCCTGCGTTTTCACAGGGTTGAGCTAAGAAAGCTTTGATTCTCACACATTGGAGCAATATGTTTCTGCAGTCAGATGACACTGCAAGAAAAGTCCCCCAGTCTAGTTTAGGCCTTCTTCCTTTCCCAGACACGTACCGAGATCAAGACCACACACCTCTCTGACTGCCAGAATAGCTAGCGGCCACTCCTTGGGTCTGTGGGCGGCAGCAGGATGGAGAGGTTAAGCATGATGCCCTGCCCTTCTCCTCCTCGTACAGCCTCTTCTGCAGAGAGCACAGCCTGAGGCTCTGTTTCCCTCGGAGCTGCCCTCCAGGTGAGCCTTACACCGGTGAATATCTCCATGTGTGTTGCAGGAGCGGATCGAGAAGCAGGCAGTGACAGAACTGTGCCAACAGACCCTCATGCTGGCCAGCCCCGGTGGCCACCAGACGCTTCTGGCTTTTCTTGCCCAACCCTGTGTAGGCGACTCGAGGAATGGTTTGGGGACCATGTCACAATCTACTTTTGCAGCTATTTTAGCTTCTTAGTCAGTGGCCTGACATCCTGAATTGAATCCGTGGCTAGCTGTGCTGCTGAGTAACCAGCAGAGTATTAAAAGGCTTCTCGTCAGTGAGAGATCAGGCAGACCCAGCAGTGGCAGCCTTTTGGTGCTTAGACTGAAGCATCTGAGTAAAAACAGCCCAAATTTTTTCAGAGGTGCTGGGCACACTGAGCTCCTAGTATACTTCATGTAAGTTATGCTTTTTTTTCTTCAAGGCATTTTGAAGAAAGGTATTCCCGATGGCTCATTTCCCCGAGGGGCTGTCTCTGGCCACGTGGTCTGGAAGTTCTTCCCAGAGAACCCCCCATGGAGTCCCCCTTGCCTCCTCCCAGCCCTCCCTCTGGCTCTGGGTCCAAAACCCCGACATTTGTGGAGGGCACAAACACCAAAGGTCTGAGTCAGGCAAAGCCCTGTCTGTTCCTGACTGTTCCCAGGAGAAAAAGTGGCAGCAAATCACTTCCCCCCCCCGGGTGCTGAGGCTCCCACCAGGTCCTGCACATGTCTCTGCCAAGCCCAGCCCGGCTCTGACGCTGCCAGAGCCTTTGCTTGCACTTCATTAAGGTGCCTAATGAGCACACCAGTGCGCAGGGGTGCTCTCCACTGACTGCGAGAGTCTGGGAATCTCATACCAAGCAAATCCCACACAAACATTTTCAAAGATTAAAAAAATAAGTCCTAGGAGCAGCCACTAAACTGGCATTAAAGCAGCATGTTTTAAGCAAGAAAAGTCATGAAGTTACAGAGAAATCTGCGCTCACAATATTATTATACACCACGAAACAGCCTTTAGTAACAGTGTCACAAAACAATTTCTCAGATATTACAATATAAACAAAGACCTTTTTTTTCCTTCCCCCTTAAAGAGATACACCCTGGCTTCTGCCCCCTTTTCAGCAGTGAGTGTTTGTAATCGGACCCTGCAGAACGAGAAGGTGTGGAGCAGGATGTCAGAGCCTATCCCCCAGCCCACCAGCTCCCCCCGCAGCCCCCCGGGAAGCAGGAGAGCCCTGCGGGGTGGCTCCCACCACCAACCCCACCGCACAGCAATTAGCTCTGTTCTCCCGCGCAGATTTGCGGCTTAGCTCTTAAAAGCCGTTTCATAAATATTCGATGGCCTTTCCGACAGGGTAATGTGCCTCTGTGACATTAAAGAGGAAACTCTGCGAAGGGGAGGGATGACAACAAATTTATCCACCAATAGCACACTCTTTTGGCACAAAAGCACATTCTTATCTTTACATCCCATAATGAGAAGGCAGGGACGGGACTGTTGCTACAGCTCCCTGGGTGCGTAGATGTAGAGTGCGAGAGAAGGGTGGCTGTAAACTGTTAGATATCTTTCCCCCCTCGCCTTTGCAAACAGAAGGACCCGCGCTTGCGGTCCTGCGGTGGTTTTCCTAAGCCCCCGGTGAGGAGGACTTCTCACACGATGTCAGACTGCGAGGGACTGCCTGTGGGTAAGCGCCAGATTTATATTTACCCCAGTGTCCTGCCGGCTGGTTCACATTCTCAGATTGCAAAGTCACACGCGAAGCCGCTTGCTTTCGAAGGGAGCCGGAGCCGCAGCAGGGAGAGGAGAAACTCCCTGAAAACACTGCAGATCCTGGTGCGGTGCCTTCCGAGTCCGTGGTGGAGGGCTGGTGAGGGTGGTAATGCCTGGATTTCCTCTGAAGGCATAGGGGCTGGGTAGGAGGAAGGGTTCTGGAATTCAGACAGATGGTCTGAAGTGTTGGTGTCCGGAGAGATGATGGTATCGATGTGTGCAGTGTTGAGCTCGCTGAGGAGAGTTTGTGGGGATGGGTGCTGCAGGACCAGGCGCTGTGTGCGTCCTGTTTGTTCCTTGATAAACCTTCCTGGATGGTAACGGACGCAGCAAGGGCAGATAAATGTAATGCAAAGGGTTTATTTGCTGAAAGGAAATAGAAATGTACCTTATTTTTAAAATAAGTGTGTTACACACTTTGCCTGTGTCTGGGAAGGAGTGCTTTACGAGCACTTAGGGCTGTATCTGTCCAACTTCACTGAGCAGAAGAGCACATCAGCAAGAAGCATGTTTCTCAGCTGGTTTTTCTGAAAATTCTGTAGGAACTGTAAACATTCTCTAGGCTGCCTGTACAAAAAGGAAACCCTTGTCAAAATGATAGCCTAATTCTCTGCCAAGGCATTTTACTAATAAAGAGATGGACTACTCAAAACATATTTTATTTTATTTTTTCTTTTGCTGTGGCAAGCATTTATCTTTTCATATATGAATATATGCACACACATACTGTGTAGCACTCAGGTTCCATTGGTCTGTGAAGGCTGTGCATCAAAAATGAGGTTCTGGGCTAAAAAGTACAGCTGGAGAAGGAGAAGGCTGCAGCAGTGTTTTTGTTTATTCCTCCTCTCTCTGCTTCCATTTTGCAAAGCAAATCCCAAGTCCAAAACTGCACACTCATAACCAGAGTGGAAAAACATAAATTATGTATATGGTGCATAGTGAGCTGCACCATGCACAATTCCCTATGCTGTTCCTATCAGCTAAAGACAGGAGAGATGAAAATTAAGATTCTCCTGCTTACCTGCTCAAAAGGCTGACCTGTTAACCAGCAAAGTTTCGCTTCTCCAGGCTTTGATTTTAAAGGCCTGGCCCCAGTTTGCTTATTAAGCACTCTGAGCTGGGGGTGGGATATTTCAGGATGATAGTAGCAGGATGATGATCGGCTGGCATCTGATATTAATGATGAAACTGATATCGAGTGCGCATGGCATCTTGTGTGCAGAAGTTACTGATATCTCAATTACCTTTGCTGCTGAAAGGACCTAGGAGTTCTCTTCCAGAAAAACATTCATGGATGCATTGAGGGAAGGGAGCAATTTTCTGTGGGCAGGAATGAAAAGTAAAGTGATGTTTAGATGTGGATTGGAACTGTGCCAGCATACACAGAGCAAAGGTTTATTTCTCTGTTCCCCCAATAATTGTCCCATGCCCCCCAGCCCTGCTTCCAGGCCTGCTTCCAGGAAGCAGGGCTCACCCTGCCCCATGCCAGACACAACCACCCTGTCCCAAAGGACACCTGCTTCATGGACCGTGCATAATATTCCAGTTCCTGTACTTGTAGATGTGTGGATGTGTATATGCATATAAAAATAGGCACAAAACCAGCAGTGGAGAGAGAAATTGTGGTACTCCATCAGAGTTATTAAGCAATCTTAGTGAACCAGTTGCTGACAGCCTGCTTTTCATGTCAAGGAATTTTGAAATAATTCTCTTTGTTGCTATTGCTCTTTGACTAGCTAGGTCAAAGTTTAAAACTTTAGCAGTTTAAAACTTAACACTCCATAAAAAGAGCTGCAAAAAATCATCATCAAACTTTCTAATACACTAATTAGTGTCCACTAGTGCAGAAATGCGCCGTTGCTGAATCCAGTGAGCATAGCAAGGCTGTAGCAGTGCTTCTAAAATCCCTGGTGTTGAATGCAGCCAGATAATGCAGCTACAAAAAGTTGGTGCAGTGACAGATATCATTAGCAGAGCAATGTGGCTGCAGTCCAGAGCCCCGCTTCGAACACAGCCCGTCCAGCCCCGTGCATGCGCCCGTGTATACACATGCACACGGCTATAAATAAGTGTAGCCAAAGCACAATATTAGCATCAAGCGTATGCACTGCTTCAGGAACCTCTTTGCAAAGGGTATGCCTCACGAGCAACCTGGAGAGCTGCACTTTGTAGTTACAGGAAATTAATGCCAGAGTTTTTAGGCTGCTTTCAGCCTACACAAGAATGTAGCAGGAACAGCTGCGTAATTGTTCCCTCGGAAAAGCAACTCGGGGGGAATGGCTGAATACAATCTTTTACTTAAATAGCTGGATATGAGCGGGTTGATACACCAATAATTTTTCAAGAGACTTTATTCAGTAAGAGTATCCTACTTCAATGCTGGAAATGGTTATGCAATTTTTTTTCATGATGAAAGAATTGGGTGTTTTTAAATTTCTGGTTTCTGTTCAGTTCCAGTGTGGCTGCACCCTTTCACTGTTGTGGAATGGAAAATTAAACATGTGACGCAAACAAAGTTTTATTTTGTTGTCTGAATGTAGCACAGAAGACATAAAAAAAAAAATCTTAAATACCAGAGTGCAGATTACATGTAAGCAAGTGTACAGTCATTTCAGATTGAATTCATACCAAAAAAAAGGCATTTGAAAGCCTTTTGAGATTTGAAAGTGAACAGAATTCTAAAATTTACACAAATAATTTCCGATTGTAACACAGGGAGATAAAGAAGAAAGAAAGATCAGTCACTTCAGGACAAATGCACTCCTATTTCTTCCTCATTAGCAATTATTGACATACTGATGCTATCCATTAGTGCCAGCTACATAGATTTCTTGTCACTCCTACATGCAGATAAAAGAAAAGCACATCAATTATTTAAGTGCTTCCTCTTGTGTGTATTATTTTCCTCTTGTAAGGAGTCGTAGTTCAGTCCCTGAATGACTGAACAGCTTTTCATGCACCCAGCATTTTGATTAGGAATATATGAGTCATGATGGTTCTGGTTCTCAACACAAACCTTTTGACTTCAGAAAAATCTCTGAAGTCATGCAAAGGTTCTTAAAGTGCCTCTTTTCTTATTTTCCCCTTTCAGCCACAGACTGACTTTGAATAGCATGCGTAACTTCTTGTGGATAACACCACTGTTGAAATAACACAGGGTATTGAGCCATAACAGATGAAGATTATAATGCTGAAGAAGAACACCAGGAGTCTCATACATGCATATTTTCTCTGTTATTTACTGCAACAGGGCTAAGAAGGGAAGAAACAGAATTGATGTGACTTGTTCTGCAGCAGGTGGCATGCAAATCTAACTGAATTTCCTTAAAATTCCTCACAAACTTTTATTGGCCTAGTTTCAGTAGAGGACTTTTCATCTGAAGTATGTTCCTGACTCTTTAGCTAAATACTTCCTTTCAAAGCTAAAATTACATATTTCAAACATGTCTCTAAGACAGACTGGAGCCAGCTGATAAAATTGGTGTTTTCAGAATTAGGATATTCCAGAAACCTATGTGAATTTAGATTCCCTGAAATTCAGCACATTCTGCACTGTCATGGGGAGTCCATTTTTCTCAGCCAGGGAGGCTGTTAGTGAGCAAGACCTCCAGCTCCCATGCTGGGCTGTCTCCAAACAGCTACTGGGAATAAAACATGGCCCATGTACATTTCTGTAACAAAAAATCATGACCCAGCTCATGCATGAGCACTACTCCTGTCAAATAAAATTCCCCCACTTTCACATACTCGTATTAGCATAGAACTATGCTTGAGGTTAACATTTCATTAGATTTGGTAAAAAATGTCTGGTTTTTTGCAGCTAACTCCACGTCTCCCCTAGGGCTGGAGCACCACTTCTGCATTACAGTTTGCAGGGTGAGACCCTAAGTAGAAGGCAGCAGCCTGAAATCCCCTTGCAGAGTGGCTGTGCAGACTGCAGTTAGCACTCTGGGGTAAGCAGAGAGGTGGAAAGGCTTTTCCAGCATATCAAGCCAGTTACCTGCTGCAGCTCAGGAATGAAATAGCATGACTTGAGCATCTCAAGAGAGAGGTCTGCAGGATGAACCATAGCTCCTGACTGCACTAAACCCACCAGCACTGGCTTGTGTGCTCAGAGCTCCCCAGGAGCATCCCCCTGCCAGGGGAAGGTGAGCCCAGGGTGCTGGGGTGATGAGAACCTGGCAAGCATCTGTATTACTTACCAGGGTTTGTGACTGATAAATACTTCACAGGAACTCTGATCTTGGTGTATGGACCCCTTGGCAAGCTCATTTCCTTTTATATTTGGGAAGTCAGCCTAGAAGATGAATGCTAGCTATTAGAAGCAGTCACACATTTTCCAATAGAGTGTTCTTTCATCACAAAATACAGGTGTTACCAAATCAAAATGCAGTATTTTGTTGACAATGTCAATATGTTAATACATTTCTAGAGATCACGTTTTGGAAAATTGAAATTGAATGGGAGCAAGACAGCCTTTGGATGCTCAGGCAAAATGAAATAGAATACAATATCTGGGAGTATTGCCTCAGTTTGATGAAAATGGAATTGAAATACCAGAACTATCTTGGCAGCTGGGAGTTCTCCTTCCAGCCAGCTCGGTTGCTCCCCCAAAAATTCTGTGTGTCCTCAGTCTGTCCAAGCAGTGCCTTGAGCAGCAGAGGCTGTGCATTCAGGGGGCAAACACTGATGGTGATGGAGCAATCATTATGGTTTAAAGCTTTGGAGTGGTTTTGGAGCACAAACATCAGGCAACCACGCAAGGAAAAATGAGTGACTCTGGTGTCCCAGGAATCCATGTTTTGCAAGAAAAACCCCAGAAGCAGATTTATGGTGACAGGCAAGCCCCATGGAGATGCCAGGTTGGGAGCCTGTCAGAGGTACACCTGGAAAGCCCTCTCTGTCCTTACAACATTTTAAGACAGCCCCATGAGCCAAGATATTCAGCCTACAGTGCTTGAAGTGTTAAAATCGCCTGGGTGCAGCCTTCACCTGCTTCACAGGTGAGGGCTGAGCTGGGTTACAGGCTCCCTGCTGAGGATGGGTTCCCACCTTCAGACAGGACTTCCAAAGCCCTGGGGCTGCATGGCTCAACTGTGGTCTCTTCCCAGGCACCTCCTTAGATCTCTTGTTGGGGAAAAAAGGGCTTTTCCATTTGGGAGAAATCTGAGGCCTCCCCAGACCATGAAACATTGCTTCAGTGCTGAGAAAGGGAGTGAGCCAGGAGAGAGGCAGAGGGCGAGGAGCAACTCCACATTTGAACTCGGACAAAATGCCACACATGGCAAAGCTGGTTTTTGTCATCAAAAGCAAAGATGAAGGAGGATGGTCTCTGTTGCCACCCACTATCAGGGGGTCTCAACAGGGGTTCAGCCTAGCTTAGGCAAACAGTGTACCTGTACATAGCTGTGTAGTACAACCTCCCTCTGCTACTTGTAAAGTTATTTCTGACAACTAGCTTAAAAGTTTGCAGCCTCTGGAATTAGGAAGCTGGCAAACTCTGCTGTCAGGTCTGTTCTTCTCCTCCAGCATGGGTATTCTGTCCCTTGGTGGTGGTTTGGTGGGAGCTGACTTTGTTTCAGGAGTGTCCTGAGCATAGGCACTGGGTGAGTGTTCATCTCCAGCCCCTGCATTTCACATAGCAGGTGAGGATTTCTTTCTGTGGGCTACAGTTACTGTTCAGCTACTGTACCAAGCAGGGTCTGTGCCAGTTCACTGCTTTTCTGAAGCAGAATGTGAATATGTGTGCTATGTGATACAGGGGCTTCAGATGGGGTATTTGACCTAGCAGAGACATTAACACTCATTTTCAGAAGAAAACGTTTGTTTGTTTGTTTTTCTTTGAGGAGGAGAGCTGCAGGAGGAGAGCTCTTTGAGGCAGTCAGTAGAGGCAGTGGAAGTTAGCACAAACGTTTGCTGCTGGGATGCTGGTTAAGGATCTACTTAGGAAATGCAGAAGATGGCACATCTTTCCCAAGTGGTCCTCCCTTCCTCCCCCATTCCCTGACAGGAGGATTTTCCTTATCTGCAGAAATACTTGGAAGCTGTAGTTTGTCCCAAGGTCTGTGAGCAAAAGCACTTGCACAGTAAAGCACATTTCTGAACAGTCTTATTCCATGGTGTTTACAGTAACTTAAGGCATGCAAAAAAACAACCATTGTTTTTTTTCTCCTCCTCTCCTCCATCCCTCATAACATCTGCAGTATTTCCAACATATCCTGTGTTAAGCCATCAGCATTTAGAAGCCATAATTGCATTTAACAATGTCTGGAGCCTTCTCTTGCTGCAGACCTGTTATTCAGGCAGTAATTTAGAGGGTGGGGCCCTTTTCCCTTCCTTTGCCATTCAGACTGCAAACTGAATGCCCAGTGTGCCCTCCCCAAAACCCAGTGAGTGCCCAGTCTCTCATCATCATATTCAGTTGCTTCTCTGTCCCTGTTATTTCTTCCCTTACAGACAGTGAGCAACTCTCTCACCCCACACTAGTGGTTTCCACAATTAAATTTGTGACATTACTGATTACCTCGCATCTCAGACCTCCTCTAAAACTCACATAAAAGACTGGCAAAATCCCCCGAATGCTTTCTTCTTTGTGGGGAAAAATCTCTGGGGTGGAGGAATGGGCTCCTGACAAACGCCAAGTGCTGGGCATGGACGTGTTAATAGTGCCCAGGATCAGTTCCCCGAAGGGGTCCCGGGTTTCATGGAGCAGCTGAAGTCACCGTTGAGTCAGCAGGGCACACAGGGACTGGTCATAGCTGCTCTTTGGTTCTGCACACAGTCTGTCAATCACACAAGTTGCTTTTGGAAGAAAAGCAAGCCCTTGCTCAGATGACTCCAAACTGGGCTCAGTAAAATGGCTGTGGGCCTTGAGGAATCACAACAGATTCCAAGAAGACTTTGGGAAGTACAATGCCGTCTCCATCACAAAAAACAGGGAGCATTTCAGAGAGGTGCCAATGGCTGGTTTATCTCAGGCAGCTTTTCCACACTGCTCAGGAGGGACCCCCTCCAGCACCACATCACTGCTCTCAGCATGGTTTGGATGGCTCAAGTTTCCACCACTTCAGTGCTCCTTGGGAGAGCACAGACTCATCCCCACCAGGTATTATGAAGGCGTGAAATTAAGAGTTTGGAGAGAGGTTTGAAAGGTTTAGTTCAAAAATCCCCTTGTAAATCCATAGACACTGCTTGCAAACTTGGCATTTCCTGTGGTTCTCACCTATCTTGAAGATAAATATGCATGTGCACACTTATCCTTTGTGATGTGTTCTTCGTGGAGCTGCAGGATATGCTCTGACTTTGCCAGTACCCCTCAATCACACTGCACCCAGAACACTTCCCAGTGACTAAGAGTTACTGTGAAAATGGTAAAATCCTTGCTGCTGAACCAGAAGGTGAAAACTCCTGTAGCCAGACAACTTGCCTGAAGAGGTCTGCTGAGGAAATAAAGAAATAAAAGCACACATGCACACAAAAAGACATGTCTGTAACATCTGAACTCCTGAGTAATTGTTCACAAAGACTCTAAAATCTAAAGATTTGACAGCAAGCTGAGTGTCTCAGGTTGTGCTTGATCATGTGATTATGAAGGATCTGACTTCAGATTAAACTTATCATTTGCACGTCTCCCACTCATGCTTTGGGAGCATGATCCAGACTTTTTGGAATCAAGAGGAGCCTTTCCATTCACTCCAATGAATTAGGATCACAACTCTCAAAAATCTTAACATTATCTTTATCACCCTGGCACAAATTGTACAAATTTTGGCTGGGCCAGTTCAGTTCTACTCCTTAGACCAGCAGCCTGAGCCCTGTGCCATGTGGCTGGTGACATTTGCTGGGTGAGGCCCCTCCAGGAAGAACTTGTGGTGCCTGGGAAGCACCAGGCATTAGTCATACTTTGTCCCAGCACAATTACTCAGAGAAATGTATTTATATTTGCACTAATTAAAACTTAGTGAATGTTTCATATTTCCCCTACTGAAACACTGCTAGATACGACTCAGCAACAAGCCTCACAAAGGGTCATGTGTGCAGAATTATTCAGAGTTTGTATGTGAGAGACTGAGGCACATCCAGATTGAGCCAAAAAGAGTTGCCACTGCTGTGGGTGTGTAATCGGAGATGCCAAGGAGCTCTTCTTTCAGAGCACCCAGCACACCACTGTATTTCACATGGTCAGACTTCACGGGCAGCTGTGAGCACTGGGCATGTCCATAAATCAGACCTGTGGTCTCTGGTGCGGTATGAGGAGATGAGGAGCATGCCATTAGTGACCATTGGGGAAAACCTGGGTTCCCACAGTTTCTCCATGGACCAGCTCTTCTCCCTCCAAGAGCTGCTCTGCAGCTGAAGCACAAATGCAATCCAGCTCCCAGCAGAACTTTTCAAGCTGACTTAATCTGAAATTGTCCTTGATCTTCCTGGAATGGTATACTTTACCATGTTCAATATCTTCAACAGGTGAAGCTGGGATATCATGATAAACAACATACGTCATAAAAAACAAAATACTCTGACTCCTCATAACTAGATCTCTAGCAATAAGAATACTTGCTATAATAATAAGTTGGTATTTCACCAATTGCTTGGATATGCTCTGCAATGTCAATAGCCTCACACACAAACACCTCTGATACAGACAGCTTGACTCTAGGACACTAAATGTGTCATTTTCTACAGCTCTTTATCCCAAATCAGAGGCTCCCAAGTTCATCTTGTTGCTGTGACAGTCAGCTGGCCTTCTGACATCCATCTGACTTAGGCATGATGTCACAATCTCTTTGTGCTGGAGGCATATGGACCACATGTGGAGAGGATTTTGAGAAGGAAACTATTATTTCCTGCATCTATCATGAATTCCAAATGGTATTTCAGGCATAACTGTGCAAAACCAGACCGTGCACTGATGAAATGGGAACCCTCATCTGAACTGTTTGATTATTCTTAGTGCTGCCAACTCTTTGATGTTTATCATGAGCCTCACAGGACTTGTTTTAATTCTTTTTCCCCTAAAGCCAGGTTTCTTGGGTCATGAGTTTTTGGTGGCTGTCAAAATGTCTACGCACTGTCCGTTTCCACCCAGTCAGCAGCACATGGGGCTTGTTATGCCACTGGAGAGTTTTGGTCAGATATTTAAACATCCAAGGCTTAGGGAGAAGCATCATGTGAGAAAGTGTGAGAGAATATGCAATGTCTGGAACAGATATGGCAGGCTGAGGCATACAGTGTTCACATATGTAGGATGGAGAATAATATTTCTCTAACAAAAGCTGTCTTTTTAAACATCAACCACATTTCTGCATGTTTTCATTTTGAGTCATTTAATGAAAAAATAGGAAAACTCCAGGGAAAGCACTCAATCTGCTCACAGTTTTTCACAGGAGGAGTGTTTGTTTTCTCAGCAAACTCCTCTCCTACAATTGTTTGGTTTCTCCAGATCTTTGGGGAGCATCCTGGTGCACAAAGGAGCTGGAGAGCCTTTTTGCTGTCCTTTACTAATCCCAGCCTACTCTGATGTCCTATAAAGTGGGAGCAGTAAGAAGACAACTCTTCACTCTTCTCTCACTACACTGGCAGGAGAAAATCACTGAAAATCGACCCAATGACACATTTTTGTTGAGGCATGGTGAGTCTCATTCCCTACTGCAGGAGATTCCCTGCCCAGGCCAATCAAAACGTAACTAACAGCAGCAAGGATTCAGCACCATTTTGGGCTTTGGTGATGCAGAGAGATCATCAGACCCCGAGCAAGAACATCTCCCTGCTTCATTCTGCTATTCAGCAGGACAAAGCCACTTCCTGAGGCAGCGTGTGTGCTCCTGTGCCATGTCCCTCATTCCCAAGGTCAGGTGTCCCCGCAGAGGAAAGGAGGCAAAGGAGCACCCCAAGATGCCTGAGAAAACTCACTACTCTCTGGCTGTGAGACAAAGGCAGCCAGGAGCTGAACATCTCCGTTTTGTCCAAAGGGATGACACAGGATTAGAAAATACCTGTTTGTACTAAACTGATTTTATTTTCTCCCGCAGAAATGAGCCTCAGAGTTGAGCATGTGCATTTGCTTCCTTTTCCTGATGAAGTTCAGCATCTGGGTTATCCTAGATAATGGTGCCAAATATTTAAAGATTTCCTTGTTCCGAGATGATTGCTCAACTGACAGTCTGCCTTGTTAACTATTACATTAACAAAGCTGCCTTGAGGGGCAGTGGAGAGTTGGAGGCAGCTGGATGTTTTAATGAGTCACACAAAGAGTGAGGCAAGGCTGTAGCAGGAGTCCATCCCAGCACAGCCCCAAGCCCACCCAGACAGCTGATCTTTGCCACTTGGAGTGCCTGCATTCCCCAAACAATCCCGAATGGAGCTGTTGGTAGTGAAGAGCCAGCACAGGGAGATCAAATTTATTTTCCACTCCTTGACACAGTGCCTTGCCACGGGCCAACCTGCTCACAAGTCAGAGTCCTGGGGAATGCCGAGGAGTGAACGCAGCTGGGCAGGCACTGTCCAGTGCAGCTTCTCCAGGCTTGGTCTTTTTCTCCTGTGCAAAATCACTTGTTACCTGCAATGAGTCCCAGACCTGTCCTCTCAGCAGTTCACAGCATCTCATGAGCCCATGCATTCGAATTTCTGTGTTGATCCAATATCAAATATCTATAAAAGTTGTGAGAAATCAGCAGGAATGCTAATTGCTCACTGAGCTCACTATGGTTGGAGACAGCCCTAGGGTCCTGCCCAGAGATGGAGGTTAACTTTAGTTCTGTCAGAGGTTATTAAATCCCTGTTTCTCCTTCCATTATTTCCCAAAAGCCACTTAGCGGAACTGAGTTATCTTCCTTGTCTAAATTCTCTGGCTACTGATGATGTTTGGCTGCCTTGTCTGTACTTTCAAGGCCTTATGCTAAATTTAGACAAGGAGGAGATGCTTCTCCTCTGGACCTTCATTTTGTGGGTTACTCATTGCATGCTGTGGGCACAATGCGAGCTAAAAATCCAATTTGCTGCACATCCAAGTGGGTTGGGGCTGCAAAAACTGACTTCTTGCTACCTACTCGACCTCCATATGACCTTCATGTGAAGGGCACATGCCCTTTGCCCTGAGGGATACTGCTGTGATTTTCCAAAAACTCAGGATCACCTCTTTCTTTTTCATGTGTTACCTAAGGCAAGAACTTCTTAAAAATTGTATCTCTTCAACTCTGTGTGGGGATCTCAAGAGATCCTAAATAAGTGATGTCTCTGCCGCAGTGCGGTGCTCCCTGGAGACGCTTCCTCTGAGACCTCTCTGGCCTTTCTTTGGTTCCTTGAGTCCTGCCCATCTGCTGCTGCCTTCCTTGTTCTTCCCCCCAGCAAATCTTGTGAAAATACCTTGATTTTATCTCAAGAGGAAATAGGAAGCATCAAAAAACCAATTGTATGAATTCATGAGAGTAAAGTTTTTGCATCTGAATACTCATGAAGTAGAAATGCGAAGTAATTTTCTGTTTGCAGTGAAGATTGTGAGGAAATTCTTTGTACTTATTAAAGGAAAGCATCTTTTACTGTTTTCACATCTTTAATAAAAGTGTGTTTCTCCAATTCTTATGCGATACGCGCAGAATTCTGCCAAGCATCTGATGATGACACAAACTACAATAGTGAAATATGATCCAGTTGCTCATGTCACTGAAATCTCAGAAGGGAATTACAGCCTTTAGCAGGGTTCATCTGAGGTATACGACTTAAGGTAATAGGGCTGGACAATCTCATTAAGATTTATTTCCACCCCACTTAAACGCGGGTTCAAAAGTACAGCTGGAGCTATACTGGCTTTATCTTTGGCTTACGGAAGAGATTGGAAAAAGAAGTAAACAGAAAACACAGGCCGGGAGACTGCAGTATGGAGCAGACACAGGCTTGTGCCCAGGCTTGGAGGCTGAAGAAATCGGAACAAACTTTCATCCTTACTACATTGCATAGGCTTTTTTCTTCTTTTTTCCCCTCCCGTGGAATTTAGGAGATATTGCATCATTCCATGAGGGAGAGAGAGGCACAAAACAATTGCCTCTGTTCTTCTTTAATGGTAGTTTACCATGTTCACTGGATTTCTTCCAGACCTGAATTTGCCCGTACTCATTTGGGAAATGTATGGGTTAGGAAAAATACATTTTCAAGCATTGCAGCTTGTGTTGCAGATTCCCTAAGTAGTCTGAGATGTTTACAAAGCTCCCAGCACATCAGGCTTGTCCTGCAGACCATGATATGTGATGACAGTAATCCTTCTATCACATTCCAAATGCTTGTTCTTGCTTCTGTTGAAGCCATCCAGGCTGGGAGTTATTTGGAAGCATTTATTTTCTCTTCTTTTTCAGTATAAAAGAAGCAGAGGATGTTTCCACCTGGGAGAGGAGAATTTGCCAGATAGCAAATGCAGAAGCCCACTGTATTTGCTGCAGTGACTTTCTGGTGAGGGTGGATAGATGCAGCCAGATGCATCAATGCTCGAGGCCGGCTGCTCCCACCCAAACAGACTCACGGTGATCATGCCCTGAAGCCCAGGGGCTTTTGGAATCAGACACCCTGTAATCCACAGGCAAAGCTCGAGCTGCCAGCACAGCCCAGCTCTTCCTACTGCAGGCAGCATCTTCAGGCTCACCCTGGTGAGAGAGTGGACTGCAGGACGGCAGAGCCAGCACCAAGGGGAGCCTTCAGCAGGCAGATGATGGAAACAGCAGAGGACACAACCTCAGGCATGTCCTGGGTGTTGCTTCCACGTGCAGCCTAGCCGAGCCCTTTGGTCTGGGAGTGGATTTTCTTGTTTAGACATTGCGCTCTCACCCTTCTCAGATTTGGACCATCCTTTGTGGTTTACCCAAATACAGAGTAAACTACTACATCCAGAGCCCCCTGGAGAATACTAAGGCAGGGAAAGGCATTTGGCCCTCTCCAACACTTTCTCTGAGAGAGTCGGCTGAGAAGTAGATCCAGCATTGCTATTCCCTAAGTTTGATTTCCTTGGCACTTGTTAGATGCATAGAAATGTACAATCAACACTGCCATGTAGACAGGACTAAAATCTGAATGTTTGGAAGAAAAATAAGGGATTGAATAGAAAGAAAAATGGAGTCGGCAGTTCTAAGAACCCATCACCATAGTACCAAGACACTGTTTACAAAACTTCTTTGTTAAGAAGTTTCCACATGCTCTTTCTTTCAATTTCAGTTAAACTCAACATAGTCACTGCTCCGGATTTAAACTGTGCCATGAAAGGCCTGTAATCTAAACATGGAAACATTTGAGTCATGTGCTAAAAGAAGAAAATGAAGCTGCATCCAGTGCTGTGTGAGGACCCCTGGGCTGATCCTGGTGGACCTGCATCAGCCCCATTAACACTGAGGGAAAAAAAGCTCTTGCAAGCCCCGCAGCTGCCATGCTGGGAGGAAAACTCAGACATGCCATTCTTCAGTGGGGAAAATCTCCTGCAAGCCCCAAAGCTGTTGTCCCCAGATAGAAACCCCCCTGCAAGCTACAGAATTGCCATCCTGGGGTGGAAATCCTCAGGCAATCCCCAGAGTTGCTGTCTTGGAAGTACAAGGCTGGGCCAAAGGTAACGAGAGCTGCCCAGGCAGCCTGGTGAGCTGGGACATAACATGGCCTCTCTGGATCACTGCAGCTGCATCTCCAGCACTGCCTGGAACATCCCTGCACTCTCCTCTCCCGTGTGATCGAGGTGTGCTCTGGCCTGGGAGCAGCAGAATAAAGCCCTGTCTATTTTCAGTGGCTGATTTGTGTGAAATACAGTTTCAGACTCTGGCATGAGGAGGGGACAATTATTTGGGTAGTCAAACTTCATTTTGTCTAATTTGGAATTATTAAGAACATTTATATTTTTAAACACAATGTTTAACCTGGCAGCATCCCATTAAAATTCTTTGTATAAGCTCACTAGGAGCTTCTGTGCAGTGCTATATTTATTGCAATTAACAAATATTAGTAGTTCAGACAAACTGCAAGATATTTTTTCTGCCCTACTCCTATTTTGTTCCTCCATCTCCTTGCCTGCCATAACCTAAGCCTAGCCTAGAATAGGTCCTTTCACACAGCAGCCTTTCTGACAAGTCTTAGAGAAGGAGAAGTAAAAAAAGGAAAATGAATAGAAAATTAACCATTAGGAGCCTCTGAGAAATCAAAAGAGCCTTTTAGATTAAGTCTCTCACTAGTGTCAAGGCTAGTAGCAGTGCCAGTGGCATTAGTGGCACTAAGTTACTTAATTCCAGTATGATTCAAAATCATTTGTAGCTGTGAGCTTATCCAGAGTAAATCCTCATCCTCCCAGGTCTTTTGTTTGCCATCTCTTGACAAGCTATGTTGCATATAAATGAGCTCATAAAGCATGTGAAGGAGGAATATATTTTCATTTGTATTGAAATTTCATGCGCACAAATGCTACTGTGCAAATACTAGTAATGAATAGTATTAGTAGTTAATGAACTCAATCCTTATTTGGGCTTTGTTTTGGGGGTTTTGTGCTGTTACTCAGATATGAAATATGTGAAATGAAAGGAAGGTTTCCCTGAATAAGGACAGATTTTAAGAGATATTTAGACCTTGCTCCAGTCAGTGGCAAAGGGTGGCCCAGCTGGCCTGTGTTCCAGCCAGGATGGGTCTCACAGGACGGCTCGAATTTAGCTTCTGAAGTCTTTCATGATTTGTGAGCAAATCAAAGGCTGCTAAGCCTCTGTAAGCCCACAGACTGTTCAGGATCCCAGGGAGGAGCAAAGGTTTGGGTACCTGAGTCTCAAATCCTACCACGTGTGCCAGAACTCTGCTGTAAGTGCTGGTTCAGACCTTTCAGCCCAACCTGACACTTCTGTGTGTACACACAAATGCCTGAGCCTTGACACTGATGAGCAGATAAGCAGTGGTGCTTATCCTGCAGCCTCCTGAGAGGATTCAGTCCTCTGGCAGAGGGCATCCTGGCTGACTGGGCTGGGATGCTGTGCACAGACGATGTGGAGGAGCGCTTAGGAAGCAGTGTAGATACCACTGCTAGACCCTCCACAACTGACCTTGACCTTTTCCCTGGCAGTGTTGTCTGGCTGTGCTGGGAAGGGCTGCTGGGCCCGTGTCAAGCTCCAGCCCTACTTGGCTGGTCTGCAGCACAAGATGTTAATATTCCTTCTGCCCTGTGCTGGACTTCACTCTGCATGAGTGATGATAGCTGGAAAAAAGCCCAGCTTTTTTGAGGCTGTTAGAGGGTTTTTACTTTTTCTGGAAAGGGAGAAAATAAAAGTGTCCATGAAGTTCACTTACTCACTTAACAGTTAGATAAAAATGCATCCAATCATTATCTTCTTGATTTGAATAGAACTTACTGCAAAGGTGCCAGGTATGTGGAGCAGCAATCAGTAAAATGGTTTTTCAGTTACTGCAAACATCAAAGCTATTGCAGAGGTTCAGAGATCAGTTTAGAGAGTTCAGTTTAGAGAGACTGGGCAATGAAGGCCCTGGTTTAAAGGGCCATTCTTCAGCTATTAATTATCTATATTTGAGGACCCAGTCCACAGATACTTTCTAATTCTGTTCTTTCCCATTGGAGTTGCTTGGGTCACTGCTTCTACTCCCAGCTGCTGCTGCCCTTTCCTCCCAATGCCCTCCAGTGGGACAGCCTGCTACTTCACTCTTGGGAATCAATCCCGGAGTGTCTCTTGCAGGAGATGTACTCCAAGTGCTCATCACTGGATAAGCACGACCCCCAAAGGCCATTGAACTGTGTTATGTGTCACTGCCACAAGTAGAAACTATCAGCTGCAGAATGTCTGGAGGTAGTTTGTGTTCCCATCTGGAAATATTCATGCTGAGTCTCTCTCATTCCTCGTATTTTCACTGATTTCAGGGAGCTCAGCTTGGACCTACTGTTTGGGCTGAGCTCATGCTCCCAAAATCTCAAGATCTCACCTATTACTTTTCCTGGAAATTTTTTGATCCAAAAATGCATCAGCTGACAAGTGTATCTTTGTTTTGTGCCTTGTACAAATGTAATCTTTATGGCATGTACTGGCTGAACTGAAAAATATCGCTGATACCTACTTCCATTGCCTTTCCAGGAACCAATTTAAGACACATTCTCAAGATTAATGCCTTGGCTGATGGTGAGGAGCATTAAGAGTGGGACCAAGATAGGGTCAGATTACATAAAAGGAGAAACACTAGCTGCAAAATCCACTGCTATGCAGAAGAGAGCATAATAGCTCATGGATTAATTTATCAGCATTTCAAAGCTGCTCTATTGGAGATGGAGCCAGCTACAGCACTTCAAACTAGAGTCTGTGTTCCGGTTGTTTACTGTGACATTGCACTTGTTGGTTTACAGAAAATTTAAAAAGAAGGATAAATATTGCTTATAAGCCCTGTTGCCAAAGGAAATGTAAGAGGTATTATTTTCAGCTGCTTACTCATTAAGAGGGAGCTGCAGCACTTGAGTCTTGCTTTGCTTTTCGGCTGCTGGGAGCCAACAGTTTTCCTCTTTGAGTGTGGAACTGTGCACGCCCAGCTCTTGAAGGAAAACAGGGATAAATCACAAGTTTTCCGAAGTTACCCTGTTAAAATAATATCTATAGTCTCAGCATGTGCAATAATAAACATGCTGTTGGAAGGGAAAATGTTTGGGGAAACTTTTACAAATTGGAATACAAATATGCTGGTATCTTTAGTTGTGCTCCAGTAGGGACATGTAGTCTTGTGTGCAGATTGCCTGAAGACATCACTGCCTTCATCAGTGGTAACAGTGTTTCCTAACAAAGACAGATTGTGCCTACTGGGAAAAATAAAAGAGGTGACTGCCAAACAATATCAGTGAATGTATCAAGAAAATACTATTTAGTTACAAAAAAAAAAAAAAAAAAAAACACACCAAAAAAACCCCATAAAAATCTGGTTACATGGCTTGTCTAAACTGAGGAGACTAAATTGTTGGTAAATAAGATTCCTTCCAACCCAAACAATTCTATGATTCTATGAACTAAGTATAACTGCCCAAAGGATTAATTTATTATTCCCCAGTTATCCTACTGCAACTTAAATACCTCACAAAACAGCCCTTAGCAGCAAAAATTAAACCATCTGTATTTCATTAGTTAGCAGTGAATCTGCACATCAAAAGATAAACAATGTCAAGAAAGAAAGAAAGAAAGAAAGAAAGAAAGAAAGAAAGAAAGAAAGAAAGAAAGAAAGAAAGAAAGAAAGAAAGAAAGAAAGAAAGAAAGAAAGAAAGAAAGAAAGAAAGAAAGAAAGAAAGAAAGAAAGAAAGAAAGAAAGAAAGAAAGAAAGAAAGAAAGAAAGAAAGAAAGAAAGAAAGAAAGAAAGAAAGAAAGAAAGAAAGAAAGAAAGAAAAGAAAAGAAAAGAAAGAAAGAAAGGAAGAAAGAAAAAGAAAGATGGAAAGGACCATTAACCCCAGCATCCCAGATTCATTCCCTCTGAAGGTGTTGTTCTTAGGGACACTGATTAGTGAGTGGTGGTTTCAGTCCCAGGAAAGGCCTGACTCAGCCATGTGCAGCTGCAGGGATGCTCTGGAGGAAAAGCAGGTTTTGGCTCCTCTGTGTTTGGGGCCCACATGGGTAACATCAACATATAATCATTGCCCTGCCCTCTCAGCTAAACAGCTCTGACTTACCTGCCCTTCACATTGGAGCAGACATAAAGAAGACCATTGGGCAACTAAAGAAACATGTTGTTCCATCATTCTTCCCAGGGTGGGTAGAATTGGCATGCAAAAAATAAAGGATAGTTCCAGGAGTATAGTGATACTGTAACATAATAAAAAATCCAACAGCTCTGAACACAGCCCATTTCAGGTTCAAAATGCCTATCAGTGAGCTCAGTTATACATTCATAAATCATCGCTTGAATACAAGGATGTCACCAAAGAGCCCAATTTAATTTCCTCCCAGTCCATGACAATTTACAGGACTCTGATTTAACACCTGATCATTACCCTAAGTGTGTATGTTTGGGGGCTGGGTAGTTAAATCACATGAAGCTTTCCTTCTTACATGAAGCCTTCCTTCTAGAAGTCATTCAGTGTAATTATTTATTACTTGCATAAATCAGAGCAATGCAAAGAGGTCTGCCACCTCTTAGTTTAGCAGCATATTCCTGTTTCTGTTATTATTCTAACATATCTAACCTATGAAAGGGGCAATTCCTTCCTTGGTTTTGTTTGCTGGGACTTATTTTATTATTTTTATTGGGGGGCGCTGGTTTTTTGGTTTTTGTTTTTTTGGGGTTTTTTTGACAATGTTATATGCTCCCAGGGAAATAGTAGACAGTGATTTATTGACGAAATTCCTGCAGCAGGAGGAAGTCATGCTTGGGTCTTGCTGCCATGGAGGGAGATAAATATACTAAGATATTTAGCTAAAGACTATATAAACCACAGGAAAACAGACTGAGCAAGGCTGGAGAGACATATACAAGCTGGCACGGAAGATACTGAGACAGAGAACAGAATGTTTAGATAGAGGCACTTATGGGTACTCCCCACCAACAAATGAATCATCAAGGGCATAACTGGCTATTTTTAGCAGCAGTGTGTACGTTTCTTTTGCCTTCTACATTGAGAAAACTGAAGCACTAGATAGGAGATGCTAAAAATCCATACAAGCAATGCTAGGCTTCCTTGTACGGATGGGCAGGACTCAGAGTGCCTTTGGCTTGGCTGTGCAGTAGACCTATAGAGGTGATAGATTAGATAGATAGATAGATAGATAGATAGATAGATAGATAGATAGATAGATAGATAGATAGATAGATATGAGGGGAGGTCTCTCCACAGAGTAGTAGTAGACTTTCCCAGCATACATCATCACATGGTGGGTATAACAGGAGTCCTCAGGCACCCTTTGTTCTGGCAGCCTCCACTTCCATGCTTCCCCTCAGCTCCTCTGCTGAGGGTATCAGGGAGATTGCATCTTCTGATATCCTAATCATTGCTCTGGGCAAAATCCTTTGACTTCAGCTGTAAGGATCATGATTTAATCCAACAATTTAGCCCAATAATGGAAACCAGCTGGTAACACAATATTTGGTTTTGGAAACCAGCTGGTAGGACAATATTTGGTTTTGTCATTATATTCACCATTTGGAAGTAACGGGCTGCAAAGCCCCTTTGATTTGTGGCAGGGCATTCCATTAACACATCTATAAAAACAGCCAAGATGTTTCCATTGACAGCACTTAACAATTTTCTCTATTACTTTGATGACTATTCACTTTGAATGGAAAGTGCTTTTCCGCACCACTGAAGCACAGCTAGTACATAACCTTGGAGCACTCTGAAGTGCTGAGATGCTACAAGAAGTAACACTTAGGAGAGCACATCCCCTCTTTGGCACGCACTGCCCGGTGCCAGGCCCCGCACAGCTCCCTGCCTGCAGCTCGGCTGTCTCACCCACAAACCGGCATGGAATGTGCCCTGTGGCATCGAGGGGAAACGGAGCTATTTCATCTGCCTTCCCCCTTTTCATGATTACCAAGTCGATTTTGCATTCAATTCCTTGTACGCAATTAGTGGTAAAACCTATGCAGGTCGAAGCTTGCTTCCCAAGCTTTTATTGGATAGCAGAAACAGCGTGTACTTGTCTGGCAGTGGGGGATACAGAGGCTGTAAGTTGAGAGGCTGATGTTCAAATCCAGCAGATCAGCATAAAGCCCTCAGGATATTATTCTTGCTGCAATTACAATAGCTAAAGAAAGGGTAGGAGACTCTCGCGTAGTGAATAGAAATGTTTCTCTTCAGTTGCTTGTATGAATACTGCAGACAAGGATAAATAGTTGTAACTGTAAAGCTCTCGGTGAAAAATTGATCCCCATTTGTGTCTCTAGCTGCCTCCAGCTTTTCCTTATGGGAGGCAGCAGTGGGTCCTCAATGTGGTCATTTTCAGCTTGGTACAAAATAAACCCTGATTCAAGAGTCTCCTTGAGTGACCTTTGCTTACATGCACAAATGTTTCTCATGCAAAGAGCCCCAGTGATGTTGATGCTAATAGGTAGATGGTAGAGACAGTTTCACTGTGACTGTTAGAGACTGGAGATGAGGAACAAAAGCTCCTTTCTGAGAGCTGCTCATCCATCTCAAATGCTCTGACTCAGTTCACCTCGTGTGGGACTGACTGCTCAGAAAAACCAACACTGCCATCTTTTTACCGCATGCACAGGATCGCAGCCTTAGCATACACAAAGCATTACTCATTTCAGCTGATCCCATTAACGCTGAAGACACAGGCTTGCACTTACTCTGGACGAACCATAGAAAAGGCTTCTGTAAGAGAGGATTATGGCTACTGTTCAGATGCTCAACATTTCCTAGTTAAAATATTTCACAGTGAAGCAGTAACATCATTAAGAGCATTTGCCATACATCAGCATCTGCTTTGTTTCTTCTGTTAAAGTCTTCCTAAAGTTTTTGGGGTTTTGTAAAGCTGTGATGAAATAAAAGCTAACTGTTGCTGTTCTTGATTTTTACAAAACTGCTTACTCAAGAAATAGACGAAAAAATCCCAGGCTCAGTGGTGCAATACAATCAGACATCAATGCAAAATGGCAATGCAATGCCACGTCAATGGAAACAATAAGATGAGCAGATTTCTGGTCACCCAACATGCACCACTCTGAGCCTGCTTGTATGCAAACATAAACTCAGTCTGGCATAAATTAGATGAACTATGTTATCTTGCATCAAAATATTTTCCTAGTTCCGTGTGTTTCCAAATATATCTAATTTATGCATCTCTGAGTGTATAGTGTGTATTGCTCAGAGTTGAAGCAGGTGTAGCAGCTCTTCTCCTATTTAAATCAGAGATGCTCTTGCATATTTCAGTGGATAGAAAAAGTACTTCTCCAGGTGGTGCCAGGTTTGAGAAAAAAAAGGGGGTTGGCAAATTCACAGGGGGCATCCAACACAAGCCCTCCAAACCACAGTCTTTTACTGCAGGACATGTACTCTCTCTTTCCAATGACCTTGCTATCCTAAGCATGTTCTTATGACATCACCTTAATGCTGTGGCTTAAAAACAGCTTAATTAATTTAGTGTCTATGCATTGCTGTCTGCTGCCATTGTAACATCCACATAAATAAAAAGAAGAGAAGGTTCTCAGCTGCCTCTCATGCAGAGCCCTTTGAGTCCCGGACACAACCCACCAGCTGCTCCAGGGGCATCGCTGAGGAACATGAAGTCCATCCCTGAGGAACCAGCCCAGACAGACCACAGTGGAGCACCAGAGTTCTGTGCAGGTCATTAGTTTCTTCCATTACTTAATTCTGCATTGCTGTTGAAATTACGATTGCCTTATATTTTAAAACAGCTGGGATTTTAACTTAATTTGCAAAGTAATTAATTTTCTTTAATTGTGATGGGGGTTTGCTGTTAAGTAGTAAGTAGACAGGGATAGTACAGTGATGATTTCTGTGGTCTGGATGTGCTACTGTAAGATAGTATCATTTCTGTATAGTCTGATTTTAAACACTGTACTACAGCAATAAGAATTGATCTGATCCTATGTTCTTTGTAAGTATTACCTGTTCATGGTGACTAGTTTAGACTGAGTTTAGAAGAGAAAATAGCTTTCCTTTTCTTCCAGTACAGACTGGAATGTAGACAGGTGGCAGTAAAAAAAAAGGACTACAAATCTAAAGCAAGCCATAATGCAATTAATGGTTTAAGTTACTTTAATAAGAAAGGATTTGTTGTTTACTAGCTTGACATTATATATAACTACTTTCAGACAGTAAGAAAAAAAAAAAAGCTATCAATGTAATTAATTTTAAATATATTTCATTTTCCTAAGCAGTAGACTTAGAGATCTTTTTATTTTACCCATTAACAAAAGTAATCTGCATCCTGAGATCTAGCCAAGAAACTCCAAGATTGGAGTTCATGCAGAGACTAATCTATGAAGGTTACATTCGGCAGCATACCCCCTCAGCAGCCCTTCCCTTCACAGCACTGCGTCCCACAGAGCTGCCCGAGCCTGGCAAGGGGCATCCCAGCAGCGAGGGGCGTTATCCGCGTTACAGCTCAAACCCGAGCTCTGCGGGGTGAGAACAGGTTCCAGCCTATCCTCCCGGCAGCCCCACTGCTGTATTTCATGGCATGTGACTCATTAACTGTGAGCACCTGAGGCAGACCAGGCGGAAAGATGCTTTTGGAGCTGCCTGCTTTGCTCAGAGAGAGCTTCACAAAAATGATGTGCTTGATCTTGTGGAATGGGCACACTGAGGATGGAGGAGATCCGTTAAACAGCCAAGACATTTTATCCCGGCACATGCCAAGCTTGTGACAGTGCTCTGTCAGACATCCAGGAGCTATTGAAAGACAGAAGTACACTGAGATCTCTGCAGCTATCTGAAGCTATCCAGCTGGGAGGTTGAATGCCAGGGTTTGTGGAAGAGCAGCTTTTCTTCCTTTTTAACAAAAGTAGTTTATAATAGATGGTGTGACGAATCCATCCCCATGGGTTCTTCTGTGCTCAAAAGAGAGATAAGATAGCTAGACGTGGATAAATTATACTACTTTTATCATACTGCTGGAGTTCACTTTGCCCAGCATGAGAATCCCCAGCAAGCAGGGGACCCATGGGAGGTGGGGACAGTGGCTTTTGGAGGTACCACAAAGCTGTGCAGGGAATGGTCATGCTGGGTTGCCTCCTGCACATCTTCTGGTGTTGACACTGAGCCATGCGTGCACCCAGGCACTTATCTGGCTTTTATTGCATACCGATGTTCTCCTCCTGGCCATGTCATCCTCAAGATGTTTTTCCATCTCCTCTAATCAGATTAACCAGCTGCTCCTGCTTTAAGGACACTAACTCCGTGGGATGTACTTCAGACCGTGGTCTGTCTCATCTTCCTATTTACCCCTTTGACAGCTGTGTGCCTGAAGCAAGGGGATTGTATCTGTCTTGAGTTGCTGCAGCTCCAAAATTCCATTTTCTGTTTTCTGAGCACCGTGTTCCCTCCAAAACAGGGCTCAAGGTGGTATCTTCCCTAGGGATATGGCAGGGACAGACCTGTACTCTCTGCTTCAGACTGGTATTATCTTCCAAGATATTTTAAGGGATGATTTTTTTACATCCCTCAGGGTGACACTGGGCACTGTGGGATGGTAGCAAGTGATTGAGATGGTACCTCTGAAGGGAACAAGCTGCCACCACAGCTGAAGCTCCTTGCCTTTTTGCAAGGACATGGTGAGGAGCTAATTTGTTGTTAATTTGCTGTAAATAGGAAGTAAAATGGGTATGTGAAAATGACATGTCTCTGGTGATGTAAGCCAGGTTTTTCATTTGTGTCTCCACAATCCATATACATAGCAATAAATGTCTATGCAAGCCAAGGAATAAATGTTTCCATTGTTGTGCTTGCAATCTGAAACAAAGACCCTAGTCTTTGATACTCTGAATAGTATCAAATATATCCAAATTAGAACATAAAAGACTTTTCCATAAATATATTCATTTCAGGGTGCCTGTAACTCTATTCTTAAAACACACCCAGAGTTAATTTGCCAGTGAAATCAGCAGTGGCCGTGCCAATCAGTTGATCAGCAAAGAGCTAACACAGTGTTTACAGGATAAAGTCTGGGCTCCACTCTGCTTCCCAGTGCTTAGAAGCAGTTGCCATCACTACTTTTTTTCTGATATTCTCCAAGATCTTTCAAATTTACAACTGGACTTGTGAAGCAGTAGTTACTATGAATATGCATATATCTTCCCTCATAAATTATTTCTGGAACACATGTTTTAAGTAGGGCAACAAAGCTATATGAACTAGATGGGCTGTAATTGTTTATCTGCAGTTATTTTTTATGAAGTAGCTTGGGTTTGAATCACAGGTATTTTTACTATGGTGTTCATTGCAGCATTAAAGTATTGATTTTGTTCCTCTGATCAGTAAATACTGTTTTTAGTATGAGTTTATTTGCATAGAGCTATTATGTGTGATGCTGTATTTGTTGCTATATTGTTTCTACAACAAACGTTAGCTGCAGAAGATGATATAAGGTACCTGTACCCAGTCCTACCTCTGGCATACCAGAGCTGAAAGCATGACCAGGTTTACATTTGCTGCACCTTTTTGCACTGCTTTTGCACAGTTTTACATTTACTGTCTGGCTTTACATGGTCTTGTGCTTAGAGCACGGCAGGTGTATTTGTGCTGTAGGTATATTTTCACTTTAGAAAGCTTGGATAAGTGGTGATGTGATCATTACGCATTTGCCCTAATCACTAATGATAAAGCTGGCCTAAAATAAAAGGAAAACTAGCATTAAGTTAGTTAGTCTACCAAAATACAGCTGTCTACATACACAATTTTCTTTCTGCCTAGAAATTAAAATGTTAAATATAATGGCTACTTATGTAAAGAATATTTTTATCATTTCTTCTTCTAATGACGACTGAATACAATTGTCAGAAACAAACAGTGAGACACAAATATTTTCATTTTATAGTCTGAAAAGTTCTCTGGAAACATAGGCTTGTGCTGATGCATTTCTCAGAATAGTTTTTTAGCTCCATCTGTCAAAGGAAGATATTAAAACGGGCATTCTTTATCTATTTGTATATTATGGGCCTAGGTTGACAGCTTTTTCTGAAGCGCATTTCCTGTTGTTTTCATTGCCCTTCTGAAACATAGATGATACCATGTAGGAACATTGCCTGGTACATTTATTTAATTTTTTGGTTGATTGAATTCTCTACATCACACTTTCTAGGCTTATGTGCACCAGTATTAAGCAGTACCAACTCCTAAGTGTAATCACATTATCAGCACTGACTCAGAAACTTTATCATCCCCCTCCATCTTCTGTACTCAAGTTTCCCTGCCAAAATCCAGGTTTCTTTCATATTCTCATCAGGTGCTGGTACCATGTATCTTTTCAGCATTGTTTGTTCATAGATGGATGCAGCAGTGTGTCATTACATTCCTAAAGATCGCTTGGGCTGAGTGGGATGGGAGGAAGCTGGAAATCCCTACCCCTCAGAGCCCTGCTTCTGTGCCACGGAGCAAGGGAGAGTCACGACAGCATCCCTCTGGAGTGGAGCTGCACCATCAGCCCCACCACATCGCCTCATTTGAACTCCTACAGTATATAAAATGAGGAAAGAGGTTTTATTTTATCCAAGAACATCCCCATGAAAGGAGTTTTAAGTCATTTCACCGATTATGAAATCTCTGCCATTAAACACTTAGGCAGAACTATCGATGGGAAGATCCCTATTACAGTTTGAATATTCTTTCTCATAATAATAATGAAAAACCTGATACCTATTATTACATTTTGAATGAAGGCTTCTATGCAGTAGAGTTTTAATGATCTCACTGTTGCCAAGTTTTGCTTTCAACATCCCAGTGGAACATTTTTACCAGGCCTATTAGGTAATGCACACAACTTTCAGGCACAGATTCACTATCTCCAGTTCAACATCCTCATGCTGGACCTTGCCAATGTCACAGATGTTCTTTTGCCATAAATTCCATCAGCCATGGTCTGGAAGCTGTGGTTTTTGTTGTTCTGTTCATCGCTGCTTTGTGTGCATTTGTTAAAGCTGGTCACTACCCTTTAACAAAAATATTTCTGTTTCTCTTCTTTTTAAAATAAAATTTCTGATCCAAATTGTAGAAAGATCCTCCTCTGCTGTGGGCCAGTTTTGACCCTTTTGTAAGCATCAGAAACACCTTCAGAATTTAAGATGAGAAAATGTGCATTGTCGCAACCAGTGAACGAGAAGAATTTTTTTCCCCAAATCTCAGAACAAGTCAGTTATACAGACTTTGCATTGCTTACTTCTTACTGGCTTCTTTCTAATGGGATAGTTCACATTTTGTCAGCTCAAAAGTGGAAGATTTAAAATTTATGAATCTTTCAAGTGCTGCTTTCCATAGGACATTAAGCACTTGGTATTTTCCAAAGATTTGAGGCTTCCAGGGCCATAATAAATATATTTGACTCCGAATCTGTTGCATGGAAGTCTTGCCCTAAGAAAGGACATGAACCTAATCAGTGACAGAAGTCTGGGCTGACTCTTCAATCCTCAAATAAATGATTGCCCCAGAGCAATCTCAGTTGGGATGGGAGCCTGAGGGCACATTGAGGCTGCTGTCACTATTGAAGGCTCCTGCTGCGAATCCTTTGCCCAGGAGCAACCAATTCATCTGTTATAGTGGATCCTTTGGTCATTCCTGTTTTATTGCCTTTCTTTCAGTATTGCTTAAGAAACAGTCCTTTACAAACCAGAAGATTAATGACATCACCTAATTGGTTTTGCTATCCTTAGAGATGATGGTCCAAATTAATCCCTGTTAGAGCTCCATTAATCTTTATGGATTTACACCCAAGATTAATTCATCCCCATGATACTAATCACTTGCTGTGTGGTCTGTGGAAAATCACTTAACTTTGCATGTTGGTTTTCCACCCCAGATGGAGAATGGGGGCAATAATTCTGAGTCCAGTGAAGAGAAATGCTCCAAACACACCTAGGATTGGTTAAAATGTGAGACAGTTTTTGATAAAATGCACATTTTATTTCTGAATGTTAGTTTCAGTTTGCACTTGTATTCTCACTTCTTAGTGAACCTTGGATAGAAACATTTCCCTGTGGGGTTATGGATGTGCCTCATATTTATAACCAAGAAAAGTCTTGTTACTGTAGAGCTTGGTGAGAATTTATGTGCTGATTATCCCAGACCCAGGGTGTCACACTTCAGGTTTTACGGAAGTCACACGCTCACACCCAGAGGCAGAATTTGGCCTTTCTCATTTCTGCTCCATTTAGGCCAATTTCTACAGCTGTTCCCCAGAGAGAATCTCACTGAAGATAGCAGGAATTTTGCTTAAGTAAGGATTACAGGATTAATCCCTCTATCTCCAGTCATGTTTATTTTGGCAGTCATTTAGCTTGGAGATTTCCAAAGCTCCGTAGCTTAGGTTCTCTCCATTCTGCTCACAGATACTCATCTAACCACACCTCTCACGGGTTAAAGTAGCAATTGCCTTTACCAGGAGGCTTCTCTATTTGCAGAAAAGTGTTCTGGTAATGCCACCAATTAGATAAAATTGGGACTTCTCACATATAATAGAAAAGAAACTACTGATAAGGGTTGCAGCAATTTATTTTAGCTGGGACCCATGCTAGAGGTGAGTAACAAGCAATCCATCAGTCAGATGACAGAAAGTACACTTGAGTTTTACAACCCATTCTCTTTGAATAACCCCAGGCACTATTACTCAACCAGAAAATATTGGTGTTGAAATCTGTTCTTCTCTATTTATGCATACTTAATGTGTTCAATTGCCTATGTTAGCAAATATAGGCATACTATAGCAAATAAGTAGTGTAATAAAGTAGTAAAAAGGTCAATTGCTGCAGTCTTTTCTAGAGAGAAAGTGCAGAGTAAGATTTAATAATCTTTGTAAAAAAAGAAGGTGCAGAGTGTTCAGTAAAGAAATAATTATAGGGTTTGGACATTGATTTGATACTGCAGCTATGAGCAATATACAAATTGCTTTGTAAATGCAAGTATTTTTCAGCCATGCATTTTATTTTACAGCCAATATTAGTCATTTCTTCTTAATTCTAGATATATGAAACTGTTTTACCTCCTTACTGGAATTTGAATGGACATGCTAAATATACAGTGAAATCATCGTCAATTATTTATGTGAGTTGGCAAGGAAAAATATTTTTAAAGTTTAATGAAGCCAGCAGTGGTACACAGTTTCCTGTTGCTGAGCAACAATACTGGTGGCCAGCATTTTTAAAGTGAGGGAATACAGTGTAATCATGTTGATGCCTCAGGACTCCATTGTACCTCCCACAGTAAAACTCAGGAGAGCAGGATCAAAGGGTGCCCAGGACTGCATCAGCTCACTGCATTTCTCATGAAGAAGCAGCAGCTTGCAGGTCAGGAGGGGAAGCTTAGGGATAGTCCCCAAATTCCACAGATCCCAGAAGGAAGGAAGCTCTCACCTCCTTCAGGGCAGAAACGATTGAAGGAGTTGAGGTAAATTGAAAGGGAAGCTTAAGAGGGATGTAGGAAAAAATTGAATGCTATAGAGAGAGTAGTTAATCTGATGCTTCGTGGAGTTCAAGGACAAAGAGTCATTAAACTAAGTGAAAGGCAGAACATAAATTTGATTAAAAGAAAGGCTTTTTCACAATGCATAACTGACCTGTAGGACTGACTACGTCAGAGTGCTACTGAGGCCAAAAGCATAAAGAATTCAGAGAATGGCTAGTGCTAACACAAGCCATGAAATCATCATTAGCTGCAAGAGGTAGAAGTTTTTTTTTAACAAGGAAAAAGAAATGTATATAAACATATCTGCTTGAGTTCATCTCTTATATATACACGTGTGTGTGTATGTGTATGAATATAGATACATATATTTATGCTTCCTGGGACTAAATAACTAAAGAGGAAAACTGGGGAGGAAGTTCTCCTAAGGACAAGCTATTTTATAAATGCCTGTTGTGTGGCAAGCTGAAGCCCATCTGGTACTGGGCCAGTGAGAGCACAGGTCTGGGTTAGCCTTGGAATTCTTGCTCATGCAACGCTCTGTAGGGATGTCTCCCTGCAGGATGGCTCTTGCCTTGGGCCACTGCCTTTTTATTTGGGCCAAATCCCAATTTGGTGGCACGTGGGTCAGTGAGACAGGAGACTTCACACAGGGGCTTCCTGTGGCCTCTGTGGTTTCACAAGTGAAAGGAGAAGCCTTTGCACTTGGAAAGGCCATGGGAGTAGCACACTGACTTGACTGAGTCTGTCCAAACGTCCCTTATCGATAGACACAGTTCCAGCCACATGGCAGCCCTGTGGAGACTGGAGCAGGACGAAAGGAGCAGAGCAGAGTGCTGCTGTTTCCTTCACCACCAGCTTCTGTTTCCCTCTGATAATAGAGGGGCTGAAAATACGCAGCACTGTGGCTCCTTATTTATTAACTGCATTCCCCAATAAAAACACCGGTGCAAAGCAGCAGCAGATTCTCTTTGATTTGTATTTATTTTTGAAAAGTGTACTCTGTGCCTACTGGGAATTATGTTTCTGAATGTTCCTTTTTCTGTACTCTCTGAGTCATATTCCCATCATTCCTATACCTCACAATATTTTCCCATTGCCATAGAGACAGCCTGTGAGGAAAGCACTGCTGAGTAACTTCAGGTTTTTACTGAACCCAAAGTGCCTGCCAGACTGGACCTCTGCTTGAGTTTATCTTACATCAAGAAGGTGATATGAAATAAGTAATGCTTTTTCTTTTTAAGAGCTTCATAGTTTCCTTTCAAAACAGAGGTGATATTGTCACCTGTCTAATCTAAAAACCCTCTGATCTTAAATCTTCTGAGCAGGTCTGAGTCTGTAAGCAGCAGTGACTCCACACCTGAATTCTCAGAGAGGAGTGAAACAAATTGAATTGCAATAGCAAAGCCTGTATTGCTTACTTGCTTTTGTGTGTGTCCTTCTCTCCCCTTCTGTTGAATTCCTTAATCTTAGAAAGAGTTTGGACCAAATCCGTGTTTCTGAACACCTCCCTCTGTTGGACGCAGATCCAAATGCCACAGCTTTCTCAAATGTCACACTATGATACCCAAGCAAAACAGCAAACCTGAGTTTTGTAAGTGAGAAGACATAATTTTAAACGTTGTAGTTTAGGTTCAGAAATATATAAAAGATTAATATATTTTATTGTTTTAAAGGTGCGTCTTAGATAATGCAAAAGCCAAATTTCTCTTGTAGAAACTACTTCTGTTAGCACTGTGAAGGGCAAGTACAGGAAATAGATAGTCTAGCCTTGGAGGTTAACGATCATTTTCAGTGCCTGCTTAGGAGATTGTGCCACTAAGAAATAAATCATATTAGATCATCACTCTTTATAAGGGAAAGGGAGGACAGAATGCCTTTATGTGTCGGTGTGTGTGAATGCAGACAAAAGAGATGCATAAATGCCTTTCATCTCATACAAGGGAATAATACAAACACATCCAACATTCAATTCTGTCCCTAGCAGTACTTTGTGATATGAAGACATATATAGGCTGAACTCACTTTAAAATATTTTCAGATGTGCTGATTACAGATGCTCAGGAGCATCAAATGCCACAACAGCTCTCCTTTCCACAGGTGTACATGTTTGTCTGCTAAACAGCAAATAGTGGCTTTTAACTGAAAACAAATACTTCAGTTAGCGTGAATTGCCTTTCCACTTCATCAGCTGGTCCATATGAGCATTATAGAGTGGATCCAAAAAAGGGAACAGAGTAGAAAAACAAAATCCCATGTATCCGACATACTGTTTGGGAAGCAGTCAGTGAGGACACCTCGGTCCTAATGCCTGCTCAGGCTTTTGGCATTTCACTGTTGCAACTGTGATAGTGATTTTTTGCCAAGTTTTGACTTTGCTTTGTACCCACACAAGAGTGAAAGAGGCATTAGTTCATTTTATAACAAGCACTAGTGGACTGTGGTTGCTTCATGTGGACCTGACCTGACACACACCAGTGACTGCGAGAAGAAAGGCTGATTCTCCATCACTAGCCCTCAGAATAGTAGCACCATACATGAGTACTCAGTAAAGTGACTTGTTTTTTGGTATATCAACTTTATTTTCTGGTGTGATGCTCACTAAACTGTTTTCTTCATCACCTGCTCTTGGAGGTGGTAAGAATGTATTACCAATGACTTAAATGGGGAAAAATTTATCTCCTCAGAACACACACAAAATATGGGACATTATTGTAATTTATATTCTAGTTTCCTAGCAGCTGAAAGAGTTTTTTTAAAGTAAATTTGGATTATTTGAGGTGCATCAGTCAGTTGCTTGTGAACCTCGTGTGAAGAGAGCAACAGCAAAGTGCCCATGGAAATGGGCCTGGAGCTACTTTTCCCCAGAAAGCTTAATGGGTTAGGCAATAACTCTCAGCAAACTTAGGCTGGAAAAAACCTTGAGAGTTCATCTAGTCAATCTGACCCAAAGCAGAACCAGCTATATCACATCAAACAGGACATACAGCTCCCTGAAACGATTTCATGGGAGCTGTTACTTTCCTAGGCAGCTTACCCCGATGCTTTATTGCTCTTACAATAGGAAAAGTTTCTCATTCTAATGTCTAGCCTGAATGAGAGTCTTTGTTGATATGATTTAAACTACACTTAATGTTCCAGCTGAGGCACTACCAACGTTGAATAGGGTGGCCAGATTTCTTCATACATTTTCAGGATCATTTATCCATTGAATTATATTGCTTGCCTTTTCCACTGTGCATAACACAGCTTCATATTTGGTTTGTGGTCTACCCTCAGTCAAGCTATTTCCTAACCAGTTATTACCCACCTTCCAGCAGATAATTCCCATCTAAATGTAGTCCCTAGTACTGGTCCTCAGTACATTTCATCTTGCTTTTACAGATAGTTCCTTCACGCTGACAAGATCTTTTAAAAAAGTTGATCTGCCTATTGACTAGTATACTTGCAGAGCTGCCAAGCTGTGACCAGCACATTTATTGAGTATGTCTTCTGCTTCCTTTTTCAGTCACTAATGAAAATGTGGACTGTAGTGGGGTGGAAGATGTGCAGACTCATATTTCATACCTCCTGCCATCTTGTGTCACTGTTTAGGTATGGTTACCTCAACAGTCCTACACCTGTCTGAACAGATGTAGCAGGGTCAGCAAGGCTGTGTTTCCTCATTTGCTTCTAAGAGTGTCATGAGTGTGCAGAAAGCCTTATGGAAGTTGAGTTACATGACACAAATTCCCTTTCCGCTGTTCACAGCACAATAGAGGCATGGGAAGAACTACGCTGGTTTGACAGACTTTGCTCTTACAATGAAAACTGAATGCTACCCACTTCCCTTTTATTACCTAGGTACTCATGACATGCATTTGTAAAAAATCCTAAATTTTGGGGCAGAAATTTAATTTAATCAACTGATCAATAATCTCCCACTCTTTTTTTCCCAATTTAAAATATAGGTCTCGTGCTTTCCTACTTCTGATCCTCTGACACATTAAACATCCAGTCACTCAGAGACTGAATCAGTCTGCCCTTTAAGCATCATAGGATGAAGTTAGCTAATTTAAAATAAAATATTGATTGCAGCACAGCTAAGAGATGGTTCAAACTGCAGAGCTAATTGATCTTAGTAACTATTACCTATTTGCTAGATTCATTTTCAGCTGGAGCAGTTCCCCATCTAGATCTCTGCACGCCCTTACAAATCACTGTGACTGAGGGATGAAGGAAGGCAGTGAGGAGGTGGGAATGGAGTGAGGCAAGGAGGGTGTAACTGCATTTTTCAGCAACAGCATTGCCTTAACACGTTTGTTGAAATACAGCTTTAATGAAGACAGAAGCAAAAAAGGCATCAATCACTTGTACGTTCCTCATGTCATCTGTCATTAGTTGCCTTGCACCCCTGAGTACTGGACCAGCACTCCCATGGCTTTCTTCCTATGCATTTATAGCATGACATCTTGTAACCTCACTGTCCCTGCTCAGATCTAATTTTGTGGGTTTTTCTTTCTGATTTTACATGAACATACTTCTGCCATTCATCCACACTTATCCCGAACAGTTCAATCCCTTTCCACACACTTTCCTCTGGCCAGGTCAGAAAGGGGCTTGTGGTGAAGCCAGGAACTTTATTACTACATTTCCTCTCCTTCCTCTGCACTGGCAGAACTTGAGTTTCTGAGTTCCAAGGAAAAACATGCAGAGATGGAAAAACCCTGGGTTTCAGTCCTCATATGCCATAATTCCTAATTTCACATGGAAGGAAATGGAGAATGAATGACAGAGCAAACACTCTTCATCAGACAAATGGAAAAACTAAAAAATGCTAAATCATATCAAGACTTGCCCTTAATTGTACTGCTTGAGTATGAGGTAACTCCAAGCAGGACATAGCTGATAGAGGACATGAGCAAAGAGAAAATTACTTTTTTATTTCCCAGCCCTTCAGCAGTTCTGATCTGCTCAGCAGAGCTTATTGTAAACAGATATTTTGCTCTGCTTCTGTCCTCTAATTGCATCATTTTCCACAAGTTCACATCTACAACAGCTGAAAATCATGAGTCACATGTATTCTTTTCCAGCATAAATTATTATTTTCTCCTTACTCTTGGATGGTCATCAAAAGATACTTAATGTCATTTGTGAAGTTGGAAAAATGTCCCTTACCACAGTCTTATGCGGGTTTTCCTTAAAACATCTTACTTACCTGAAATGAATGCCATCAACTTCTTGAAAATATCTTAATTTTCTTAATTGGTCATGCAACACTAAATTGCATCAATATTGCGAAACTCTTTTTCCCCTGCTGAAATGACTGCTGAATAAAAAAAATATCTGCTGATGTCTGGAAATAAAAGATGTCATAAAAGAATGAGAAGATATTATGGATGTTTAAATCTGACAAATCTGGATCCAGAGTTTTGACTTTGCCAAAGGACTGTTTAGTTGAATGGAGTCTCTGATGAACATTAAGCAGCTAGGTTATTTGTAGTTATTTCTGTGTATAGTGCCACAAAGCTATATAACACTTTTTCTAATAAATAAAAAGGAATGAAACCAAGAATTCAGCTGAAGCTGATGGTGCTCTGTGAGGTTACACATGAAGAGTTGGCTCTTGACATATTCTACCATCCCTTAGTTTAGGGAAACTCATTCACCTTAATGTGGGAATCTTCATCTGAAGGGATGGTTTGGGCAAAATATGCAAAATTCTTCAGTGCAAGAATTCTGAGACATCTGTAAAATATACCACAAGCTGGTTATGGCCAAAACATTCATTAAGCAGCTACTGATAGGCAAAAGAGCTGTTTAAGAGGAAGAATGCAAAGGAAAAGGCAGCAGACCCCTGCATAACAGGGCTGCAGGCTGATGTTTAGAGCAAGATCTTAGTTTGGACTGCACGGTGGTCACAGAGTCCCTTGGCAACTCCCAGCCCTTCATCAGCCAGTGCACACTGCAGGGGTTTTATGTTCCTAATTCTCTCGTTCATGGCTGCATCTGCTTGTATAATTTATGGCACACAATACATATTTTTCTTTTGAGATTCATTCTATTCTTTATTCCAGCATTTATTCTGTCAGAAAGTGGTGAGACAATGAAGGGTTATCCAGCATCAAAAAGTTGGAAAGAACTTGTCTTCTTGCCCTTTTTTCCTTGAATTATGAGTGCTAATGACAAAATCCTTTTAGGTTTTCTTCTTTCACTTATCTGAAGCTATGGCTTTCTCTTGCCTCTTTGAAAGCTTGAGAGAGAAATGTCAGGTGGTGAAATACTTAGGAATTAAAGGGCTGCATCAGGAAACGTTTTTAAAATTAGGTAACTTGGTATCTGAAACAAATGTACGATTGTTCTTCATGCTTGGATGGCTGGCAGCCAGGCAGCAGGGCCTCGGCTGTTTCTCAGGGCTTCATTCAGACACTGTCATTATTGCCCCTATTACTTTTTCCTCCATCCAGGACTCTCTTGAATGCCACCACCAAAGAGAAGAATGCCACGCATGGCTTACCCCAAGGAGGATTAGTAATCCTACACCTTGCACTGGCTGGCAGAGGTGTTTTAAGAACAACCAGAATTCTTTCCCCAAAAGCCAGATATTTTATTACTGTATGGACCTGATCCTGCCATGTAAACTCTAATGCCTATTCATGTTTCTGGGCAATTCAATGAAGGCTTCTTTGGTTGAACCACTTTGTTTCTTGCATTGTATTTCTTACATTTTATATGTTCAAAGGAATTCAAAAGTGAAATTTATCTAAATTTCTGGATGCACTTGCTATGAACCTGCAGAAAGAAATTACTTTGAAAAAACACATTTAACAGAAAATTGCTTTGATCACATTGTGGGCCTTGGGTGATTGCACAGACCAGAACAAAAAAAGTTTCTTCCAAGGCAAATTCTGTTCCAAAGTAAATAAAAAAGTTTAATTCAGAACTATAGTTACCTAAAAAAATTAAAGCTACAGCCCATGCTGGAAATCAGTGTAAAGATATGTTGAAAACTGTAGGAAAGGATTATTTCCTATTGCATTTTTCTCCAGCCAGCCAAGTTCAGATTAGCTGATGATTTAACTGTTTCCTTCCATCCCCAGGTTATGTCTTGGGATCTTGAACTGGGAAAGCAGAAATAAGCTGAGGCAGCAAAGCAGTGGAGGGATGAAGGTCTCAATGTAGGTGGTCTTGGGCTCTGTAAGATATCAAAGGAATCTGCAAGTGTAGTGGACTGAAACTCCTGCCTGGCCCTCGTAGGTCATACTGCAATCCACTCTCCTGTTCCTCCACCCACTCAAGGAAAGCTCTTGGAAATTCAATGAGTTTGAACCAGCAGAGCTGGTATTGTCCCCTGCAGAAATAACCCATACCATGCAAATTAAATACTGTCTTCTTTCTTCCCCTACCTATTTTGGCATAATTAATATTGTATTTGGTGAAAGATACACGGGGATGGGTAAGCAAAACTTGAAGTTAAGTTGGTTGAAGTGGTAAATGGGCTTATGTGATGACAGGAGTTAAGATTACAGGTAAACTCTCTGCAGCTACTTCCTATGACTTGTTTAATAGCACAATTTAGTTTTTCCAATAAATCACTCATTAAAAGAAAGCATAACGTATGAAATCACTAGAAGAAATACAGTATTTTTTCCAGCTATCTCTCAGAAGATATTTCCCATCCTCAATTTTCCATATCTGGGCAAATTTCAAGTAACATAACTGCAAATGTAGGAAGTGCCATAAATGAGATTGTCTAGCCCGTTCTAACATTAATATACTGAACTAACGTGGTGCTTTGTCTTACCCATACACTTCTGTGTGTGCTTTGCTATTTATGTGGCTGACAGTAAATTCTCCTGGTATGCATCAGTTCCCATGAGATGCCCTTGATTGGGCTGGGTCCCAAAAACAGTGAAACAGTGACATGCAAATGTGGGAAATTTGGGATATCAGGTCTGGTAAAGCACAAGTTTAAACCACTATCCTACTGACCAGAAAATGTAAAATAGAGTGCTGAGATCTTTCCCTCTTATCACAGGCACTGTGGGTATCTGTTTGCAGAAGAGAGAGACTTCTTTCTCATCAGTGTAGCTGATGTATCCTTTGGACATACATCCTGTTTTGTACTTCTGGGTTTCACATGTTCTTGTGAATTGCTACAGTCCAGTTAAAATTCTCATTCTAAAAAGTGAACAGAATGGGTACTGTAGAACCACTTTGTTAAAAAATGGCAATTTTTGTGTGCACCTTAAATTATCAACTTGCTATGCTGTTATTTAAATATAATTTTAAAGAAATATATCTACATTATAGCTTACTCTAGTCTCATTCTTCTCTAATATAATTCAGAAGGCATAGATTTACGTAGTTGTGGCTTTGTATAACCCAGGTATTAAATTTTAACAAACTATTATTTAAATATATGCATAAAATAGATCTCTGGAATATATACTGTCGCAGTAGCATCTTTATAATCATAGCATAGAAATTAAAACAAAACAAATCACTTTTTCATACCAGCTGGTAGCATTTCCCAATACCTACATTCCTGGGGCTCCCTGAGGTTCCAGTGCATGCAGGAAAGGTCCTTCTGCTGGGAGAGAATTCCCCCTGGGCAGTGACACAGACCTGAGGGGATGATCCTGGGCCCTGAATGGTGAACTGGTGAACCTGTGCCAAAGCTATTGCACCTGAAACCAGAGATGCCCCTCTCACAGGAGGTAGGATTCATGCCCCTGGGCACATAGATCCCAAAGAGCTTTGCTAGCAGAAGCTTTCAGCTTCCATTGAAGGCTGAAGCCACCAAAAATAGGGTTGCAGAACTGAGTTAGAATTGAAAACTTCTAAGGAGTAATTTTGAAGAGTGGATGGATCATTTTGTGTGATGCCTTCCATCACTGCGCCTCTTCACGTCAATCTCGCAGAGTATTAATATCTCAGAAATGCTGTTCCCGTCTGCAGATTGCAGTGGAATATGGAACAGGAGTTGCATTCCTGTGTATCTGTAGTATATTTTGCTTCTCATCAGTTTCAAATCACAGTGTCACAGCTGTGGATGTAGTAAGTCTGCACTCAGCCATTACATGCATTGATGTGCACTGAACCCAGAGTGTTAGGGGGCCTTGCAAAAATAAGGCTATTTCTACTGCAGTCACTGTGCTTGAAAGCATTTCATAACAAACCATACAAGTAGTATCTTCAGTGTTTACAGGCAGGGTATTCTCAGTAGACTCATATTGCAGTTAGTGCAATAACTGGTAGTTATTCTGGTTTGACTCTGTCACAGACTTCCCAGCATGACTTTGGCTGTGTCATGTTTTTCTTCCCATTTTCCAAATAAGCAAATAAAGCCAACATTTATTTCAAAAAGGTGGTGCAAGTCTGAAAGCATCAGTGTTTGCTGAGCAGCCTCCCATCTTTGAACAGGAAGAGCCATAGATGTGGGAAGAATTATTCTTTTCATCTTCAAAGTCTTCTCTTTGTATTTACAAATTAACCAATCTGCAAAGCAGTATTTTTTTTCCTGGGCAGTATGATTAAGACTATTCTTATTAATTATAGGGAATAATAATTATTATGGAATCCATAATTCCAATGTATGTAGTTCAAAACAACATGATATATATAAACATATTGCAACATCTTTTCATTTGGATTGTTAAGCCTGCACAGCTTTGATGGTTTCATCCTACATTTGTTATACTGTATTTTTAATGCGCTCAGACTGTGCTGGTATAATGGTGATCCTCCTCTTATACCCCATCTTTCCCATATGCATGAAGTCTGCTTTGTAGTGACATTCATGAAGCTCCCTGCTGTGGCTGAAACACTGGAGTCCTGCTATTTAGAATGAATGATTATTCCAGTGGTTGAAGTGTTCTCACAAAGGAGGCTGGGCAGCAAGGCACTTCTTCCTTTCCTACACCACGCTAGGAAAGGAAACCCTTATTTAAGCCTATGATGGGATCCTGACAGCCAATACCTGGAGATAGTCTTAGCAGTGAGAAAAATCCACTTCTGAAGAATGAAGACAATTTATTCACTGCATGAAATTCTCTTTAAAAACCCAAACATTCCTGCTGCTTTCTGAATAGAAAGGGCAAATAAATAAACAATTTTTAAAAAATCAGTATAAATCAGGATTTCATCAGATTTTAGGAAGCTAAATTCAAAACTTAACCCCAGAGCCTCTCTCTGCTAAGTGCTGATCTCATCCTGCTAGTGCCTAAACAAGGCCTTGGCTCTTCCTTCCCCAGGGCTCCTGCTGTGTGCAGCCTGCTCCTGCTGCTGCTCCTGCTGCTGCTGCTGGGCGTTGTGCTGCTCAGCCCTGGCCCCCAGCTTCTGTCAAAGCACTGCGTCCTCCAGCACTGAGGCAGGGCACTGTGCCTGTGCTATGGTGCCATCTTTCAGACCATCTAACTCTCAGTGCTGGTGATGAACAGCTGGAAAAGATGCCCATTTCTTCTGGTTTGAATGAGATGGTTCAGAGAGAAGCACATGCGTGGTACCTTGTGTTTTGGATTGCAGTCTGGGCCCAGGCACCAAGTATTGCAGTGCTTCAGCTTTTTAATGGATGAAACTTCTGACTCACAGAGGAAAAGGAAAAGCAAAACTTGAGCAAACACATAATTTAAAAGCTTCCAGGCTCGAGCAGAGACCAAGTGCTGCATTAAGTAAGGCTGGGAATGGTGAAATGGACTCTTACATGTTAAATGGTAACACAGTGAGCTACAGAATTGAGCTCAGCTCCCTTTGATCACACTGCAGTAAATGTGACCTATCAAATGATTACTAAAGAGCTCGAGGGGATCTTCAAAAGTTAGTCATGGTAAAACAGATGCTATAATTATATCCACTGATAAATTTTAGCAAAACCAGCACATTTGCTGATGGTGCTAGATGCTTTGCCTGATGAAGATTTCTCTAGTTACAATGTATGTTCAGTGTGCGCAGCAGCCATCCAAGCTTCCCTGATCTGTTCAGCAGACAGGCTTTGCACTGACCTGAAAGAAGAGCCCTCCAGTCTCTGTGGTGAACTGAGCCTTCACCTCCTGTAAACTCTGTGCAGAAGGGCTCACTGCACCTGATGCCATCAGCAGCTCTGCACAGCGGGCTTTGCCACTGACAGCCAAATCCCAGCGTCCTTCCCTTAGCAAGGGCCATCAGCTCACCCCCCACACAGGGCCGCTGGAAGCAGTGGCATGCAGCACAGGCCCCGGGGGCAGCTATGGAGGGCAGACTGTCCAAGCTACCACCACTTGGTGAAAGCAGCCTGATCCTGTTTTCAGGAAGGGATACATGAAACATCAAAATTATCAAGAGTTGGACACTGATGATCTGAGTGAATCCCTCCCAAATCAGAATATTCTGTGATTCTGTGATATTTGACTACAGCCTGTTAACAAGGAGTGAAAGCAAGTCTTCTTTGTCCTAACCTTGGAGTATATTAACTCCTGAAAATTCAGCGAGGCAAGGGTGAAAGCTTTTTTGTTCTCACTTAGCTAATAGTCATTTGCATTACACTACTCGCGACAAACAAAACTTCAATAATTAGCTATAAAATACAGCTTTCAAAAATGTAACATCATACAGTTTCTGACTGCCAGCAGTGTGCACAAATGTACAGCAATAAATCCTCTCCAGATACACCAGCCCCACTGTACTGCTCAGGATGCCACATTCCCATCTATATGGTTTCACACTTACCAAAGAAGTGGCTTTGAACTGTACAAATGATGAAGGCTACAGGATACTGAAAAATGGTCAATTAAATTTTGTTGTTTCACCATACCAGAAGAATTCCCAGAGACACACTAGTATATCTTTCTAATCCATTGTCCCATTGTTCCCACAGCCAGACAGAATTTCTTTTTCATTTTGTGCCTTGTGGTGCAGTTTAGTATAATGAGATTGTAACATGTCTCAAAATCATTAAATGATGAAAGTGTTTCCCCTTTCTAACCCTTGCACTTAGAGTATAATGGCATCATAACAGCATCTGGAGACTGGAGTTGAGACCATTTTCTGTCACTTCTCTGAGCTGATTTGCAGTGTGCTGAGCTGAAAGGCTTCACAGACACCTTCACCACTAATTTCAGTGGGTAATCTACTGTAAGGTTTTATATGTTGTAGCTCTCTTTAAGGATGGATTAGATTTGAGTTTCTAAGTGACTTTAATTTCTGCTCTTTGAAATGGAGCTGCATTGCCTCTTTCTGGCCTTTCTCCTACTTTGGCAAATCTCATAAAAGTTACTGGGCATTTACTTCTCTTATCTTTGCAGCACTCTCATAAAAACACAGTTTTTGCTACAAACAGAATACTTTTAGATAGCATAGGTTTCATATATTTATTTTTCAAAACCTGCACATCTGAAGGAGGTATAGGTTAAAGTAACATTGAAATCCTATGGCAAGCACACCTCTTGTCTCAAGGTGGTGCAAAATGAGCATATTAAAACACTTCTCAGCCTCAAAAATAATAACCAAATTATGGCAATAATGTTTTAAAATGAAGGAAATTCTTAGTCAAAATTTTATGGAAAATGAGCTTCATTTTTCTATTGTTACAACTCATCTGCCAAAAATCCCATATATGTCTCTGTGTGTGTGTACAATGTTTTAGAATAATGTACCATCTTTGAAATGTTCAATGGCTTATGAATGAAAAGGTCATGAGAAAACCTAAGGGCTCTGTGTTAATTTTAAAGATGAGAAAGAAACATGACTCATCTAAAAAACCAAGAAAACCTATATGCTTTTGTATTTTTGAAGTAATTTTCTATTGGTTTTTTATCTCTGGTTTTGGTTTTTTAAAATACGTAATTAAACGACCACAATTTTTCTGTTATTTATAGCCCACAGCTATAAAATGCAGTTGTTTTTGTCTGATACAAGTTAAGCACATCAGGCTGGGTAAGTACTTGTGCTGGAGATGACTTCAACTCTACCAATATTGGCACTGGCAACTCAGGAGGGAGCACTTTTCACTCCACTTTAACATGGAACTGATATCTCTGCCTAATTTTATAGCATACTTTTGTGTTAGCACTGCCATGGTTTAGTGGTTGGTGAAAAGACTCACATATACCAAACCCAAGCCTGTAAATGGATCCACATGATGAAACTGCCCTGCAAAAAGCTCCTGAAAGGACTGGGGCCCGAAGACATGATGTGTTAAGTGCTTTGGCATTTTTCAAGATGAAAGGTGCTGTAGATATGCAATGTGCTATTTCCCTAGTATCCCTTGAGGAGCTTGAAATAAAAATGTCTTTCAGTCACTGGATACTTCAACATCCCTTAGCACAGAAATTGAAGCCCAAAATGTATCAAATAATTTTACAATATTACTAGCCACCAGTTTTGGACCACTACCTTCGTCTCACCATGAATGGACATTATGAACATACCTAGATAAAAATATGTTTAACAATTACAGCTACTTTAGTATCCTGTACTGGGAAAGTATCACTCTTCAAACTACATCGTTTAAACTGTATAAAATGGCATAAAGAATTACAGTGTGTATAATTCTTTTTGGTTTTGTAAGAGAGTCTTGCATCAGTTACAATGTTATGGTGACAGCTCCACACTGTAGCCAGGACAATCGCCATTGAAATCAGCGGAGGGCAGAAGGTGCAATTACAGGCAGGCTGTTGCTTCAGTGGAAGAAACGAGAGGAGCCTCAGATAAGGCAGCCGAGTGCTGCAGCAGCAGGGAGGGATGCTGAGGCTGTGTACGCGGGGCTCCCCGGCTGCACAGCTGCCACCGCAAACCCCCTGCCCCGCATTCAGGGACGCTCCGGCCCTAACCGTGTCCGCGGCCGTACTTCGGGTTAACCCCACGGCCACCGACGGGCCCCTCCCGCCGCAGGGCCGGGCGGTGTCTCTGCTCCACCTCGGCCCGATCGGGACACCCGGTCCCGCCGGGCCCCGCGGTCAGGAGGCGGCAG
>VXBT01012885.1:426751-515496 GCA_013400235.1 Oriolus oriolus
GGCGCTCCGGCGGGGCGGAGGCGGAGGCCGGCGCGGGGAAGGCAGCGCCGGGAGCGGGCCTGGTCCGGGCTGCCGGCGGCGTCTCCGCCGCCCAGGGCCGCCCGGCTCCGCAGCGCAACTCGGGGAGAGGAGGAGGAGGAGGGTGGAAACTTCACCCCTTTCAGCCTCCCCCGTTATACGGCGGGAAACCTGCCAGCCCTCGGGGCGCCTCTGCGAGCAACTTCTGCACCTCCTTCGCGGGAATATGCGGAGATACGTGTGCGTGTGTGGACGGTGTAGATGTCTGTGTGCATCTTTCCCAAAGGCAGATCTGGTAGCTCAAGCGATCACTCACCGCTGCGTGTCTCCGTTGCGCGTATGCCAACGTACACACACATATACATATATAAAATACGTATATCTATATGAAAATAAACATATATATGTATAAGACATGTATTTGTATACATGTGTAGGGCCGAGCTGCCCGTGACCCCGGGGGCGCAGTGGGACGCCGCGGCGGGGGCAGGTGTCCTTCAGCCCCCTGCCCGCCCCTGCTCCCAGAGCCCACCCGGCGCCTCTCTGCGCCGGCGAAGGGCGGTGTTGAGGTGTGAGATGCCTGTGTGGAGTTACGGGAGTTAGCCTGCAGTTACTGATTTTTCTTTCTGCTGTTTTTTAAGGTCGGGGTTATTGGGATGGTGGCGTCACCTGGGTGGCAGCATGGCAGGGGAGCTGCCAGGCTGCAGTGACGGGTAGTGAAAAAGGAAGGAGGTGAGGAACTGCAAGTATCCTCACAGGCAGTATTGGAGATTGGCGTGCATAGTACTTGGGATTATTCAACTAGCTGATGTGTCCCTTGGGGGGAAATAAATCAGCTATTCTAAATGTCACAGAGAGTTTTTCATGGTAAACTATAATCTCAAAATACTTTATTTTGATTCGAATTATTGCTTTCTAGCAGCAAAATTGTGAGCATTCATAATCTCATATTTCATATTTGTGGATGTCTTATTCCTCCACATTTTAGTAGTGGTCTTGCTTTCTACTGCTGTCTGAACAGCTGGAGTCAGGTTCAAATGAAATTGCTTCATGACAGCAACTGCATCAGACATAGCTGCCTCTTTCCTTGGAAGATATGAAGATGATAAATTTCACGTTATTTTCTTTGTGGTGTGGTGCAAGAAATGGACAGGGTTACAGAAAAGTCTGATATGTGTGGACCTGGAGATTGTGGGAGCAGTTTTTTCAGGGCAGCAGGAGTTCTGTGTGTGGGCTGTGCCTTGTGCGGTGACGCCGTATTTTCGGAGTTCTTCAGGAGAGAAAACTATGACTATGTACGGGGGTTGTACACTAATAGCAGATGCCTGTTTTGCCTAAACTTAATAAATATTTCATTGTAAGTGTTTTTAATAAGGAAACATACAGCAGTGTATTTCAAAGTTTATACTCTAATCCATTTATAAGCAAGCTGTCTTCCTACCAAAATCCCTGGGCTTTGCTTTTGCAGTGATCATGATAGTAGCCTGCATGTGGGAGCAGAAGGAGTAGCATCACTTTCTGAATAGTTTGAAAAAGCAGAGTAGCTTATTCCTGAGCACTGTCCCTCGTGTTGGTTTGGTAACTCTCAGCCCCTATTATACTTGATGGAAATAAGCCATATGTACTTATACTGTACATAGGTTTTAAAATCTTAGTTAATCCTTAAATATTATGTTCTAGAATGTGTTTCTGATGAAATCACTTGCTTAGCTGTTGTCTCATTGTAGACAGTGAGCTCAAGGGCTGTTGTGAGTTTGTATTATTCTGTGCTTATAAAAGAAAGTGGTTGAATTCAGAAGCCCTTCGTTTTACAAGTTAGCCTTTAGTGAGACTGTATTAAATGAGTTGAGGAATTAAAGATAATCAGGACTTTCAATACAGCCTTGCGGTGATCAGGTATTTCACACGTGACCCATGAGGAAGAAAATACAAACAGAGGATGCTAGTGAGGGCTTTGAGGTTGAAAAGTGGTAAAGAAAAGCAGAAAGCTCTTGCAAGTATAATGGGCAGTATGAAAAATCATGTGAGGTTGGGGCAGACATATAGAAGAAACCAAACGAAGCGAGCAAGTGGTAGAGATATGAAAGACAATATGATTTTAGTATATGGTAAAGTGAAATACGGGAATGGCTGATAAGCACACGAGGTGATCATTGTTGTATGCTGTAAAGGTGCCTGTTCTGAACAGGATTAATTTTAGTTGTACAAGAAAAGACATCATGGAATTTTCTGGTGCTCTCAAACAGAAGAAATGATCAAGAGACTGCCCGTATGTATTGTTTCGAAAGATCAGGATGCAAAGGCTGTGCTCCTGAAACAGTATCTGCGGATCACCTGTAGGGTAGCAGCTAAGGTCTAGCCTGGGCCGAGGATGGCTGTAGCTTTTCCCACTACTCAATACATTCTCCTTGTCTGGAATATGGTGGGACCCCAAGAGGGGATTGGGAGGGAGGGAGGGAGCAGTAGTGAGCAGGAGGCTGTGATGGGAATGAGAGAGCACCATCTTGGCTGGTGGAGGACCTGGTCAGGGAGAAAAAAGGTAATACGAGAGCAGATTTGCCCCAAACTTGCCTCTTCCTAGAAAGGGCCCCGGATTCAGGAGAAGAATCTGGGTCTTCACTCATATGCAGATTTAGTTTGCATAATTATTTAGTAATGTGTTTTTACAGTTTGTGGTGTGTAAAAAATAAGGTAAATGGAGAAGGAAGAGAGAGAAGAAAGAGGTGAGGAAAATATGTTAGTTTTGAGCTTCATGTCTAAAATCTAGGGCAGATATTTAGCACAGCTAGTTCAAAGGCACCTACTTTTCTTCAAACTCTGTTTTACAGAATAGTAAAGGTACAGCTGGCATTTGAGAAACATTGTGTTAATGAACACAAGTGTCAGTTTGAGGTAACATCAAAGCAAGAAATACAAACTTCCAATGTGATTTTAGGCAAGTTATTTCATTCTTGATGCCTGAGTTTCCTTAGTTGTAAACTCAGCAGAAAGTACATGCTTGCTTTGGAGGAGTTTATCACATTTATTGATTTGTTTGGTATCTCTCTCTTCAGTTTCAGAGGACAGTCTTCAGATGCACAAAGCGTTTTGCCAGTTGCTCTTCCTGTTCTGTTTGTTTGTTTATTTTTAAGAAAGACACTAAAATAACTCCTCTTAATGCCCAAAGACAATTCTTGACTTATGTCTCACTTTCTAGGTAATGAAGGACTCTGTTGGTTTATTTTGCATGTTGTAAAGTAAAGCTTAGATAATTTTAACTCTGCCTGGTTATAGATACCTTCCTTGGTACTGAAGTTACTTTTAGGTAGAAAGCCAGTATGTTTATCTACAGTCAGTCAGGTTGTCAGTCATGTGTTATTTAAGCTGAAGGTAAAAGTGGAAGGATACTGATAAGGCAAGATAGTGTTGAGGTTTTTGGCATCTCCTTAAAAACAGATGGAGAGAACCATGAACGTGAAACACTACCAAACAAGACACATACTGGAATTAGAGACAGTGCTCATCTCGCCTCCAGCTGATTTACTGAGCTGCAGGTGTGATCAGTACTGATTATAGACAGATTGGGAAGACACGTAGGGTGTGGGCAGAATTTTGTGGGTCCTCTGACCACAAATTCCTATCTATCTAGTCTCTATTTACACAGCCTTCACCACAGTAATTGCTATGGGCAGGATTATTAGGTATGTGAAATGTAAAGGGTGAAATCTGGGATTTCTGCAAAACGCCTCTGTAGACTTAAATATGGAAGTGAGAATTTATTTATGATTTCTTTGGAACTTGTAGCATCTTTTAAATATCTTTCATGTGGCTCCTGGGAAAATCGTAGCTGTCAAGTGGCCATTCCTGCAACCACAGATGCCTTGTTTGACAGAAACTTCAACTTTAGAGTATCTGGGTAAAGCAGTAAAAAAAAGTGTGAAAAATTATTTCTTAATGAAATTGATATATTTGGCAAGGGATTCCATAATATTAATTACAGTTCTGTTTAACAGATTAACTGAAGTAATTGTTAGCAAATTGTAATTGTTAGCAAAAAAATTTAGAGAAAAATTTAAATTGATATAAACTATATTATAATTTGTTTTAAAAAAAGAGCAGAATCACAGAATGTGCTGAGTTAGAAGGGACCCACAGGGATCACTGATCATCCAGCTCTTAGCCCTGCACAGCACCATCCCCAAGAGTCACACCATATGCCTGAGAGCATTGTCCAGATGCTTCTTGAACTCTGTCAGGCTTGGGTCTGTGACCACTCCCTGGGGAGCCTGTTCCAGTGCCCAGACACACTCTGGGTGAAGAAACTTTTCCTGATATCCAACCTAAACTTCCCTTGGCACAACTTCTGGCTATGCCCTGTGGTTCTGACACTGGTCACTGCGGTGGCTGCCCCTCCTTTTCCCCTCATGAGGAAGTTGTAGGCTGCGATGAGGTCTCCTCTTAGTGTCCTGTTCTCCAGGCTGAACAGACCAATTATAAAAAAAAAAAAACTCTTAAAAAATAATGGTTCCTTTTGGCTCCCTCCTCCCAAAATCACTAAATCATATTATTAAGAGTTTGGACAGATAATAGCTTTGATAACTGTCAGTCACTCTTAAGTTACAAAAAGCAAATTGAGTGACTCAGTTTTTGTCAGTCTATTTACAATTTGAATCTTCTGCTTCTGTCTCCATTTCTGAAAATAAATTGAGTATATGTACCTCTTCTCTCCAACTCCTGTATCCACAAGTGGAGCAATGCCTTGTCAGTGAGGAAGTGAGCGCCACAAACAGGAAATCTGTATGGACAGTATTATTCTGGTGGTTGTCTCTTCTTTCCCATTTGACTCTTGCACTTCCCCTCCTTAACCTTCCTAAATGCAGCCTGTTACCCTCTTCCTACAGCTGGACCAAAATCACACAACATGGAATGGGTTGGGGAAGGAGCAATGCTAAGCTGAGCCTTGTAGCTTTCAGGGCAGTAGTTCAAATCTGTCAAGGGCTGGAAGAGACTGTAATTTGTTTTAGTGTGATCACTTCCTAGCAATAATGCAAAACAAAATTGGAATTAATTTGGTTCTCACTGGGCAGATACATGCACTGTGTGTAGGAAAAGGTGTTGCAAGCACGTTCAAAAAGATGTTGCAAACATGTTAATGGCATTACTCACGTTGTTTTTCTCAGAAGTCCATAACAACACAGAGAGACAAATCAGGCTTTCTCGTGTTTCATCTCTAGACCTCTTCTCTCCAAAACAGCAGTATGTTTTGAACTCAGGAATGGAGATACCCCACTTGAAGCTTCTACCAGTTTTGCGGGACAGAAGATTTTATTACCTTAGACAGCGTTTTCTTAATTTTTCTTTCAGTGAGATTTGTTCTGGCTCTTACAGTCAAACTCTTAAATAAAATGCTGAATTGGACTCTACATTAAGTGCCAGTTTTATGCATTTTGGAGCTATACGGAGTATAAATTGATTCTAGACTATTTTTTCTTAACTACTGGAGTAAAGGGGAGGGGTGGCATACAGAAACACTTTTTTTGTGTTGGTATGTACAGTAATTGAATGCAGAATAAATCAGTATGCTGTGAATTAAAAATAACTTGCTGCAATGGACACTTGCACAATATATATTGTTAGCCTATTAGTGCTCGAACTATTATTACTAATAAGACACTATATAAGTAAACTGAATTTGTTGCCCTTTAATTGGCTATTTATTTCCAAAACATGAATTATTAACACTTGGTTTAGTCATGAATGGTGTTAATTATAGTTACTGGAATTTAATTTTTTTCCCTTTTTTCTTTTTTTAACGAAGCTTCTAAAAACAAATGAAAATGTAGACCAGTCATGGGAGAATCCTCTAGTGATAGTTAAACCTCAACAGAGAATCTGTGTCAGTGTTAGCAATATGGAGAGAAACTACAAGTATCAAGTATTTTATCATGAATAAAACAACATACAGAATTGCAAATTAAAGCATTGGGCTCTCAGCAGAAAAACATGCTTTATCTGATCTTCAAGGAGTTGTTAAAAAATTTAATAGTACTTTACAGAGCTGATAAAATATATGTTTTAAGTTCTAATTAAGAATAGCAAATCTGAAATTCTTTTATTGAACCTTAAACCACATGCAAACAACTCAAATAAGGATTAAAAGTATATTAAAAGTACATTATTAAAAAGTGAATATACGTGAGGAGACAGTGAGGGAGTACACCAGTCAGTGACATAAATTTTAATAGGTTTTATTCTGACTTCTCTCTTGTTTCTTCTTTCCTTAGAAATTTAAGATGAGGATTTTAAAGTTGATGCTGCAGTTCTTTTGTTAAGAGAAGTTTTGAGAAGCTGTAATAAAGAACCTGTCTTTTGATCTCTAAAATCTTGGGATTCATGAGAGAGAATAAGTAGGGAGGTTGCATGAAACAGTGTAATGACAACATTTGTTGTTGGGTGCTTGATGTTTGCAAATGACACTAATTGGGCAAACATAAGGAATTGTGAAAGCTTAGAGGGAGTGCAAAAGGAGCCGTGGATGATGCTCTTCTTCCATGAAACACAATTTTAAATGTTCGTCCATTACATAATTAAAATGTGGAAGTGGCTCCCTGAGATGGGGTGGGGATAATGATATGTTAACATGATTTCACTAAATTAATTCTTTGGAAAGTAATTCAGTCAGATTGTCCACGTTCCATTACTTCCAAAGGGTAAAATCTGACATGGTCCATCATATTCTCATCTTGCTTTGAAATGACTGATTATTGAATAAATATAATATATTCACTTGAAAATTAGCATTGGAGATCTCTCGCACTGTTTTTAGGCATTGTGGAATGCAGGAACTAATCGCCTTTTTGGATTTAAAATCTGGAATAAACACTTCATTGTGATAAAAGCAGTTTGCATTTCTTAACTGCATAGACCCTGTATTTGATTGGAAACTTACGTCAGGTTCCTGCAAACAGGAGAGAATAAATGTTTTCTGGTTTTAAGTATAACTTCTATGATCTGTTGCAGGCCAATACACGAAGCATTGCTACTGGCTTGTAGTCATTGGAGAATTGAGTGTGAACAGGAGCCTAAGCTAAGCTTGAAAGGTGTGCTTCCTAAGATATGGAATAGATGAACACTTTTCAATATGTAAATAGAAAAACAATCTTTGTTTCAAGCTAGTAAAGGCAAATATTTTCAAATGAAAACTTTGTAAAGAACCTCATATTTAATGAAAACTAGAGCTTCCTTTTTCTTATAACTGCGTTGAAAAACAGAAAACTGAAATAGCCTTTGATGATTCCTGGTGCAGCTGCTGTACACCCAAGTGGGACTGACTGGGCACTGATGTCTAGAATTTCCTTGAGGCTGTTGAAGGCTTTTGTACCCTGAAGACAGCAGCATTAGGAGCAGCTCTTAATTTTATTTTTTTCCTTTGGTGAAAAAAAAATCCCTCTGAAACCTGAGAAAGATCCTGACAGCCAGTTTCATATTTATTCTATGTTTACTAAAACCAATTACCATTTTGTTGCTTCCTTTTCCCCTTCCCTGTCCAGCATTTCAAAAGCTGTTTTACACAGACCTGTTGCTGCCTAGAAAGCACCCTTCCATCTCCCACGTGGAGATGCTGCTTTAAAGAGCTTGCAGGATGTGGCAGGTGGGTCCTTCTGCTGCCCCTGAAGCAGGTACCTCAGGGTTCACGTGTTACCTGCATTGTCCCACTCTCAGTGCCTGATAACCGGCACGGTGCCCGAGAACAGTTTCTTGGAGGTGACCGAGGTCTGTGGCTACGTGGGTGGTCCAGCAAGGCTGGCTGGGCCGCAGGGAGCAGCGAGGTCTTTATCTAAACTGATAAAAACCTTACAGGCATTAGCATATCCTGAGACTCAGGCCAGTCTTTATTCAAACCAGTGTCTGCATTGCTGCCTTTTTGCTTTGCATCTTCCGAATACAGGCCAAAATTATAGGGCAGTGACAGCCAGGACTATGCTTAAATGATCTGAAAAATCAGGCCATTGTTTTTAGGTTCCAAATTGTGAACCTAAACAATGAATTTGGAATTAAATTTTAAAATTGAATTTAAGGAGTTTCTGTCCATGTATTATATGAGGCAGAGTTATAAAGCACATGTACAATACCTCAGTGTAACACAGTGATGTGATTTGGGGTAAGAAGCAAAATCCAGACACTGTGCAGGTGATAGAAATTTAATTGTTGACTACAGTAGGACTGCAGTTTGAAACTCTGGAAATGCTCATAGCAAAGTCCTGTTGAAGCTGACAAACGAGGATTCTTAGAAATTTTGGCTCTCATAGTAAAATATACTATTGTAATTTAGTGAACTCTGTATAATACAATGCAGAGAAGGAGGTGGGAGGGTAGTTTATTTCTTTTTCTCCCTTTTATGCTAGACACTGTGAGAAGTCCTTGTGGTAGCTGTATTTCAGTATGGAAACAAGTGATGTCCTCCATGTTCAGAAGTTTTAATGAACTAATGAGGGGTCCTTAGGGACCAAATATTTTATACATACAATTTTTAAGTTAAGCATCTCTATGTTTCGCAAGGCTTGAAACCTTTCTCTACTGAGAAGTAGGAAAAGATCCATTTCTAAAATTTGGGGTTTTGGTGTGTGGTCTGGCAGATGTATAGTCTGGGGTCAGCTACTGATGGCATACAGATAAGCCTTTTCTTGACTGGCGTACTGCAGGATCTTGCAGCTGAAGGGCTGAATACTTTAAAGAGATATGTATAAGATGCACTAGCTCCGTGATGCTGCACTTTAGCGCTATGTCCACATTAGCAGGAAATGTGGGACAAGAGGAAGAAATCTGTAAAGCAAAATAGTTTGTGGTGAGGGCTGGGCTATCCACGTGTCTCTGCAGTTGCTGTGGGCTAGCTCTAACCTAGTGCCGTGTACCAAGCACAGTTCAGCACTGGGGCACTCGTGGTGTGCTACTGGAGTGCGTTCCCAAGGCTTGGCCTCTCTGTGAAACAAAGAGGGCTGGTGGGTGATGATCACTGCATGAGCATCCTTTGGGTCCAAACTGAGATGTCTATAGGGAGCTGTGGCAGCTAAAGCTGGGGCAGTTGTATTGTCGTAGTCTTTGAGAGATGTTTTCTCCTACTCTCTAGTCTTTAACCATCACTCATTCTGATTTGGGAAGTAACGTGGTCAGTACAGCCACAGAGAAGTTGCGTACTTGATGTTCTGCTCCAGTTTTCTTGAGAAGAGATTCTTAGTATCGTGGACAAGGGATCACAGAACTAGTGTCAGGCTTGAGCACTTCTTTAGGTCTGAAGATTTTTTTTTAACAGTTTCTTTATCAGGAAGATCATTATGAGTGTTGATCATGTTCAGAACAAAAAGTTAAAAACTCTGGACTTCTTTCTTTTGAGCAAGTTTTAATAGATCAGACAGCACTAAAATCAAGGCTTTACATTTACAACTGTTCTGCTTTACTGAAAGATCTAAGACCAGTAATTTTTAAGGCAGAGGGAGGGGAAGGAATATGGGTGTAGCAGTCTACCTGTCCTTTTTATTATTTTATAGCTTGGTATCTCCACATCTGTTTTTAAAGCTGAATAAACAGGATACAAATAGTAAGGGCTTTGGTTATGGAATTCCCTCCCCCGATTGTTATTGATTATTGTATGGTGGGTTTTGCCTAGACTGTTTTTGCTGCATTGGACAATCTGTTATTTGAAAGACTTAGGATAAGCATATTATCTGTGCAAGCCTGAAAAAAACTGGTTCTGAGAATCACACCAGTAGTCTTTCAGAACAAATTTATAGCCGAGTTACATTGTTAGTTATTTGAATAGTATTTCAGCTTTCTTTTATGGCCTGGATGCTTTGTTTTGGTTTTAGGAAAGAGTTAAATAACTGAGTTGTGGGATTAAATGTTCAGCTACGGAATTGAAAAATGGTTGCTGTTAAGTGAATGCTTTATAACTAAAATTCATGGAAGCTGGAAAACATGTTTGTTGATATGGTCTCCTGAGAGCAATATATATTTGTATCTGCTCACTCATTTTTTATGGAGCACAGGGTTTTAGGCATTAAGGTGAAACTTTACAGCAGTGAACAGAGTAGTGTGGTTTATTCCAGCATTGCCTCATGTGTAAGTTATTTGAGAGATTCTCTTCTGTAGCTGTCAGTCCTTGGTAAGATACTCTTGCTGGGATTTCAGCTTCTTCTGTGAAGACATGCCCCTGGATGATTGATATGCTTATATCTAAATTTTGTTTAAATAGGGGGAGTCTCTAGCAGGCCAACCTACCACTTCCCACCCTCCCACAGGGCCAAGGTGAATCAAAAGAACTCTTTCTCCTTTCATCTGCCCTTTTAAAATAAAATTTACCTTGTTTCTGATGCATAGCGGTGTAATACAATCATTTTTCTGCCTTTGAAGATGAGGAACACTACGTGATAATGTTACAACTGTTTCAATGAAATAAAAGGATACGAAGTAACATAGATGGGGAGACAAAGAGATGTTAAAGATGACAGGCTCCGTCCTTCAGATGTTATGTGATAAGAGGGTGTATAGTGTTCCTTAGGAGTAAAGGTTAATAAACCAGAGAGCTGTGGGAGCTGGAAGATAGTAGTGTAAAATTCAGAAGACTGAGGTTAAGTGGATTCTGGTCTTGATGGCAAACCTGATGTCCCTGCCCCACTGTCCATTTCCATTTTCAGCTTGGGCTGATAAACCACCCCATACTGTGCGGCTGCCTGGGAGGAAGGTCTTGTTTCTTCTTCCCTCACTTGCTGTCTGTGGTTTTACCTACTTGACAGACTAAATTGTCAGGAGTTAGTTTAACATGCTAACTTAATAGAAAAAAAAATAGGCGGTATCTATGTGTGGTATTTTGGTTTTGCTTTTGCTCGGTCAGTTTTCTGCCAAGCTGGAGAATTAAATCAGCTTCCAGGGGCAGCAGAAGATAAACTGTAGGAGAAGCGGGTGCTGCAGGCAGACTGGGGGCTTCTAGAATGGCCATTGTGTCTTGTGGAACTGGACCCTTGCTTTTGTCATTGCAGCTGCTTGTGGCACCATGTGTTGCACAGCATCAATAAATTAATCCAAGTTAGAAGTGTTGCCCATCTGTTATGTATTGTAGCAGGTAGAAGTGATCCTCTCTTTTCTCTCTTGTGCCAGGCATAGTGGTAGTAGGCAAACTTTTAAAACAATGTATAAGGCAATACAAGGGAGAGAAATACAGCTGCTGGAAGACTGTAATTAAGAGGGAAACTAGTTTTTGACTGCTACAAATATGATTGAAAATTGAATTAAAGGTTCATAGAGGTGGAAAATTACCTATGCATCATAAATTTAATTCCTAGTCCACTTACCCATTCTAAGCAGAGTGAACTAACATAAACTTTTTACCATTGAGGTTCATGTCTTTCTTTGATATATGTTTAGTTTTTGTGGTTGCTTTTCATGTGTGTCTGTGTGTGTTTTGTTGGTTTTTTTCCCTCCCTGGAAACTATGAATCTCAATCTTTTTTGTAATTCTTTTTATGTGCTTTTCAGAATATGACATCACATTCAATTAAAAAAAAAATCATAGTTAGCCCCAGGCACTCAGGTGTACTCAATATTTTTTTAAAATGAAATTTTAATTAGTAATTGAATATCACCTACCTTTTTTCTTGCACTTTAGAAATTTGTAACTTTGTCTTTCTTAGAATTTTCCTTTATGCTTTTGAGATAGAAGTAAGATTTCTATCAAAAGAACAATGATCTCTTCTTACTTATGTTACTTTACTTGGGAACATACTGGTTTCAGGGGCATGTTCATCAGATTATTCCATAACTTTTCAGGAAAAGGCGTACCCTAAAACCAGAATTAATCAATAACAAACATCATCAGTGTGATGCTGCTGCTCTGTTCTCAGAATCGAGTCCAGCTGACTGCAGCTGAAACATTCTTTTGATTACAGTAGACTCATTGCAAGAAGAAGAGGAAGATCCACAAGGTCTCTGTGCACTGAGGAATTAAAACACAAATACTCTTGCAGGAGCTAGTAGTCATCTTCAGTGGTCCCATACAGGAAGGCCTGGATTAAAAACTGCACTTGAGAGAGAGCAGTTGTGTGCTGTTTGGTTACTCTTCTTTGCTTCCAAAAAGATTAAATAAGCCTAAAGCAGCTCCAGTGATTCCTGCAAGGCTCTGTAGGATTTTGTGAAGCCCAGAAACCACTTGGTTGATGCTGGGTTATTAACATTGGTAGTTGTGACTCAGAAGGTTATGAGATATTTGTGTGTATATTGTTCCAGGAGGGGGTAACTTGAGGGCTTTTCCTCCTTTTATATTTGAGTTTTTAATTTAAAAAAATGTTTAGCCTCGGGGAGCCCTCTAAATCTAAGCCTTTTACTGCCTCCTGAATTTGGCAGTTGCTTCTCTTGGTTTAAGTCTCTAGGCATGTGTGATGTGAAGCTTTGAAGTAGCTGTTGCCTGGCTGAAGCCTCTCTGGAGGCAAGGACAAGGATAATAAAGTTGTGACATTTTCTTTCTTTCCATCATGCAGGTATTTTAACAGAAGTAAAACAGCTGATTTTTAGTAAAGACTTTAAAATTACGGAGTTGCTAAGACTGTCTCTTTTGTGGTTTGGTTTTAATTGACAACAGTTGCTAAAATCAGTGGTGTGGAAAGCCACATGCATTTTGTCAGCGGTTTAATATTGGGCATTAGGAACTGGTTAATCCATTTAAGAAGTAGAACAAGAGATTCAGAAAGGAGATGTTGCAGCCCAGTTTTCTTAGATGTTGCCCAGTGGACCACTGATAAATACCAGAAAAGGCAAAGAAAGGTATTTGGGTGGGGGAGGGGGGAAACCCCAGCAGAAGTTTTTGGTTCTTTGTGATTCTGGTTCTACATAGTGTCTACCAGTCCCATGTTCAGTGAGCAAACGATCGCCAAGTCCATGGCAGTCTGTATCCCGAAGAGCAGGCACCTTACTGTCACCTTTCTGAGCAAGGCTCTTCAGATGCTATCTGAGCACTGCTCATGTACTTCCCCCAAGAACAAAATAGATACAGGCCACCTTTTCCTGGCTGTTCCTAACTTTTTCCAGTCTGGCTCCATTAAAATAAGTGTCTTGTAGTGAATCAGAAGTAGGACAAATACATCAGGGAGGGAAAAGCTATTTCAAATGTCTTGATTACAACATGGTGAAAGTCTTTCTGTTTGGGTGTTTCCAGCTGTGGCATGGAGCACTTCTGACACTACACTGGTTTGTGTTAACTAGCTTTACTAGATTGAGTAATGGGTAAAATACATTAAGTGATTTTAAAACAAATGGTGTCATGCAGCCATTGCTCAGTTTACCAAGCTGTCTGTGTTCTGTGCTGCAAAGACTGTGCACTGTGGAAGCTTTATCTTTACTGTAAATGTTGTAGTCAGATTTTTTTGTAGAAACTTAATTTATCTTAGAAAGTGTAAATTATCTGGTTTTACATGCAGTTTATTGTAGTACCTTTTGTTCTGCTGCATAGATAAGTAGACCTATAAAAATTAAAGTCACTTTGTGCTGCCAACAGCAGTTCTGTTACTCTACTGACAACTCAGCAACTTGCACAATTGTGAAATCTTTCCTCTTTTTTTCCAGTTGTGAGTGGGAAAAATTGACATGTTGTTGCTCTTATGAGTCCGTGTTACCTGTCCTTCAGTGAGCTGTGGTTGAGCGCTGCATACTAAATGTCAGTTATCATATTGTGCAATCTGTATGAGCAGAATCCCCACTTCCACAGCTGTGGGAATAGAAATGGGAAGCAGTCAAATAAGCTCAGTCCCTCGAGGCTCTTCCCAAGGTGACTGGTGCAGAGTGCAGTGAAGTCCAGGGAATTCTTCTGACCTTTTGCAGGCACAAACCTTGGGAAACAAATGAGCATTGTTAAAGTGATGACATCTTTCAGATGATAAAAGTAGCAGCTTTTAAAAAAAAAAAAAGCTTTTGACACTTTTGACAGGCTTGCACATAATAATTAGATAGTAAAAAGAAGGTGTGGGTTGGCAAGGCATTAGATATGAATGATATTCAGGTTCGTATCCATTTTTCTTTAAGCAATGTGGTGCTGAAGATGAAGCCTTCTGAACAGTTGTGTAAAGCAGAGGTTTTAAAGTGAAAATGGATTGTATCTATTTGAAATAATTCAAGGGAAGCTGGAGAAAGCTACTGGCACTCTCATTTCTTTTTCTGAATAACTCCTTTGCCTCGGTAAGAAGTTCTTAATACAGCATATTATGGGTATAATCTTAGAACTGTGTGCATTAGCTTACCCAGTGTCTTATTTATTCACTTTCAAATTAACTTTCACGAACAATAAGCTTTTTCTTGCACTGTACATTCTGAGCATTACCCTTCCTGCCTTTACAACCTGTCGAGGATGCAGGAAAGCAGCTAAAGGAGAGGATGATTTTTGTAATTTGCATTGAGAAGGAGAAGGAAGAATGGGAAGAGGGAGTGAAGATGAAGCAGGGCCTTGACCTACCTATAGTGTATACATTTCATAATTAGTCCGCAGGAAAATGAATTATGGGGAGATACACATAAGGCAGAAGACAATACATGGCATTTAGTATTCCTGTGGGATTTGGGGATCTTTAGCCTAATGTGGCAGGGTGTCATCAGCAGGCCAAATGTAGTGGTGGCAGCAGAACTGGGTTCAGGTAGTGGCAACTGCCCCTCTCCTGTTGCCATGTTTCTGGCTGCTTTCATTGTATTTTGTCCACGTTCTGCATGTTGTGCCATCTGGGAGCCTGATCCATAATTTCCACCTGCACACTGGATCCCAGCTCTTTCTCACAACAAAAAGAGACCCACTTCTACCTGCTGAAGCCCCTGAGCTTCCAACCTGGCAGTGCTGCCAGCTCTCTCCAGTACCTACTGGTGGCAGTCACTCACCCTGTGCCCTGGGACCACAACTCCTGAATGCAGCTCAGATGTGAAGGTATCCCTGCGTGTACTGACTTGAGAGATGGGGCAATCTCTTCCATGGACATGGGAGCAGCAAGAGCTGCCTGTATTGCAGGGACTTGTCTGTGGGCAGTTGAGAGGCAGTTGTGAGGGCCTGGTCTGTGCTGGCAGTTTTTAGATACTATTTTCTTTGCAAATTTTTAGTACCATTTTGATTTCCTGAGAGAAGGTCAGGCTGAGTTCTGGAGGACTCAGCACTGTTGGGGGGACCTTTTTCCCACCACACCACTGCCCTGTCCTGTTTGCCAGGCTCCAGGCCTTTCAGAAATCAGGTGAGAGCTGCAAAAATAGCAGATATTTCTGCTGAGTGTGCTGTAATCTCTCACAGCACTGATGCTGATCAGGCTTTATGTACAGCTCTCAGCAGCACATCTGAATGTCCTCCAGCCTGACTGGGTAGTCTTTAGCCCCAAAGAACAGCCCTGACTGAGGGTCAGGGGTAGGCTGCAGGGGCAGGGCTGGGTAGGTTTCACTGAGGATGGAGGCAGGGGACACCTTCCACTAGATCAGGTTTCTCAAAGCCCCATCCAACCTGACCTTGAACATTTCTAATAACGGGGCATCTGCAGCTTCTCTGGAAACCCTGGTCTGGTGCCTCACCAGACACTGAGCAGATTGAAGAGTAGAAGAGTGCAGAACCTCCACCATGAAAGGGTGGTCTCTTGCAGAGTTTGTGAGGAAATGCTTTGAAAATTTTTGTGACTTTCCTTTTCTCTGCTGTAAGCAGTTGTTCATGAAACAAAATGATTTTTTTTAAATCATCTGGTACAGATCCATGGATGCTAAAGCACTCTCCTTGCTGTTGGTTGTTTTGTGGATGAAGTGGCAAACAGATAGAAAGTTCTAGCACCTCTAGAAAAATTATAAAAATTATTAAGCTTTCCTTTTTAAGTTCTAGGAAGTAAGGAAATGTTAGAACTAAGGTTGAAAAATGAAGCTTAAAACAAAACTGTTCTATTCATGTGTTATAAGATTTTTTAATTACTTCATCATTCCCTATAATTTTTGTAGGAATTAGGCCTCATTCATTTCAGAAGACAGACTTTCCTGGAGTCAGATAAATCCAATAAATGTATTTAATGTAATTTTGAAATGCAGTAAATATAAAACCAGTAAATTTGATGTCCAGTTCAAAAGCGTCTTTTTCATGCAAGGGGAGCTAGTAGGGCATTGAACTATTTTGCAATACAGTAGGAAAAAAAAGATATTTTTCTTTTTTAATGAATAGGGAAGCAGAAACTGTCACACTCTGTGAATGACTGCTCAAAATTTGGTTTTCAGTTAAATATTTGGGTTTGGTTTTATTCCTGTGTGGATTTTTTGAGGAGCAAATTGTTTGTTTCTTTGCTTTGGGTTTTGTTTTGCTGGGTTTTTTTTTACTTGATAGTGTGCCTATGAAGCTGTCTTGTTTCCATCTCAAAGGAAGAAAAGGAGAGATGTGGATAGACTTGCTTGAGTGTGTGACTCTTTTGTCTTAGTGGCACTCACCACTACAGCAGTTGTTTGTTGCCTTAAGTGTAACAGGATTCCTGATCAACTGGATAATTTTTCCTTTCTTTTCAACTTTTGGCTTTGCAAATACTGAATGCTTGCTTTTGGTGAAGAATCAACATTTGAAAACTGTTACAAATAAGACTGTCGAGGGTGAGGAGTTGGGTCGCTGGCCCAGGGAAGCTGTAGCTCTGGGGGTCGGACTTCTCTGACATAGAAGGAGCTTGACTTCTGGGGGGTTTCCTAAGTGGTCATGTTAAATATTGGGAATATGACCGTCTGATCTGTGTATCTTACCATGAACTTCTGTATTAAGCTTGTAGCTTTTATGTAACTAAGTATTTTTGTGGTGAAGCTTTACTGTACTATGCTTTAATCTTGACTGTCTTCTGCTAAAATGGAGAATATTTTGAAAAAGGCATCTCTTGCTTGCCATGACTAACTTAAAAATTTGATGTGCTGTGAGCAGATACTATTTTCTGAACTATCTCTTCAGTGCAGTTGGGAGAAATGTTTTCCTACCAGTTTCAACTTTTTTTTCCATGTCTTGTAAATCTAGTGATTTTCAAGTTCAGTGTGGTGCTCAGCTTACTGCCCACAGAAATCACTGCTCTGTTCTATGTTGAGGAAGTTTACTGTACCTGGATATTGTTTTGGGCACATCTTATCACTGCAATAATCTTTACATACTTGTAGACCACTAATCTGTATTCAGGAGTGCTTTAAAAAGTGTTCCTTTTTGGATTGTAAGTAAAGATTGTACTGTTAAACAGTGCCTTTAAAATGTTAAATTAATTTAGTTCAAGTGGCTGTGTTTGAACTAACTTGTGTCTGTACGCTTGCATACAGAAGTCTGACTTACGTGAAGTCCACCCACATCCAGAGCTAAGAAAGCAAAAGAGAACTTTTGCCCTAAAGCTGAATGGCCGTATTAGCCTTAAAGGTTTGTCTTTGCTGATAGGCTCCACCTTATCATGAAGGTTGAAGCTCAGATTCTCAGTAATCACAGGGCTACAAGAGCCTTATCAGCCAGGCTTTCTGCAGGGTTTGTTCGCACTAGTCCTCCAGCACAGTGCTATTAGGAGATGGCTTTGGAAAAGGATTTGCTCTGCACAGCCTTCACCCATCTAATCTCTCAAGTGAAAACTCATACGGGAGAAGCACTGACTGCCGCCAGAAGGAAATCAGTCCCACAAAGTCCTTGAAGGAGAGGAACAGTCATGAGCCAGGCTCTGCTTGGACCTTGGCCTGGGGCTTGTTCCCAGCCAAGGGCGGACCAGACATCTGCTGACTCTGTTGCTTTTACTGAGGGCTCTCCGTAGCCCTGGGGAGGTACAACTGCATTCGCTGATCAAAGCGTATTCGTAAACTTTTTTCACACAGCATGAAAGCTATAAAATAGTTTATCTCTGCCTCCTCCTCCATCTCCTCCTCCACGAAAGCTTGAATTTCTTTTAAAAATAGGCAATGTGCATGCTGTAGCATTGCCAAGTCCTGCGGAGGATGGGGCAAGCCTTGGAATACAACTCGCTTGCTCTCACAGGGTGGCAGGGCCACACTTGCAGTGTGCTGGGAATGGCATCGCAGCTGGGGGAGATTTGTGACAATGCTCTACACCCTATTGTGGGGAAACAAGAATACGATCTCATGCTAGGGAACTCAGTTAAAAATAAAAAGAATGCAAGTTGTCTTTGATTAGAGGAGTCACATTTTTAACCAAATAATTTTCCAGATTATGTGTGTTTCTCTGTTTCCCGAAATGAACCTGAATTAATTCTTTATCTAAGGACAGAAAATAAAGGGATTTTTTTCTTCCTTCTCCTAAAAAGCCTTAAAGCCTTCATCTTCCTGGTTAATACCAGGACATCAAACACTGTATCAAATGTGGTATCTCTGGCTGCGTTTGAGTCCTTGGCAAGGGCAATTTGTTCTTTCTGCATTTGTGTCAGCAAAGATTTTTTTTCTGGAGAGTGGGAATATGTGATTGGAAGATTTTACAGCAAGAAAGTATATTACTAATAATTATATTATTATATTATATTATATTTGTCAGAATTAAATGAAGGGAAGACTTAACCCTAACTGAAGATGAAGATGGACAGCATGGGTAAAATTCCAGTCTGTTATGGGCATCCTGGACACTTTTTTACCTCTGCCATCGAAGCAAGGCTATCACTAGTTAATTCAAGTACTTCTCACAAGCACTAGATTACCCGTCCATAGTGAAAAAAATTGTACATTACTGTGAGAGAGAGTACTGAACAAGACAGGTTTTAAAAGAAGACTTAAAATAGTTTTCTAAATTTGAGATAATTTTTCCTTTAAATATTTAGATTGTGATTTGTCTTTGTGACAACCTGTAATGAAGTCAGATACTGCATTAATTTCAGAAACTAAAATATTCACGAGGTACAGAGTTCTAAAGAAAAGTCAGACCACTGCTGGAAGTAAAGCCATTAGCTGAGAGCAAGTACCTAGAGTTTGTGAAAGTGATAAATCTGTTTTAGACATCATTGACCTCTTCTGCAGGTGCAGGAGGAATGTTTTATTCTCTTTGTATTGTGTCCCTTAGTTTGAGTCTGCAGAAAATAATTAATAAAGCTGATAAGCCTTTAATAAATGTAAATGCAGAATGTTTGGGAGTGGTATTTATTTTATAAATAAATGCTATTGATTAGAGGCTGAGATTTTCCAATTCTTATTTCTCAGAGGATACACTCATGCAATAAGACAAAACATGAACTATTTCAAATTGATAACTATTGATGTTGTCTCAGTTTAGTAAATTTTTTATTTCTTAAATGGAAAAATGTTTAATTGCTTATGTGTTTCATGGTGTTTTCAATTTGTTCTTAAAAAGCCATATACATTAGGAGTATAATTTTCATTAAAATACAGATTATGAAATAATGTAGGTAAAAATACAGTGATCCAAGTAAATTTGAGTATCAGTTGCCATTTTAATATCAAATATGGAAATTAGGAAAATGACAAAATGTATGCTGACCTAAGTAGTTTCTTAAGTGTTTAAATGGTCCTGTCTCTAATGTAATATAAAGCCTGCATTCAACTGCAGATCAGCTACTGGCTGATATGTCTTAGAGTTTCTTGATAGTGTGAATCAACTTTACTTTTGTAAAATAACTTAACTACACAAAAAACAAGAAAAAAATTAAATTGACTGGTAATGCATGATCATGGGCTAACATCAGTAACTTTAAGAAGGTGTTTTAAATCAGTTTTCTTGCCCTTTGAACCTCTCCTGAATGCAAGTAAAAGTAAATCTCTCTGCTTTTATGCATATGGCATAGTTGAAGAATTGAATGGAGACATCCAGTTTTTTAAGGCAGTGAAATGATATTGAACTAAGCACTATAAAGTTTCTAGGCGAATGTTTTTTGTGAACTGATAGGCGGTGTTTATTTGCATGTGGTTTAAAGTACATTTAGGAGAAGCAAATCTCGTATCTAAGTTGGTTCTTTTTGTCCAGTAGTGCTGAACAAAAGCTGAAGGTTTTTAACCTTACACCATGTGATGAATTTGCAGTCATTCCTTCCTAGCTCTTGTTGGATGACTTGGACATCGAGCCACAGCTGTGACATGGAGATGGAGAGTCATTGTGGATGTTTTCCCATGTTCCACAATCTGTTTTTCTTCTGTTGTTTTAAGGGTGTGATACAGGTACACTCTCAGCACATCACTGAGAATATAAGATTTTAAAACACAGTCCAGCTATTCTGCCCTGATACCTTAATTACCCTCCTGGTTCCTTTATTAGCAGTTCATGTTAGGCTGTATCTTCAGCTTCTTAACTCCAGGCAGGTGCCATGGAGTCACTTCCTTTCCAAACTACTATCCTTGCATTAATATTATGCTATGGAAGTTTGTCTTTACTCTCCTGGTTTCTGGTTGCAGTGCTGGGTTTTGGGGTTTTTTTCGATGGTATGGGCTGATCCCAGCATAATGTGGTGGAATCATAACTGGCTAAAACATTTTCTGTTGACTTCTGTGTTCAACAGAGCCAGCACAGTAGCTCTGAACTGTAAAGCATTTATGTTGATAGACCTCTTCTGGTAAAATTCCTCTAATTTATTGATGTGTCAAAAATTTGTTCCATCTTCCTCTTAAACACTATTGGGGAAGATAATTTTTAACTGGTTGATTTCCAAGTAGAAGCTCATCTGCCATCTGCTTGGGGAAAAAATAATAAGCTGCTGGCTATAGCTCGACAGCTACAGGCAGGTCAAGGGCACATGCTTATAATTTTGCTGCAGTGATTCCTAACTAATTAGCGATGAGGAACTTTCTGAGAATGTTCTGTTAAGATCATTTTCTTCTCTTCCATTTTGTTAATGGATGCAGTGCTCCCAGCTGTGAGGCTCTCAGTGATGATTGCTATTATGCATTTATCCTTTCAAATTCTTTCTAATTCCTTTCTAATTTTAGGAAATTATATTCCCTGTCTTTAAGTTTCTAGTGGTAAAACTGTAAAAGGGCAAGTTATTCCTCAGTAAGTGTTGGGAAATATTGTAATCAGATTTTATAAATACTGAATTACAATAGGTAGCTGTATTAGAGAAGGGAAAATACTGTTCAAAAAAATAGAGTGTTCTGTAGTCCATATTAGTTCATGAAAAAATATTTGCATTATTATTTTTTGTTGGAATTGTTTAGAAGTGATCTGTTCTCACAAGATGATGCTTTACATTACTGTTTCTGTGGTTGCCGGTACATCCAGAGTAGGGCATTAGGCAGATGTGTGAGATAGTTTTCTTCCCATTTCCTCCTACGTGTACATACCTTGTGAGGACATGGAAAAACTAATCTGGTCTGTTCAGATTACTTAATGTGAGGTGTACCTGATTGTGCCCAACTAGGGCATCTCCTCTCCTTGCATTGCTAATCACATTTGTCTTAAGAACATGCATTAGAATACAGAATGAACTGAAAAGTTGTCCTTCCTGTTCAAAAATGGTACGTGTGTATACATACATAAGCTTATAGATAGGCATGGCATTGCTCCTGTAGCTGTTTGATTTAAATATTAGATGTGATTTCTTGTTCCTCATAATCAAAATTTTCCATCTCAAAAAGTATATATGATGCTTTCACTTTTATCCTATTATATATATATATTTATAGCAAAATACAGTTAGAGGATTAGACATTCAGCTGGCAACCAGTTTTGATTTCCAAAGCTTCAGGTAAAGCAACAATGTTTACAGTTTTACCTGTAGTTAAAAAATTCTGCCTGTTTTTTTCGCCTAACCACACAAAGTAACAAGATTAAATAGGATAACATTATTTTGGGCTTTAAATCCACTTGCTTCTCACAGTGGAAAGCTCTAATCCGGCAGACCAGTCCAGTATGTACCAGACTTTATGATAAGCTGTTGCCCATATGTGTTGTCATTGTCCCCAGGAGACAAGCCTGGAGGGCTGCTGCTGTGTTTCAGGTATGGTAGTGTTTTGCATTAGAAAAGTGAGCAGAGGAAAGATATTTAGTCTGTGAAATACTGTCGACACTGATCTTTTAAACAAAGGAGCTTGGCATGACATTGTCAAAGGAAACTAAACCTGCTGTTTTGTTTTCCCATTGTTCCCTTGCACAGAGACTCTGGTCTGCAAATGACCGCTGACATTATGCCACAGAAATTGCTACAAGGAGAATGCTTGGTACTTTCCAATCTTGCTTCGAAGCCTGGCAACAGTGTTGTGGCTGCATTCCCCTGTTTCTGTGCTACAGTGGATTGCTTGTGTTCATTCTGAGAGAAGTCGGATAGTTGTCTGTCTTCCCGGGTTTTTTTTTTCTCTCTCTTGCTGTCAGTTCAGACAAACTGTATCTATCAAATAGCTTGTCTGTCTGACTTCTGTGCCCCAGACTCAAAGATGCATGAAATTAACCAAAAAGGAAGGGCAGGATTTTGAAGATGTAGGAGATACCTGCCACAGAGGGTTGTTTTTCTGCTCTCTTAGAGTTTCAAGCTAAACATATGGTATCAAGAGAGGTGAAGCAGAGAGGTCATTTGAAAGTTAGTGGTAGTGTTACTCCCAGGATGCTTGAAGGAAATAGTTGAAGTATCTCTGTTACTTGCATGAGATCTCAGTGATGATGTGGGCAGAAGAAGGGGAACTTGCCAAATTTGTGCCAAATGACATGTGTGGCATCTGACAGCTTTGCAGTTAGTGGAGTCAAAAAACCATGGGCCTTTATGGGTGGAAACATGTTTCTGGAAGTGTAGGATCTTCAGTGTTCTTAATTGCTTGCTAGTATACTGGGTCAAATTCAGTCTATGAATCTCCCAATTTGCACGATTGTGCTTTTTTTTTGTTTATTTTTTCATAAATACTATTTTTAACTTTCTCTCATTTGATGGCACGGCTTTCTCAGCAGCTGCTGTGTTCTGCCATAGAGTTAGCTGCATGCTGAGGGTCGAGAATTCCTTTCTGTCCATGTGCAGTTTCATAAGGCTCTAGTAGTGGCCCTGAAGTTCACAGCTATTTCCAAGGAATGTAAATACTTGTACCAGCTGATTTCAGAAGTGCAGAACGTGATACACTTAGCGATATCTCTCAGTGACGGAAAGTATTCCTACCACTTGAGCTCAATTCAGGCTTGCTGGCACAATCTATGTCTTTATGCTGGAAGAAGAGCTGCTCTGTGTGTGGGTGATGCTGCCTTTCCACTGCCATCCCTTGCCATGTTTTCCATCATGTGGGTAATCTTTAGTTTTTGCCAAAGACCTCCGCTGGAATTTGCTGTCCTCAGAAGGCTTGCATTTTCTTTCCTGATGTCCTGCAGAGTGTCTAAACACAAGGACAACACTGCAAAGATTCTGAGATGCTGCTTTTAAAAGTATTGTAAAAGTGTCTAGCAACCACAGTTGCAATCAGTTTTGGAAGTACTTCATGTACAGTTTTATCCTGTTAATTGGTGCTCCAAAGAGGCCATGTAGATTGAATAAACTCAGATTTGTTTGCCAGTCTTTTGAGAATCAGTACCTAACGTTTCCACTGCATGGTCAGCTGCTGTGGTCTGAGCTGGACAAGATAGCCTCAAAATTAATGTCTGCATAATGCAAAGGTGAAATATGTTTATTAAAGTGGTTCTTCTGGGAGGAGAATGCCAAGTCTATTTTGATTATTTCATACTCATTAATATACAGTTAAGATTTAGGTTTTTCAGAAGGTGGAAATCTATAGAAAATAGTATGCATGTAATAGGCTTCCTTCTAACTAATTGTGTAAGGATGTAATTTAGCTTTAGCCTACGTACAGTGAAATTGTATTGAAATCACTCTTGTAAACAGCATACATGTCCTGTTGTTGGCTCTGCTTCAGCTGTTTCTTCACATTTGGCTAAGCTCAAGTAATAAATTGCTGTAAAACTGGAATACGCTCTGGAAGCAGATTAATCATCTGACTCAGTATTGTCTTTTAGTTTGCCACGAGAAATCTTTCCAATCTATGAGATCATGGATTAGCTGGTTGGACAATTTAGAGAGGCATGTAGTACATTCCCCTTTTTTGCTGCTTTCCCTTTGAAACCTGTAGAATCTCAGCAAAGCAAAAAATGACAAATGACTCTTTTTTTCCAGGTTTTACCACAAATACATATTGTGATTAAAAGCCAGGCATCTACCATTCTGTGATTTACATGTTTGAGACAATGATTTAGACTTGCCTTAAAATCTGTGAAAAGAAATCAACATTGTAGAAAGTGACTCACTTCAGGTTTCCAAAAACATGTTGCATAAATTTCACTATAAAATCCTTTTTCTTCCCATTGATGAAAAAAGGTAATGATTAATTCCATTGTGCTGTTAATACTAGCCATGTAGGTGATACAATGTCTGTTCTGTCTGTCCATGGGCAAGGGGTGGTAGAGACTGATAAGGAGATCTAACACTTCCAGGCAGTTTGTCTGGATTTGCACTCTCCTTCATATGCCTTTCCAAATTTCATTACAAATGTGTGCTAAAATATTCCTTGCAAATGTCCTTTGCTGTGAGGTTGAATGGTACACTGCAGAGGCGGGTCACAAATTAGGCTAACAATATCAGTCTTGCTTGTGTGGGCAGGGTAGGTGACATCTGTTGTGACATTTTTGTTGTTGTGTTGTTAGTTTATAGCATTAATTGGTTTTTTCTCTTCTGATACTGTACCATTTTGCTTATTTGGCTGTGTTGAAGTTGCAACTTTATTGCTTAACATACTGGGATGGAATCATCTCAATGGCAAGAACATTCCATCCTCAACTTGCATAACAAACAGGTTATGCTTATTTTATAATTGAACTTTGCATTCTTCATGAAATGCAGCTTTATTGTATTCTGTGCCTCTTTTCTAGCTCATTTGTACATGCATACAAAGAGAAGGTCAAGTGAAGTGGTACTGGACTGTAAGCAATCTTGTCTCCAGCTGCAATCTTACTGAAAGCTGTTAAAATTTTATTTTTTTCTGCATCCTTGGAAGGGAACTGCACCCAGTGAGGTAACCCCCATAAAAACCAAACAAGCTGTAGGTTACAGCAAGGATGAGGGTTATGTTGCCAAAACCCTACAAGAATGATGATAGTGGAAGGTACAGATGTTGTGTGTCCAAGAAAGGGTTTGCTGGGGCCTGTTGGTCAGTGAGGGTGTGATGGGAAGAGTCACAGTGGCAGATGGGGAAGGGGGAAGAAGGGAGAGAGCTGTACATCTTAACAGTTATTAGTGGGAGTGGTTTCTTACAGGACTGTAAATGAACCAGTGCCACTGATTTACCACTTGAAGATTAATGTCTGGGCAAAATTACTGTTTCTACACACTTAAAAATTAGTGAAATGGATACTTCAATGAGGATGTTTTCTTTTGTAGCAAGGGCTAGATCATTTCAACACCAACTGATTTTCCCCTGGGTTTCCTTTACTGCCCTGCTTTTGCGATTTGGCTATTTCTTGTTGACTGAATTCAGAGGAAAACTATTCCTGATGATATTGAATTTGGCGGAATGGCTGAAGTTTGAATTTGGCTTCTATTGGTTAAATCAAGCTTTTAATTTGGTTGCCTATTGTCCAGTATGCTAATCCATGTTATTTCCAGCTGAGTTAAAGTGTAAAGTCATTAGAGCAGCGTGGGACTTTTGTTTGTAGAGGAAAGGTTAAGTTCTGCAGGCAGCTCATACTGCTGCCAGCATAGCTGCTAATCTGAGTTTGGGGACTAATTACCTGTAATAGCTACAGGACAGAGTCCTGTGTTGAGCAGAAGTCTGATTAGGACAAAATTTGGAAAGCTTTGTCATGGGGAAAGCTTTTTAACATTTTTCAGAACTTGAGTTCTGATTTAGTTCATTCAGAACCATTGCTTGCCTTACCACTATATTCAGCCTAATAATATCCTAATGCTGTTATTTTGAATAAGGTCTGAAAATCCTATAACAGAATTAACAAGCATTTTAAACTATGATAGCCTGTAGCTATTTATGGACTGTCAATATTGTTATATTGTTTCTGAATTATTTCTAATTCAGCTTTTGGTAACCACAGATAGCTATTGGGGGGTGTGAGGGATGAGGAAACCAGAACTGATCTGATGAACAGATTTCAAAACCAGTCTGTACTGAAGTGGTTTGGAGGTGAATAGATTTAAAAAAAAAAAAAATAATGCAATTTTTTCCTAGACGCTTATGATTGAAAGTTTGTATGCATTAACATTTTTGCATATGCTATTAGATGTACTCAGAAACAGTTGTTTTCCTTTTTCAAACACTTAACTTTGTTTTAAAATTAAAAGGAGTTATTATTATACACAAACCATTTAACTTTTGTATTGTGCCCTTGTACAAAAGAAGTGGAAAACTCTGGTTTGAAATGGAGGTGAATTAAGAACACAAGAAATGAAAACAAATACCACCTTCTTCTAAAGAGAGCTCAGCTTTAACAGAAGAAATACAGGCTGCAGACTTGCACTGGGAATGAGGGAGAAGTCAATTATGGTTGCAGATAATAGCATAAATATCCATTTTTGCTAGAGTATCAGTTATTAAGTCATGAGTTGATCCTTGACTAACATTACTTAAGATCATCCAGTAAGTTAGTACTCCACTTTTTTTTAGGTTTCAGAGCCTAGTTCAATAAAACTTTGCAATTCTCTTTAAAAACTGCACACTATTTCCCTAATTGATACTGACTTTGATGGTTTTGGTGTTGCTTTCTTCTTATTTCTCCTAACTTAGAATTGTAATAAATTACAGTGTTTCTATGTGATAGAAACAAAAGTGCTCATTTAGGAAAAATATTCTTATTAGTTTCAAGTGGAAAGAATGTGTAGTCCTCATCACAGATTTGCAGACTTGAAGCTTCTATGGGTTATTTCCAAATAATGGCTGAATTGTATGTAAAGTAATGACCCTTTTAATAATTTGCAGGCTTAGAGTATAATTACTGAGTAATTCTGAATTTATTTGGGGTTTTATTTCAGTCAGAGGGAATGTTCTCAAAGCTGCTGGTATAAACTAGGCGTTAGCAGATGGGGTCAGTATCTGTTCTTCAGTCTGTGTACGGTACCTTGAAAAAGTGTATGCTTATCTGTTACTTATATATGTGTAATGTATCTCTATCACCTATATGAGAAAGAAAAATCTGGAAGGGTGTGGAGGATATCAGAAAATGTAGCTCTCTACCTGAATGCCCAGCAGTGTCAATGTTGTGTAGAGCAGAGCAGTGAAGGGTAATGATTGATCACTGCAGTTCTGACATGTGACTAATTGGTAGTGGAACCCAATTAACAACTGGCTCTGAAGCCAACCTCATCATCACATCTTACTTAAGTATTCATCTTTGATTTATTAATTTTTATTTCCATCTCTTCCTTTTGGTCGCTTGAAAACTTTCTTCCTGAAGAAGTCATCAGGTGTGAGAAAAGCCTTGTTTTTACTTGCAGCCGACTGCATAAGGTACTTCTGGATGGTTGTCCTTTATTGATAATGCTTTTTTTTCCTGCTGTTTTGTTTAGATGACAGTGCCTCTGCTGCAAGCAGTATGGAGGTAACAGATCGCATTGCCTCTCTGGAGCAGCGTGTCCAGATGCAGGAGGATGACATCCAGCTGCTCAAATCTGCCCTTGCTGATGTGGTCCGACGCTTGAATATTACGGAGGAGCAGCAGGCCATGCAGAACAAGAAAGGACCTACCAAAGGTTTGCATTTCAGATAGATGTAACATAGATAGTGCAATTCAATGAGCATTTCATATGTATTACAATAGGTTATTCATTAGATCTAGAAATATTCAAAATCAACAAATCAATTTGAAACTTGACCTGTTAAAAAGAGCTCATAAAAATCCAGATGGTTAAATCTGTGAGCCTTCTACAGTTTACATGAACCAGCAAAGCATTTGCATTTTCTTAGTGCTTAATCCACAATCTACATTTAACCATTGCTACCACTTCCTTACTTCTGATGAAGATTAGTTTATAAACTCTTTAGGGAAGGCATTGTCTTCTGTGGGTGAAACTCCTAATAGGTTGGGGGGTTTTTTATCCAAAAAAATGAATTAAACTTAAGTAAAATGTAATTAAAATTTAATTATACATGTCTTAAGTGTCTATAGATGGTACAGACATAAGGCAGATCTCTAAGCTAGCACAGAATTGACATGACTAAGGAAATGGTACAACACTAGCTGCTCAGCTACGTAAGAAATGTAGAGCTGTGGTTGTTGCCTGACCATGTTCCAGAGCAGCAGATCCAGAGCCAGCAAGGTGCCAGGTGTGACAGATGTCACTGCTTGGCAGAATTCTGTGCTATGCCCACGTGCCACAGCGTGCTCGCTTGTGGCTCCTGCTCTGCAGGAACGGGTTTGACTGTGCCCAACTCAGAAAAGCTGGACCTGAACATCCAGCGCTTCGCAGTAGTAGAAGTGTATGAGAACCCAACCAGTGTGATTTACTGTAGTGTGTGAGGCTGCAAAGGCCTGGGAGGCTGCCTATGTGCAGCTTAGAGAAACACATAAGGTATTTTAGAGTGGTTTTAGGAGTAAGAGTGGTGGCAACCTAGATGTGGAAAGAAAGTATGGCTGACTTCATAAGCTCTCTGTTGTCTAACTTAAGAAATTGTTTCTTTTGAGATCCTGAAAGGTATTAATGTTAATTAAAACCTTATTTTGCATCAGAATTATGCAAAAAAATCCATGTATTTATGGATTCATAATTTTCCCAGTTCAAAGTTAGGACTTCCTTTAATCTTGGTTAGATATTTGTTACCTTGCAACAAATATTCAGTTCTAGTCATTGATTTAACACACTGAGTAGGAACCACTTAATTTTCTGAACTGAGATGTCATGTTTGTTACAAAGTTTTGTGTCGAGAGATGAGGAAAGCTGAAAGGGACGGAATTACAGAGCCAAATTATGAGTTAGTTGTGTCTCATGCTAGCTGTCAGACAGAATATGCACTAAATAGCTACGATCTTGTCTTCATGTTCTCTTCCCTTTCTGTTGTAATCTCGTTATTTTGTCTTTGTTTTATTAAAAAAACCCTAAAATATCAGATAAGTTAAATGTTACTAAAGATAGCCTCCACTATGATAAAATGTTCCATCAAATCTGGTTGTACAAGAGATTAAGAGGCTTCATGTTGCCTGTAAAATAGATATTATCTGATGCATGGCGGAAATAAAGTCCAGTAATTATTACTGAGTTGTAACCAAATCTGTTCTTCTTGCCTGCTGGCTTTATTTAGCAAAATACAAACCAGATTTTCACGGATTCTGTGAGCATAGTTGAACTCTGAATCAGGAGGGGTTTTCTTGGTCATGGCAGACCATTAGAGCCAAAGTTCAATGTACGTTGAAGAAAAGCTGCTCTAAGCCTATCCACCTGTGTTCTATGGCTGGTTTTGTGGGGGGTTTTTTTGTTTGTTTGTGTGTGGGATTTTTGTGTGTGTGTGGTTTGGAGTTTCTTTTAATGTCTATATGGCATGCCTGCTTCTTTACGTGTGTGTGAAATTAGAGTGTGAGAAGTTTTACTGTAATAATGCAAATGGAAGACTACAAATGTCAATTGCTCGTCCATTGCAAATTACCGGAATGAGTCCTGGTATTTGCCAACAAAACCCACCAAATTTCGGGAGAAGATCGGTACTGTGCTTGTTTATGTAAAGAACTTTCAGTTTGCTGTACATCAGCTGTAACATTTAGTGTATGGTCAACCTTATTAAACACAAATTATAAACATGAAAGAGAATCTGAAGTATTCTGATCACTTGTTTTTCCCAGCTGTTTTGTCAAATATGATACATTTCATATGATGGCCTATGACTCCTATAGTAGGCACAAGTACTTTAATTGTATGCAATTACTTAGTATGAGACTAAATTCAATATTTTAGTTTGGAATAGCATTGTGAAGGCACCTGATGGAGACTCTTAGGAGAGGGCCTTTTTTAGACATGGGAAGAGCTGGAGTGGCAGCTTCTCATGCTTTACGCCTTGGGCTGCGTGGACCAAATCTATTTATTTTCCCTATATTGTTTAATCACTAATTCCACATTTGGAATTTTGAAAAGTGGAATTTGATCCCACACAATGTCTTAGAAATTGTGTCCATTCACACAGAGACTTGAAGCATACTGTATGCTGCTGTTATCATTTGATCTATAGATTAAGTAGATTAGTATTAAGTGTGTGTTGGGGGAGGTCTGTGCCTTTGGAAAAACAGGATCCCCACTGTATTGTATAAAGTCTGGAAAAAGAATCTTCATGGGATAAAGGACTTCATTTTTCTGAGTACTTAAGATTTAAAATTAATTTAAAGATTTCAAGTTTCAGACTTTCAAATCTATAATGGAAAAATCTTGAGCTTGTTTTCAGTTGTTGTGTTCTTGTTCTAAACTTGAGCTAAGCAGCTTAAAAGCAGCATACATCATGGAAAGGGAGCGGCTTATCTTGTCCATTTGTGGAGCTCCTTCCCTAATGGTGTTTTGAGTTTTTGTTTTGTTGTTTGGGGTTTTTTTCCCTTTCCTTATTTAATTCTGCTACTTGGTGGAGTTTCAGTAGGGCTTCCTGCCTTTGTTTTACTTGTGTTTGTTGTTCTTTCCTATTGCAATTATTGGTTTGTTTGTAAACTTAACAGCCCTATTAATCCATAGATCAGAGTATGATTAAAAAAGCTGCTGCTGAGGCTGATAAACTTGTCAGTCCTGCTACCACAGGTAAGACCTTGAAGCCCCAGAACTTCCAAAATAAACATTACTGACAAAGCCGTAATAGCACTGTTTACTGACTTCTAACAGCAATGCCATGTTTGGGATTGTGTGACTGTGATGCCAGTTACCACTGGTGTGAACTAGCTGTTGTAAATAAAACTATATAGCTCCAGAGTAAACAGTGGATTAATTGAATAATGCACAGTTTTTCTGTGTGTTGTGTAAGACTTTCATGGTGTTACTTTCTACACTAGCTGACCATTTAAATCTCTTATTTCCAGAAGTGTGGGCTGTGGGTTGGTGCTGGATTTGAAACAAAACTTCTGTTAAAAGTTGCTGCGTTTATTCCTGGCTGCTGCTAGTTTCGATTTCATAAGGCTAGGAGAGTAAACAGACTCCAGCTAGTTCACTCCAGCTACTTTTTAATAGGCATTCTTTTTAAATAACTATAAATAAGGAAAATATTTTAATAATTTATTTTTTTAACTTTAATTGCTGTTCTAATTTGTCTTCTCAAAGCTCATTAAAGTTTTGTGAGCTACAGAAAGCTTGCCAGGAGACAAGTCCGCAATTTCTCAGCTGTAGCTACCTGTAATTCTTAGTATGTAACAGAATCAGTTTTATACATATGTATATGTATATACATATACAGCAGTGCAGCAATTAGGAAACAAGCAGCGGGGCTTCCAGCACAAAACTGTCAAAAGAATTTAGTATACAAAAAATGAATGAAGTAGAAGTAAATAGAATTATGATATCTGAATTCGTTAATAAAAATAGAATTGAGGCATGGGAAGCCACGTAAACTTCAGATGTTTTATATAAGCTCTAAAGACAGTATTAGTCAGTTACAATAGATCATGGAAGGCAGGGCTGGAAGGCGCCCTCAGTGAGCATAGAGAAAATGTTCTTCTTTTATCTCTCTCCTTTGTTGACTTTCTTGTCTGTCATCCTTCACTCTTCTAAGCCAAATAAGCCTCATTCCTTCAGTATTCCCCTTACAGGTTGCTTTCTAAATTTTTCTCCTCTGAAGAAATAAATGATGAATAAATAACAAGTGAGTGTGTATTCTAACAAAGTTTCAAGACAAAGTTTGTCTTGCAAGTTGCATTCTCTAGTAGACCATATTTACTGGCAATCTTCTGAAGACAGTCTTTCACATCTTTTTGTTCAATATATGAAAACTTAGGGTGAACAAGTCAATAAAGGCTTGCTGTCAGTGCTACAATAAGATGTTATGATATGACCTATAACTGTATACAATTGGTACTGTTTCAGTTTAGCCTTTTAGATCTTTTATCCTTGGCGGTCTTTTTTGAAGAACATTTCGTAGGTATTCTCCCTGCCATCCTCTCCAAGTTCAATGAAGTTTTATGTTCTTAAAGTGCCTTGTGACTGCTGCCTACTCTCAGGTGGTGTTTCTCTAAACCCAGAGGTTTTTGGCATCTTTACAATGACTTGTAAAGATGCCAAAAGACTGGTCAAATTTCAGGTGATTCAAGCTTTCTTCCCTGCTGTAGAGAGAGCACTAGTCATGTTTGTGTCTGTGTTTTGAGGCTATGATCCACAGTAGTTTTCATGTTGGTAGTCACTGCTTGCAGTTTTAAGCACTGTTTTTGCAACTAACTTCTAACTACTCAAATGGGATTTTTCTGTTATTCTAATCTTAATTACAGCTATGACATGTAGATCCTTTTTTGAGCCAACGTTTGATCAGGAGAATGTAGGTAGATGATGCCAGCTTGTTACCTCCACTCTTCTGCTGATTTCAGTTGCTTTTTCTGAATAAAAGGTTCAATTCCCTTCTGTTAAACATAAGCCCACATCTTTGAAAATAGACCTTTTGTGGGGAGTAATAATAATTTGCTTGTGAAAAACCTCCAAGAAGACTGAGGGGTGAAGAGCGGGAGTTTCTGGGATGACAGCCTGCCTTCATTTCTAGCACTCCTCTGGGTGCTATCCAGGTGGGCAAGAGACTGATGCTCTTTTGAGAGAGCAGGATTGTTTTTGAGGACAACAACTACTTTTGTGCTTACCAGTAAGCTGCTTGATCTAGGACAGAATTTTACAGATGAGAGAGGTTATAGAGTTGTGTGCTTGAGCTATATGCTGTGATTTCCTTGACAGGATGGTGATGATGATGATGATGATTATTATTATTATTAATAATAATTCTTCAATGTTAAAACCCTCATCTGGGCTGAATTTGGCAATAGTGACACAAAAATGGCACACTACATGGATAATTTAAAATATTCTAGTGTTGTTTGCTGAGGAAAAAAGCAGAGAAAAGTAAGTGGAGACAGTGATTTCATCTTATGCTTGTTTTACAGCAAGACCACTGGTACAAACCCTGCCTTTAAGGACTACAGTTAACAATGGAACTGTGTTACCAAAGAAACCAAGTGGTTCTTTACCTTCTCCATCAGGAACCAGAAAGGAGACTGTATCACCAGCAGCAAAAAGGTAGGCATCTATGAGAAACCTTATAACCATGGAATTGAAAACATGGTATAGCTCCTCTTTTAACCTTCTAGATATGTCATTTTTCCTACTTGCAAAGCAGCAGTCTAAATATTTAGTTCGGAAAGAAAGGGAGATGGATTTCATTCTAAGAGGCTTTAAATTTATTCATTCTAGTTAAAATTAAGGTTATTACCATGAGTATTGAAAGAATGCACAATGCTTGGTCTTACTGGTTTATGTTCTTTTCTTGCTTTTAAGAGTTTAGCATAGAGAGAATAAAGAATTTCTACTGTGCTGTTGCCCAACATGATGTGAAAAGTGGTGCAAGAATTCTTTGAGTAGCTAGTAGAAAATACATAGTCTGCAGAGAAGGAGTGTTACCATTGCAAATCAGTATGTTATCTTTAGTGGTTTTCTCTCTCTAACAAAATTATCATATAAACTGCATGCACAGGGTTAGCAGCATCTCAGGGAGGAGGAAAATTCTATGCCTAGCACGTATTTATGCAAATTAAAGCATCCATCTTTAGATATCTTACCATTACCATGTATTTAAGCCCTTTTAAAAATTACTGCTCTGTCCCAATTTGCTTTGTGTGTAGCTGTTTTTAAATAGGCTAAATGTTTTATACATCTGGGTTATAAGGAACAGAATGGATTGGGTGAAGCAAGTTCAAGTTGTACATGGCAGTTACGGTGCTGCTAATCTGCTGTGTGGTTTGTCTGTAAAAGATAATAGTATGGGGTTTTGGTTTGGGGTTGGCTTTTTTTTTGTGTGTCTCCTCATCTTTTTGTAGTGATGATGCTGTCAGCTCTGAGGAGGAGGGTAAGTTGTAGAGATGAGAGCATTAACTTGCTAAGATTTGAGGTCTCTCTTGTAAAGAGAATTTTTCCTCCAAGCTGAGATGGTGGCTTAGGATATGCCAGTTTTTGTTACTGTGTTGAAGGGGGCTGATTTTCAAGAAACTCCAGGTTCTGTTATTGTAGAGTAGAGAGAAGTTACGCTGTGCACAATTAAAATTGGAAAATACCGTATTTGCTTATGGCACAAAAATGAACTCCTGCGAGCTCTTATGAACTGGAGCTCACTGCAGCCATAAGCTTTGGCAAGCTGGTCTGAATCAGCCCTTAAGATAAGAGAAGGAAAGCAAATACTGTCTAAACTGTTCCATTATTCGAACTGTATTATCAGAAGTTTGAAAATGGGTGAAAGAACTTTCCTTTTAGAAAAGGAAATGTATTAGTGTTTGGAAAAGAGTACTATTTATTACATGCTGAATTTTAAAACACATTTGTTCCTCACATATTATTTTTTCTTAATAATTCTCAGAATTTCATTCTTCTTAATTAAGTTTCAACTGGTAGTTATAAAACATATGAGAGCACAGGCATTGGCAGACTTCACCTGTGTACAGAGAGTGTGATTCCTGAGTCTCTGTGCTCTGTCTCTAAGGTTCAGCATAGGACTTTCTGCCCCAGAGTAGGGTGGGTGAAGTGCAGGTCAGGATCACACTCATGCTTTCTCCATTCTTGGAAGCCTTTATGTAGTTCAGATGTTCCATCTGGTATTGCCTGCTGCCTGTAGGCATTATCCCAGCTTAGGATCCCTTTAGGTAAGTGGCACCCTGTATCCCTTCCACCTGACCCACATGCAGCCTGGATACCCAGAATGCCAGTGGGAAAGTCCTTAGAGAGCATCATTAGGGAGTATTTTTAGACTGTCTTGATTCCTGTATGAGAAATTCTTCCACAGGGCAAGTATTTAATGTCCTTTTATTATACTCTGTCCTTTCTCATTCCTGAAGAAGCTAGGCTGAAGGTGCTTTAAATATGCAGCATGGAAATTTATATTCAGTTTTGGAAAAGAAAAAATATACATGGGCAGTTTTGCTGAAATAGATGAACACTTCTTAAGAGTGCTTAGGAGAGTGGGGTTGCTCCATGTCCTGAAAAAAGCAGTTGTAAATTTCATGTGCTGTAGAATTATTGTTCTCTTCAAATGCTCTAAAATTCTGTATTAGTGTCTTTAACGTGCACATTTTTGTTCTTTACTGTTACCTTTATTAAACTATATTAAAGCATAGTTCTATGCCTTGCCTATAAATATACTTCAAGACAAAGTGGAATGGTAAGGATCTTATCAATTAATTACTGTACGAAACATTTTTTGGTAAATTCTGTAATCATTTAATAGTGAACCTTGAAATAACTGGTCAGATTTCAGGGTTTTATAGTAAATGGTGTTCCACATATTTGGTATTCAAAGATTATACAGTAAGTGCTCCAAATATCTTTTTTGTATACAGTCAAGTAGAATAATTCATTAGGCATCCTTAAGATGAATTCAATCACACTTTGTGTTTATATTGGACCCTTTTACCTTCAGAAACTGCATGTGTTTATGCATAAAACAGTAATGGAAATACATCAGCAAGATCAAATAGCTTCCTTTTTCAAGGGGTAGGACTTGTTTATTTGTGTTAGAAGCTTCTCTCAGTGTTGCACAGTTTACAGATGGTGGGAAATTTCGAGCTATTTTTCCCTTCTGATTTCTGCTGAGCAGTGCTCTGTTCTTGTGAACTGGTTCCAGAACTGTAGCTAATTTGTAGTGTAGGTATTCTTTAGTCAAAAATATTGGCATGTGACACAGCAGCTGTAAACAGTATTAATGTTTATAGATGTTTAAACCTTAATTTCTGCTTGAATGCTTTTAATAGTTTTTCTATACAACACAGGTGCACAATTGAAAAGGTAGAATTTGAAAAGTGAAAGTAAAGTTAAAAACAACAGTAGAAAAGGAAAAAATAGTTTTTGCTGAGTCATCTTCTAAACTTGTGATCTGCTGTGGAGACTGACAAATATCTGGTAGGATTGCAATAGTAAAAAGTAGCATCTTCCATTTTTTTATTACCTGTGACCATATATTCAAGAGAAAGTGCAGGTGAATGGACTCCTTCCCGAATGTTTACTGAATTGCCTTATGAAAAGAGGGCTTACAATCAAATAATTTCTGATTCCTCTCTTTTCCTATACTTAGCACCATTCAGGTTAAGACTGTATGATGTCCAATTGAAATTACATCAATCTGTCCCTTGGAACAGTTTGTTGTGCATTATTTATGTAAATATATGCAAATAGTCTGCGTGGGGACTAAGAGTGCATCCATACATTCTCCTGCTTAGGCATAGATGTATTTACTGGTAGGCCTGCAGACACAATCTCATTTCATACAATAGCTGTATTAAGTGTGTTGGTTAACTCATTTGAACCCACAGGTTGGTATTCAGCTTATCTGCCTTGCTGGACTCCAAGGAGATGTGGTTCAGAGTTCGCTACATTTTCTGATTTCCCATTTAATATTTGAAATGGAAATTACTTATTCTGGCAGGAATATAAAATTGGAGGTAATAAAAAAGGCTTGAGGCTGAAAGGGTGGAACTAGCAGGCTTTTGAGTTCTGCCATGGATTCTCTCAGTGACCTTATGCAAATAATTTAACCTCTATGCATATTTCTTTTCCATATGTAAAACGTGTATCTCTGGATATCAGTTGGTTCTTATAGGGCCTAATGTGATAATTAGATCCAGATCTTGCAAAGCGTTGAGTAACCTCAACTGACTCTGACTTCAATTAGAATTGAGGGCACCAAACCCCTCTTCAGCATTCAGATCTCATATAGTCAATACCCAATTATCCAAGGTGAGGAAGGACTGAAATAAATTGAATAGAGCAAAAGCACAAATCCAAAACATGGATCAGTTGGATTATAAAAGTATCTGGTGGTAACACAGTGCAAGATAGAAAGCCTGGTGATGCTGGTGGTACCAGGACTAAGAACTGTGGTCAAGCACCAAGAGAAGCTGCTGCACTCAGGCTCTGGGGGCCATGTGAACACAGCTGGGAGTCTCTGGGTGCCAGTCAGCTAACAGAGAGCTGGAGTGATTCTGAGATGGGCTGAACAACCACCTGGCACAGACAGACAGTCGAGAATTGCCTGGCTTTGTAAAGTGTTTCCATGTCGTCTTCACAAGAAACCTTTGATCAGAGGATTTGATTTTAATGTTGATATATTTACTAATTCTATGATGTAGAAGTGTATAAGCTATTTTGAGTACCAGCTTTTTGAATGCTGCCATAGTTTTATTCTGAACTTTGTGCTTAGACTAATTATTTGAAATTTTCATTCCGAATGAGATAAGTTTAGTGTATTGTGAGCAGAACTTTCCCTTCCCCCTGCACTCTTTCTTTGGCATGTAATGTGGCTTGAAGTTTGCTGCTTAACACTAAATTTGTCTTTGGAGTCTGGCCAGTGTGCAGTAATGATGTTTTGTGTTCCCTATTAAAATCTAAGGTTTTGTGACTCATCTAGGGTAGCTTTGTTTCCAAGAGTTGAGGGGGAAAAAGGGGAAAAAAAAAAGTAAGGGAGGAGAGTGAAGACAGTACCTTTCCCAGTAGGGATGCTGCTGCAGGCTGCAGGCTAGCACATACTTTGCCTTTCAAAAGGAGACAATCAGTCATTCTTTCTCCCCCAGCAGATTGCAAAGTATTACAATGGTGCAAAACTCAGACAATGGAGATCAAAAGGAAGAAGCAGGAACAAAGAAAACATAAAGAGCTTTGTTTGCAGGGAGAATAAAATACTTTAATATGATAAATTCCCGTTCTCCTAAACTCTAAACACATGGCCCCTAGGAAATTGTTCAGTCGCCTGGAATTAATGTTGTGCGTTCTGTTGGGGGGCAGCGATGGTTTGTAACTGGCACACACACAAACTCTGTATCGAACCTTCAATTAAATGCTCTGTGTAACACTCAGCTCTCAAAGAAAATGCTTTAAAATATTTAGAATATAAATTAAAAAATAAATCCCTCTCCACTGAACTTTGGGTGGCAATACTTTTACACCACTTCACAACATCTCTAACAATTAAAGTTATTAGTGCATTTTGCTCAAAGGCATAATGAAATTGAAGTCATATGTTATTCCTGAATTCATTCTAATTGATTTAAATGAGGGTCAGAATGAGTGCTAGACAAAATAGTAATACCATCAGTTACTGTCTTAACAGCATTGCGCACTAATTTTTAATTTCTTTTATTAAAAAGCCTTTATATTTTCCCAAATAATTTTAGTAATAAAGTATATATCTTTTTAATTTTGGCCAGATTTGTTCACCACAATTCAGTAATGCAACCACCTGAAACATTCATGCTATGCAGTGGTATATGTATGTATATATGAGGATTTATTTTCTTGTCTTTGTTGTTGCTTTTTTAATAGTCTTTGTCTTTTAGCTGGATCATCTGTTGTGTTCCTTCAGATAGCCTCTTTGATTTCTTATTTTTTTTAATTTTATTTTTGAGTCGCTTTACAAATGGTCAGTCTATTGGGGCACTGCTGAGATTTTGTCATTCAAAGATACATTGGTGTTATTAAATGTATGGTTTGAAATGATCAAACATCTAACTGAGTCAATAAGCACTTTGTTGTTTACTCCTGCACGTGACTTCATATCTTGAAAGCATGCAATTTTGTCTTTTAATGTAAGTCTTGTAAATGTCTTGTTTCCACATTTTATTGTTGCATTCACTTTTTATTCTGCTTTGTTTACGCACCTCTCAATCTGGATTAAGCAGGTCTGTGAATCTTCTCAATGCATGCAAACTGAAAAAGCCTGCTCTAAGGTGAGGGATCCTTAATAGCTTTGTAGTGTTGAAGTTCAGTTGTTTTTCCTTTCCATTTCAATTCAACACATAGAAAGTGGCTGTTCTAGTAAAAGCATTAACATGATAGAACTGTAATTATTATTGCCATTTTTAACATTTTCAGAAGTACATGTCTAAAACTTTCTCATCATTGATAAATGCATCACACTACTTAGATAATAATAATTTCAGTGATGGTATCTGCATTATTTCATACTAACATCATTTTTATTATAGGGGTGTTAGACCACATTGCTGTCTTAAACAAGCTAAAAATTGTGTAACTAAATGTTATCTGCTTAAATAATTGCAAATGCTCTCCTTTCATATCACTAATGTGGAAGTCAAATTCTGGAATCCAGTTATACTCTTACAAACCCGTAAGTTAAATGAGTATTTTCTGTTGTTTTAAATCCTCCTCGGGTGACAGTGTATCTACTGTAGCCATGGATGTAATCACTGGTGTTTAACAGTCTAGCTAACAAAATGTGTATAATGCCAAAATTGAGTTAATATAATGGAGTTATAATCCTTGTTTCCAACCACCAACTAATACTTCTCACGGGGCTTTTGTTGTTGAAAGTTTAAAATAAAATTTGTCGTAAGATAGCATTACTAATTAGTTTAAGCAGTGACGGACATAAATCAAAAGGGTTTAAAAGAATTTTATACCTCTGGTAAAAGTAGTTTTTATACTGGATATAAGACTTCATTATTCAGGAAGAAGATAGAATTAAACTTTTAAATTTTAGTCCCACCCTTTCATTTCTTATCCTCTAGTTCATCTTTTGAATATTGACACCTATAAAAATGAAATCCAAGCAACATTAAAATTAGTTTCAAATTGTTTCTGTAAATTAAATTTTTTTCTAAGATTAGTATAATTTGATAATGTCCTTAATTTAATTTCAGTGTAGACTGATGTTGACGCCTCTTATCCTTAAAGAAGAAAATATGCATCAACATCAGCCTACACTGAAATTTTCTTAACCAGGAAAGGATGCCAAAATAAAGATTTGATCCTGACAAATCACCAAATCACACAGAATGTTTCTGTAATTAACGTATATAATAGTGGAAGGCACATGCTAATAAAGCTCTTTTATGTGGAATAAACATTTTCAGTATCAAAGTTTTATTTTTTAACTGGAGTAGTATTAAATTGGATGATGTTATGAGATGCACGAAAAATAGTTAAATATTAGCAGTATATTCTTTACTAGAGAAGATTTTTTTCATGCGTTTGACATTGAGATGACTTGGACAATGTTAGTCTAGTGTAGGAAGTACACTTCTGAAATTAAGACAGAATTAAATTCTTGTTGCTGCCTTTTCTCTTCCCCTATGAATGTATTTTGTTCTGTCACTGTGTGCAATTTTGCATTCTGCTTGCTCTCTTACATTGCTTTCTCCACAGAAACACTATTTTTTTAATTTCAGCTTAATCATTTGAAGCTTGTTTTTATTACAAGAATGCAGCACTGAACATCTGTCCTACCATCGCGTGTTCCAGAAGGTTTTTTTGCCAAGCTGCCTGAGATGCACCTTAACATGCATCGCCTCTGCAGATCCGCCCCTGGATGGGCGCTGCCTTCTTTTCAGAAGGGCAATTGCTTTGCAGAAAGACTCTGGTTCAGGTGTTCCCATTGTTTCTGTAACTGAGTCTCAGTTGAGGTGTTCAAACATTCTCCTCAATGCTGGTGAAAGGCCATGGGGGAGCAGAAATAAGTTTGGGGGTTTTTTTAAAGCAGGAAGTGTATCAATGTAGTGTACAGTTGCTAAGCTGAGCATTTTTTGACCAGACAGAAAAGTCTGTCTCGTTTCCTCTAGTTATGGAGAGCCAACTTACACCACACGTAAAGTGGGACAGAGCCAGAGGAGCTGACTGAGATAACAGGGTAGGGATAGCTGTTAGGGACTGATGGGGAGGTTTGGAGTAGTCCTCAAGAGTGCATGAGATGAGTATTCTGGTAAGCAGAGCATCTCTAGGAGTGTATGGAGGCCAAGGGGGAGGTGGCTGGGGATGATAAAAGGTGTGACTAGGATGAGACTGTCCTTAAAGGAGCAAGTACTGAAGTTTTCACAGTGGGATGGAGCTTGTGGTTGGGATTTTGGTAGAGATGTGAGCTTGAAAGCAATCATTGGTGTCCATGGTTTCTGGAGTGAGAGAGCTGCTGAAGGTGGTTATTTAGTGTGGGGATTTTATGGGTAAAGGGGATATTTTCATTCTGCTTTCTGAAGGGGAGAAAACAGTACACAACTGAAGTGGGGGGGAAATGAGACCTGGACACTTGAGTCCTGTCATTCAGCTGCTGCCATGGGGTGATTCCTGCCTCAGTCTGGGTACTGCTGCCAGAGCCTCTCTGCTGCAAAGGGCCTGCAGCAGCATGTAAAGCATTACCTGCTTTGGGGCCTCACCCTTAGCTGCTGCCTCTCTTTCTAGGAAGCACTGCTTTAGGGAGAAGTGTTTTGGTCAATGATTTGTCTCCTGTAAGGTGTAAGTCCTGACTGAGCTTCTCTTAATTTACTAAGTTATATTGCTTGTGTTTTGGCTCACATTTTTCCATTGGAGAGAGCTGGATGTCTAAGGGGTGCCATAAAGCCACAAGGGAGCTCTCTTGATAGCTATCTTGGCAGGAAGGATGGTTGAAGAGTGGGAGGGTAGGGTGAGCTTTAAGCCTTGGAGAAACCTCCTGTCAGGACATGTGGGGAATCTAATCTATTCATACATGTAACTAGGAAGCATACATTTTTGACAGCGATCAAAAAAATGCAGGCTAGCTCACCATTAATTACAGTTTGGAGTATATAAAAACTAGCTTTGAACCGCAGAGTAATTGATATTGACTGAAGACCCGAAGTTAGCTTGCTCGTGTTCAAATTTTGACCTGCTTTTGGCATTCCCTGTAGTCTGGCTGGAAGTGTCAGGTAACATGCTTTCTCTTTAAATCTGTCACTTCTTCATAAGAGAATCCAAAAGTTCGGAAGTATGGAGTGGTAGTCAGAGATTTGAAATGTGACCCAGAAAAAAGATTGCAACTACTCTATGAAATTGGTTTAGCCCATCTTCTATTTTATGATTAAGGAAAAAGTAGTATGTTTGTTTCTGTTGCACTAGGTACTCAGCAAAACTCTTACATAGGCTCTTTCACAAATCAAGTTAAGATTTTTTTTTAAATTGTAGTTAATTTTTAAGGGTCAGTGTTCTACTTGATACATTTCTCAAACATATTTATTGTAGAATATATAATTTTACAAGTGCCACTGTGAAACTTGCTCCTTGTTTTATTAGCACCATTAAGAGAACCAGTTCAGCTGAGCGTGTGTCCCCAGGAGGTCGGAGGGAAAGCTATGGAGATTCCAAAGGGAGTCGCAACCGCACTGGTTCCACCAGCAGTTCATCTAGTGGTAAAAAGAACAGTGAAAGGTAATGTTATCTAAGTATCTATCTCCTATCTCTGCCTCCTGCTCTAATGAAATTAGTTTCTTTAGTGAACTTAGTTTTTCTTGTTTAACAAATATTGGAAGCTTTCTTTTTTTACAAAGCTCCAATTCTTGGACCAAAGTATATATTAAAATATTTGAAATAAACCAGGTTTTCATATTTAGATTAAATTTATTTGCCTTATTTCCAAGCTATAAACAGTGTGAGAACCTAGAGTTTCCCAGGAAAGTTAGTAATTATTAAACATGCATTTTCTAGTATCTTAGTGGTTTCCCTTGGTCTTCATATTCCTGACAAATACTTCTTCAGAATTCTGGTTGTGGTGCATTGACCCCAGCTGGCATCTAAGTGCTGCATAGCCATTCACTTCCTCTCCTCCAGTGGAATTAGACAAAGTAAATAGGAAGAGCAAAAGTGAGAAAACTCATAAATCAAGATAAAGGTAGTTTAAGAAGTGAAGAAAAGAGGAAGAAAAACCAAAACAATTGCTGAGAAGCATTCACTCACCACATCTCACATGTAGACTGATGTCCAGCCAGTCTCTGAACCGTGAATGCCTCAGTCTGAGGGCCAGATTGAAGATTAATGAAAGGAGAGGTTTACATGCAAGTGCTGTTCAGTGAAGCAGAATGAAGCGATGCCTATCTCTGTGTATCTCTGATCATGCTTCTCTGCATTGCTGACAGCACAGAGAAAAGACAATATCTTGGCCAAGGGTTTCAGACTTAGGATGGCCTTGAACAAATAACTGCTTCATTGAGGTTCATCAGTGTTGTCAATGTAGGTCAAGCAGTTCTTTACTGTATTTCCTAGTCAGATTTTAGTTTTGGCCATTTCACTTGACCTATTCTATTGCAGTTTCCTATGCAAGAAATGGTGTTGATGGTACCGTTTCGCCATCTCACAGATGATGTGACCATAAAAACACATGGTTAATGGAGAACACGTAACCTGATTTACCTGCTCGGTCTGGGCATCATTGCCTTTACACAAGTCATTGTCAATGGTGTGGCACAAAATGTTCCTTCCTTTTTATCCCTTCAGCATATTTGCTTGAGTAAGGAGTGACTGAGCTGGTTGTGTACTGTTTTACAGCCCAAATATGGGTGATTACATTATTAATAGCTCGGTTTCTGGCTTGTGTTTTCAGCTATGAAGCAAGACAGCAAGTGTGCAAACTGCAGAACTTACTCTAACTTATGGGTTGGGATAAAAGGGCAGACTAGTAAGGGTGGCACTTTGTGGCTGTTTGCTGCAAGCTGCCTGAACAGGAGGAAGTGCATGGGGTCTTTCACAGGCATCTTGAAGCAGCCCCAAAGTTGCAGGCCCTGGTTCTTGTGGGGGACTTTAACTACCCTGACATCTGCTGGAGGAGGAACACAGCAAAGCACAAGCAGTCCAGGAGGTTCCTGGAAAGCACTGGTGACAACTTCCTGTCACAGGTAGTGGAAGATCCCACAAGAAATGGTGTGCTGTTTGACCTTATGAAAACAAACAGGGAAGGCCTCGTTGGAGATGTGAAGGTTGGAGGCAGCTTTGGCTGTCATGACCATGTGGTGGAGCTCAGTACCAGGAAGGTATGAAGCAGGGCAGCAAGTAAGATTGTAACCACGGACTTCAAGAGTTAACTTTAGCCTGTTCGGGGGTCTTCTTGGAAGAATCCTGTGGGAACAGGCCCAGCAGGAGAGAGGGATCCAAGACAGTTGATTGATATTCAAGGATCACTTCCTCCAGGCTCAAGAAAAATGCGTCCAGATGAGCAAGAAATTGGGAAAAGTGGGCAAGAGACCTGCATGCATGGATAAAGGATGAGGACGTGAGTGTTCTGGTGGACAAGCTGTCCATGGGCCCTTGTGACCCACGTGTGTGCCCTTGTGGCAAGGAAGGCCAGTGGAATCCTGGGATGCATTAGGAAGTGTATTGCCCACAGGTTGAGGAAGGTGGTCCTATACAGAATCATAGAATTGTCAAGGTTGAAAGAGACCTTTTAGATCATCAAGTCTAACCATCCAATTCTGCCCCTCTATTCAGCCCTGGTGAGGCCACATCTGGAGTGCTATGTCCTGTTCTGAGCTCCTCAGTAGAAGAGGAGCATGGAGCTCCTGAAGAGAGTCCAGCAGAGTGCTACAAAGTTGATCAAGGAACTGGAGCGTGTCTCTTACAAGGAAAGGTTGAGGGAACTGGGCCTGTTCAGCCTCAAAAAGAGACAACTGAAAGGGGACCTCATCAGTGGCTATAAGTATCTGAAGGGAGGGTGTCAAGAAGATGGAGCCAGGCTCTTCTTGGTGGTGCCAAGCAATAGGACAAGAGGCAACTGGCAGAAACTCATGCACAGGAATATGAGGAAAAATTTCTTTGCCATGTGGGTGACCAAACACTGGAACAGATTGTCCAGAGAGATTGTGAAGTCTCCCTCAGTGGAGATACTTGAGAATTGTGTCTGGACACAATTCTGTGTCGTGTGCTCTGGTATAACCTTGCTTGAGCAGGGAGGTTGGACCAGATGAATGACTGTGGTCCCTTCCAACCTGACCTGTTCTGTGACTCTGTGAAAGGCTTAGCAAATTAAAGGAATAGTGAAAAAAAATAAATACTATCAGAGAAAATGTTATAAAATTGTAACCACGGAAGATGCAATATTACACAACTTAGAATCTTGTTTGCATTCTGCATCTATGCATGTGAATACCTGTGTGCAAAGCCAGCAGAACTCCACAGGACTGGGCCTTCTGGTACTTATGGAAATTTGACTTTATCTTAGCATCTGAATTTTCTTCCCTTAAATTTTTTTATAAGATAATTATAAACAACAAATAACTAATAGATGTGGGTTTCATTTTGTTTCTAAGATTTTTGTACTTCACGATTTCTGAAAGACAAATATAACTGAAAAAAGTTTACTATAGCAATACATAATACCCATAAATAAATATTACTTTTGTGAGGAAAAACAATCTATTATTAGTTTACTTAGGAGCCAAGTGTCTTTTTGCATGTGCAGATTTGAGCAAAATCTTTTCTCAGACACTTGCAGCACAGAGAATGTATATCTGCATACATCTGAATCAGCAAACCAAGCCTCAACAATCTTAGGGCCAAGTGAGCCTGAAAGGTTTGAAAGGCAAAACCAAGCAAAACCCATAATGACCAGTTAAGGGACAGCTAAAAAAACAGCTCACTCTTAATTTAAGCTGCAAATTCTGTGAAGTGTTGCAACGGTGCGTAACTTCATGCAGCTGCTTTGCCTTAGTGAAGTCATTAGCATGGAGCTGCTGTTTTCTGTATTGATCTGTTGAAGTGCTTGGATTTTATGTTTTTAAGGCTTTGCTTTTTATTTTGCATCTATGTATAACTTCCTGCTCTATCACACATGTGAAATTATATCAACAGCCATTATGTGGTGACCTCATTGATTAAAATAACCTTATCTTCTATAGACAAAATAACGTCTTATGGATAGTTTTGTTAAGAAACTGAGCTTCTATACTTAGATGGGTAGACTTGTTTCTGGAATATGAGCAGGAATTATTCCACCTACCAATGGTGAATCTTATTGCTTTTCCAATTTGCTGTAGTAATATACTGTAGTTTTTGAAAAAGTTTTAACAAACCTGATCCTACAGTGTCCTTGCTCTGTGTATTTTATCTTATAAAAAAAAATTCATTAGATCAAGTGCCCAAAAGATGAATTCAGTGGTTGGAAGATCTACATGTCAAAATCTAAATACAATACAGTGCTTTGCACAGTCCATTTTATGGATGTATCTGATCCTGCTACCCGCTATTTTCTGAAATTAGTTATATGTTAAAGCTACTAAACAGATAAGATGAGACTATTAGTTCGGTTATTCACTTAAATTAAGGAAAGCTATGACTTCTACTAGCTCTATAGATGTCCTGTACATTTGAAAATTGATTCCAAAATAGCTGAGAAATAAAAATATTACAACAAATAATGGTTATCTGCAAAATGTTTTGGTTTTGCTCTAAGGTTGCCCACAGCACTTGAGATGCATTTTGAGTTTTTACATACTATTTTAACAGAAGCTCAATGATTATGTCATTTTGCAGTTGTTAGGCCGCAAAGGGTTGAGCAACAGCACTGATCAGAAATCACTCACTTAGGACTTGAGCAGGAGGTCCAGCGCACAAGGGATGCAGTGCTTAAGTACAGTGCAAGTATTCCAAGGAACTAATTGAGGACATGTGTTAGATTGCCTTAACTGGAGCTAGTGATGTTGGTACGACTGTGAAAACAGTCACTGTATGGTTAGAGACTTTTCCCCTCATTTGTGTCCCATGCAGCCTGTTCAGCACCCCAGCTTTCATCTCCTTGAAGAGTGAGTGTCCTTATCCTGTGGAAGAGGCTGGCTAAAGACTTGCCTCATGCTTCCTCTTGAAAATGGGCCACCATGCAAAATTCAAAACAAGAGTTATGGGAAAGAAAATGATGATTCTGTACACTGGCACTAAGACTGTCCCCTGAAAGCTGATTGTATGTGTGAAAGAGTGAGGAAAAGTGTGTTAACCTAACCATCTACTCAGAGTCTGTTTGTATCCTTGACCGCTTTACATCCCTTGCAGCCTGAGATATTCTATGACACTTTGTTTTTCAAAGCATATAGGGTTGTAGGCTGTTATGCAAAGCCAGAATGCTATAGAAAGCTCTTTTAAGAAGCTTTAAGCATAAGGAGATGACCATGATCTCCCATGCTACTATTAAGTGTCCCAACTCTTGTAGCTATCAGCCAGGAGTAAGCCTTCCTGAGGGTTAGTTAAGTAGGATGTGACTCAAGTTCAGGAAAAAGGGTAGCCAGAGCTCTGAGCTGTGTATGGTTAGGGTTTGTATAATTAGAAAGTACAGATGATTTGCTTTATTACTGTCATGAATCAGCCTTAAACATTAGCTTGATTAGCTTGAATAAGTCCGCATGGTCTGTTCAGAGCTAGGGACTGTTTTGTCTCTAATATGGCAGCATTTCTGACTAGTATTCCATCCCATAAAGTTTTTGTTTTCTAAAAATATCTTCATTCATAAGAGAAAATGTTAATCTTGGTGTTAACAATGGCAACACATCATGCTATTTATATAAGTGACATTGGCTGTGTATGCCAGCTTGAAGCATATATTTTAATACGTGATTAACACAAAGGCTGATATTATGGAAAGTTGCTAAATTGGGAGTAGAATCAGAATTAATTTGGTTTGGGTTGGGTTTATCAATAAGTAAAGTATTATTCTCAATATAAGTGTCAAACCAAAGCAAAGGGAAAAATGCAATAGAATTATTTGCTACAACTTTCATTGTAGTGAGAGAGAATCTTTTATGCCTAGAAAAAAAACCTGTGTGCAAAAATCCAACACAGTTTTGTTTCTTTTTTTGATTTATCCTTATCTGCCCCCTGCAGTCTAGGAGAGGGTGTTGAGGTGGCATCGAGCTCTAGGAATACTTCATGCTTCAGTGTTTCTCCATCAGAATGATAGGGGGTTCAACCCTTTTGGGATCACCTTAAGAAACGTACAGCAGTTATCTGATGCTTCAAAAGTTTTATTGGGTTAAAAAAGAGGGAACTAGGAGGAAAAATAACTGCATAATATAAATTCATGTCCCTTCCATTCTTCATCAGAAACAACAACCTCAAGCTTGATTTACAGGGGCAAAGGACAAATAAAACAAATTATTAGCATTTCTTAACAAAGATTCCTTCCTTTTGGCCAGGGTAGTACTATCCAGAGAGCTTCTCAACATGCTTTATGTATTTTCCCCTCAAGTTTTCCCAAATATTTTCTCAAGACAAAAGGAAAAACCCATTCCAGTTGTCTTCCAGGCAGCTGTGCAGTGACAAACAGAAGACATTTTACTCATGGTTATGTGCTTTCTGTGTTTTACCAAGTACTGTCATTCACCAAGAAACAACTGGGCAGTTCCGTGTTTATGTGAACTCTTTGGAGAAAACAGGATTTAAACTTTGGTTTGCTTCTTAAATCCAGACTGGAAACAAAAAATGATACAGCTGCTTGTGGCCAGTTCCTGTATTATCCTGTAACTGGACTGATTTTGCAGAAGAAGAGAATTTGGTAGTTAGTGGAGGAAAATATAATTTGAGAATGTAATGAGAATTGAATGTAAAAGTGCCATCAAGGATGTTTACTGGTTTTAACTGTGTTTGCCTGGGGATTTACTTTGTAAATAATTTAACTGAAAAAGTATTTTTATTCACACATACACTAAAAGAAAAATTATATTATTATATTTTCAGTTCTATATTATATTGATACATGTACATGTGCAGACTGTATGTGCATGCTTTTAAAATAGTAATTTCTTCATTATTTTCGCAGCAAACCCAAGGAACCAATGTTCAGTGCAGGTAGGAACTTTTAAAATTTTTAAGCAGATAATAACTGTGATAACATATTTGGGTTCCCCCACCAGCCCCCTTTCTTCTGTGGATGCCTAGAAACTGGTATTGGGAATCTAAACATGATACTTATGGGCTGCTGCTGATATATTTTTAAAAAGTTGATCAGTTCACTCTAGATTTAATTGATCCAATAGATTTATTTTACAGTTGGGATTCTTTGTAAGAAGACAAGGACAAAAAAGGCCATGTCTTCTTACTTCACATATGTCTTCTCTTTCAAAGCATTATTAAGGTTTTGGTAATTAAAGCAATGCCAAGTTCCAGCTATGATGCTGTCATGTTAATGTAATCATCAAACGGTGCCCTCTACAACTGTTAAAGATTGCCACGTCTGTCCCAATGCCTTGTAATGTAACTCATCAAATTACAAATAAAAAGGTGGTTTGTTACTACAGTTTTGGTAATCTATCTTTAATTTGAAAAGCACTTTAATATTTTCCAGCTTAGGTATTATCCCTGCTGAAAGATTTTGAAAGTGAAACAGTAGGTGTAAGTGAAAGCAGTATTTGTCCTTGTCATTAGACAGTTAAAAGTTTTGAAGAGTCTCAATAAAAATATGAAGCTCAGTAGTGTATATAACAGTTATTTTTGTTCTGAAAAGTCAAGGACAATTAAAATAAGGATTTATTTTAACAAAATAAGGGGAAAAAACCCTGTTGATTTATCCGATGTATTGTAGTATTTTTATGCATAGTTCTGTGACAGTAGTCATACATTAAGCTGAAAAAGTTGGAGTTCTTTTGTTTACTGCATGGATTGATCAGCATCCAACAAAGCTCTTAAGCCATATTTCAAGGTTTAGTGTAATTGATTTTGAAGTCAATAATACATGAAACTAAATAAGCACTTAAGACTCTTGTGACAATATAATCATGGTTCATGTCCCTTCCATGAAAACTGATTGTTTAGAAAAAGAAAACTTCTGATTTGCACAGAATATGCTTTCCTTGCCTAATTTTTCTCCTTCCCTTATACCATGTAAACAAAGGTATTTGTAATATCTTTTCTTCTGCTACTTTTCCCATAGATAAAGGTCAGTAATTAAACAGGTGTGACACTACATTGGTGTCCTTCTCACCCAGACAAAATTCCTACTGAAATGAATATTTTTTCTAAGAAGGTTATACTTGTTATTTTACCTAAGTATATGGTTGCATAATGGAGTTTAAGCCAGTGTTTTAATGGTAGAACTAAATAGAGCCCCCTAACTGAGGAAAGGGGTTTAGAAAGTAATTACCCAGTGTATGGCTCAGTGTTTTGTCAAGCCTCAGGTTAGCCTGCAGCAGAATAAGACTGAGCAGCCCATAGAGCAGGTATTTAGAGAGTTTATTGTATTCAAACACATCTTTATCTAGCCCTTCTGTCTCTGTCTCTGTAATCACAAGGGAAGCGCCGTGTGACACACTGCAAAGGTAGGCTTCACTTCCAAAACCTCATAGCTCTCGAAGCAAAATGGCTCTGGTGGGATAAAAGTTCAATGAATATACAGCTGTTTTCTAACTTGTGCGAATTTTGCAATGTTAAAACTTTTCTAGTTCTTTTGAGTGAAACAAAAATGTTATATACCATTTATTATATGATCTACTGAATTATAACCCTCAGGTGCACTTTAATCATAGTAACGGGTTATAATTTACATTCCTGTGGACTTACTCCTAAGAATTTGAATTAGAAAAAAAATGTTGAGAGAGCTATATGGCAACACGTGGATGTTCACTGTGTTTGAAATGGCATTCTGCACTTTTGCTGAAATTCGTATAGAATTTGCCCCTTTGTTGGCTGTTTTGCTGTTAGCCTAACATGATCATAGAAGCCTTTGTTTTTCCCTTGCTTTTTCTTACTGAGTAGATTGTAGATTTTTCTGAGTGTTAAATAAACAGACCTAGGCCTCCAACTAATTTCTCGTTGCTTTTTGCTCAGTGTCATAAAGCAGAGTTACATTTGGTAAACATACCATATTGGTGTCTAAAGCTTTAGTTAAGTTGTAGTGTAAATATGCGCATTTTTGATGCATGTTTATATCTGTGATCTAATCACAGATGTATCTGCTTTTTAGAGGTAGCTATATCCTAACAGTTTTTCTACTAATCAGCATCTTTCAGCTTTGCAATAAATGTGAATTTCACACAGCAAAAAATGTTTGTTCTCAAGGCAAAGTCTTTTAGAGAGTCTCTACCTCTGTGTATTCTTTGTACAAATTTATACCTGCAATCAGCGGTGGTCTCCTTTGCAGGTCCCACTGGCATTGATGTGCCTTCTTATTTCAGTTCATTAACTGTTAATTTATGCAACAACAATATCAAAGTTACAAAACTGCAGATGTAAAAGATACGTTTGTCTAAAAGTTTCACTGTTGGTCTGTCTTTGTAGTTTGATGATTGTCTGTCTTTACATGTATATTTTTACATTTAGAACTCTACTGTCTTATAAACTTACTTAAGAAAAGTGTGAAGAAAAGGATGGAGATTGGTTGTGTAGATAATGTATTTGGATTAGGAATTAGTAGAGATGGAATTAATATTACCAAAAGTTAGAAATAAATACACAATATGACTTCTGTGCCTGACCTAATCAGCCTAAGTTCCTCTTTATAGTTAGGAGAGAGACATACACACATTCTGTTGGCATAATTTATATACTTGCTATAATATACTTGGTATAGTTTACTGTACAGGTTAGTATATATGTGCTGTTTCCTAGTCTTGTGTGACTAGGTCAAATGCTCCCACTGTAGATGGTTAAATGCGAGATTTATGAGTCCTGTAAGCTTCAGGTGAGAAAAGCAGCTCAGTGAATTAAACTTTGGTTCATTCACAGCCTTTGATAAGTACAGCCAGTAGTGGTCATTGCTGAATATCTGTTGACTTCCAGTGCACCAGCATCAGCAGTATTGGCACGTGTTTGAAGCTCATTAAATAGATGCTGCATGCGCATTCAAATAGTGCTGTAATGCTTTGCTATTTAATGCTCTACCTTCTATTTTATTTTCCAATACAGATCTATTGGAGTAAATTTTTAAAAACAATTCCAATATTCTATCATTTTAATGGGCATCTTGAAGTTCCAACCTTCTGTCACCATTATTTCATCATTATTATCCCTTCTTTTTAGCATTAAGTTTTCTGTTGCTTTCATTTTATGTATGCATTCTGTAAATGAAGCCAGAGAGACCTAGCTGTAACTTCACTGTGACAGATCAGATAGATCTCTTTCCCATATGACTTAGTGTAAAGGCAAAATACACATCTAGTTAGGTAATACAGCATAGCTATGATGATTATTTGTTCAATCATAAATTTTTATTAATTTAGTAAAGATTTGTAGCATATGCATATTTCCAATTAAAATGAAGCCTTAGCTTTCAAATTAAAAAGAATAGTGGTATATTTGTAATGATACTTAACAATTCATAGCATAGTTTTAACACTCCTAAATTGTATAATTTTTTTTTCATTTACATGATTTTTGTTACTTTTGCCCTTCCATTTCCTCTGTGCCCACGATTATTCTGTCTAGTAACTCTACAGATGTCACTGACTCCAAAACTGCTTGATTCGCATGCGAACAAGGCTGAACCCCTTGATCTGCCGATGGAGCAGCAAGAGCCAGCACGTTCTGAATCTGGACAAACTTCATCAGAAGTTCACAGGACACCCACTTTGGCCTTGCCACTTCCCAAAAGTCCTAGTCAGACCTTCATGGCATTTCCCAGATCTCCTAGTTTTATAAGCCCCATGAAGTCCCCAAGTCAGTACTTCCAGATCTGTTATTAATCTCTGCTTTTCTCCCCCAAAAATATTTCTTACCAGTTCAACACATTACTTTTAGTATTTTCTTCTAGAAATATTTACTTCTGTCAGCCAATTGAGTTTCTGTAGCTTCTCTCCTGTATGTCATTTTCCTTTCTTTTAATGTGCTGTCAATGTTGTCATTCCTTTTTCAATGTTTAGTAATTCTTAAAGCACATGTCTTTTCTGCATGTACATCAGCATGATTCCTCTTACTAATTGTTTGTGTTCCTTATTTCGAATGTATCTCTAACACTGTATCAAGTGTAAAGCATATCTTTACACTGGGATGCAAAGAATGCGACTGAGTGTTGGAAAATAATTTAGATGCTGATGCTCAACTGTAAACATTGATTAAAAAATAAAATTAATTTTAAGTGGCATTTCTGTGTTAATTGTAATCTTTGATGTATTCCCCTCCATTTTTAATATTTAAAACCTGTAATATTGTAACTTTCTTTTAAAAAAAAGTTTCCATTTCAGACCTTTCTGTTTTGTAGTTCTTCATGACATTGTTTAGTTCTAATTCTGCTACTCAGAATATTTAGAGGAAGAAGGGACTTTGTATGTTTTTAAAAAATTCTGCTTAGCGATTATGATTTAGGAAAAAAAAGGCCCTGCTAAATTTCTAAGTTTGATTTTGCATGTCATTCTGTAATTGTAATGCACCAAACTGTTATGTGGGAAGGGATGGAGGAGCACTGGAATTCTCCCCTGATGGCTTTTTTGTGTAACTTTAAACATTTCTGACCTTTTGTAGAGGAAGGATACGTAAAAATGTTTCTTCGTGGACGTCCTGTTACCATGTACATGCCCAAAGAGCAAGTGGAATCTTACAATTTGGAAGCAAAAGTAGAACTACCAGCCAAGAGGCTTAAACTGGAATGGGTGTATCCTTTCTGTGCTGGAGGACTACTGGAAATCAATCATTCCTTAATGATTTGGGTTAAATAACTTTTCAAGCTAAAGTATAGCAGGATTAAGGTCATAGGGTTCATTTAATTGGTGAAGTGACATTCCATTGAAAATAGGTGTTAATTTCTTGAGGCTGCTGTTCTTCACCTTGTAAAGTACAGGGTGGCAGCTTAAGAAAGATTTTGCTTAAATGTTGCCTGAAGGTTAAGTCTGAAGCATGCTAATTAGCCAAAGATTAAACTAGGCATATCATAAGAATGTAGTGAGCTGAGATTATTAATTATAGTATGCATAAGACAAGCTCAGGTTTTTTCTGATTCTTAGCAGTAATTTATCATTTTAAACTGATTTATAAAATGTACACCATTGTCCTTAAGAGGATGGTACATTCAACTTTAGCACTTGCATAAGCTCTGAATTGAGTAGCACTGTGCAACTGATATGTGCTTAGCCATAAAATTTATAAAATATCATATATTAAATAATATTTGAATTTATATCTTAAGGGAGCTTACACACCATAAATACTGAACAAGCAGATTTTTCCACTGACTTCTATGAGTGGACATAATTGCAGAAATCTAACTTAAAAGAAATCAGTGTTTCATTACATACAGAAGTTTTCATATTTCACTTTTAAGTATAATGATGAAATATATTCTTTATTGAAAAAAATGACATTTCACTTTTTTGTAATCTTATTACATATAATAGATGATTCAAGACAAAATATAAACACAACAAGATCTGAGTCTATTTGCAATATCCATTATCTTTAGGGAGATGATGTCTTCATAAGGTTTTCTGTTTTAAGAAAAAGACTTTTTTGATCACAAACAATGAAAATAGGAAATTACTTTGTCTTCATAAAAAAAAGACAGACTGCATATAGTCTTTTTCAAAGTTGTATAAATAGAACTGCATGTGGTTTCAGAATGTTCAGAGAGTTTCCAAAAGTCCCTTTGTATTCACAAGAGATTAGTGACAGATTTAGTAACCATTCTTATTATTCCTATTGCAGCTGGGCCTGTAGATTCTATCCCGTTCTGTTGGAACTGCATAGATAATAAAACAAATAAGTGAAGATGAGTTAAAAAGACAAAAAATCCATAAAATTAATAAAACAGGTGAGATTAGAGTAGTAAATGCTGCTTGCAGCATTTTAGCATCTAACTTTTGTACAAGTTCTCACCATTTATCACGATGGAATTGAATTATGTCTTTTGTGGCTGTAAGGAGCTCCTTGCTCGGGAGGCCTAAGGATGATACTGGAGAAAGTATTAGAAAGCTTGCTGAAACAACAGAACACCCAAGCATGAAACAAAGCAGAATGTCTTTGGCAGCATGTAGGTGGAACTTGACGTCAATATTTCAGTCTATTATAAGAAATTATAATTAGGGTAGGTCCTGATTTCAGTCTCATTAGTTTCTCACTTAAGCTTATTTAAATGACTGAATATTTGCCAGATGGACTATTATTTTTAGGTTGAATATTCATATGTCCTTCCAGGTGTGTGTCTGTATACCCAGCAGAATCCTATCTACTAAGGTTGTCTATGAATAGAAGGGGTGTGAATTAATAAAATGATCTAAGTAACCCTAAATGGTTATTCTAAATGGTTATTGAGGAGGAAGTAGTTATTTCCAAAAAATACTGTGCTAGCTTCTTCAATTTCTAATTTATTTGCAGTTAAATCCAATAATGATACCCATACTTGCTATTTATAGCAATGACTAAGTATATGGAATGTTTAAAAAAATAATTAAAAAGAATTTTTTTAAAAAAGGGGAGAAAGTAATACCCACTTTACAGGCTAACGAGGAGAAGAAAAGCTGTGAGCAGGAGCATAAGATGATTTAAGAAGAAAGACAAAGACAGCAGAAAACCAAGCAGTATTTCAGGCATTCGTTCCAGTTGAGTTGGAGAAGCTGCACTGTTTGATTGGAGGGTAATGGAACTGGAATAGGAAAACACATTTTTGTAGCAGACAAATGAGTCTAGCTGTGGGAGTACAGCCAGAAATGCTCTATAATGTAAGAATGGGGATAGGGAAACAAGATATTGGAGGTGGCATGGACAAATGGAAAGGAAAGCAGACTCTGATGAGAAACAAAAGGAAGAAAATCTAATGGGTATAGATTTCAGGGCATACCAGAACCATGAAGGTGTATTACAGTCACGTTAGCAGCTGTCTGGATAAGCTGGAAAAGGTTCACGCCTTTGATATATTATCATATATATTGGGACGTGAAGAAACAAAAAAGCTGAGTGATGAAGTGTGAGGGGGGCTGGAGCAGAGGTGGAAAATCCGAGTGAGAAATCGGCACTAGGGGCATCAGGGTGGGAGCAGTGGCCTGCCCAGATCCATTTGAGAGCAGCTCACTTGGCAAGCAGGAGGTTTGAAACAAAAAGTTCAGGCCAAATGAAAAGAAAAGGTCAAGGTAACATTCCCTGAAGTGCCAGCTCACCAAATCCAAGTCGAAGCCACCAAATCTGAGTGTGGGAAACAGTGAGGAGAAGGAGGGATCAACCCCAGGAGTTTGCATCTGAGAAAAAAGGCTGATAGAAAGAAACTGAGTGTTTGACAGCAGCAGTCATGTGAAGGGTTGAATGCTGCATTGTTCCCCACAGGAAGAATAGTAAAGAAAGGAGATTTTCCCTAAAGAATGTAATCTTTCCCATTTAATGGCTATTTTTGTGCACTGAGATTTGTTCCTTGTGAATGTCTGTGTAATGTTCTTCACTTTTTTTAGAAGTTCAGTTCCTTACACTAACTTCAGCTGCTGGTTCACTATAAATTTGATTATACGTTGTTGAACTAGGGAAATATTATGTTGGCTTCCTTAATGGTATCTGGCCTTAGGGAGAAAAATAAATGTAGACAAATAAAGCATTGTCCAGCAATCTAAAGTAGTAATGCCAACCATCACAGACAGATTCAGATTGATAGTAAATTCTTTGTAATTGAAGATATTGATTGTTTCAGTCATCACATTTTAATATCTTAAACTTGAAGAAACTTTGGCTGAGATGTTTCAGTTTATGAGACTAAAAGCTCTGTTTCTAAATTCACACTTTGATAATTGGGTATGCAGCACTATTTCAATTGCATTTATAAGAAAAAATCAGCAAGATGTTTCTTCTAAAATAGGAATTTAAATAGGATAACTATTGACCTTATTACTTCAACAATATTAACATGGCTATTTTAGTTTGAGTGGCTTATCATTGACTATACAGAATAGTGCACAAGTATCTTGTTTAGATCATGTAATTGGGGTTTCATTATCTGTCCATATATTTTTCACAGCCAGTTTCTCCATATTGAGTGCATTAGAATGCACTTCTGTTTTGCCAAGATTCTGCTAATGCTGTTTCTTTCTGTTCCCATTAAAAAAAAAGCCAAAATAGTCGTCGTCCCTAATGACTCTTCAGAAGAATAAAACAGCAAAATTTGGCTGAATTAACATTGTCTAAATGAGATTAGTATTCCAGTCATTTCATTGAATTAATTTTAGATTCATGTTGATATGACTAGCATCAGAATCTGGGCCACTGCCTTTTAAATACTACAAAAATAAATTGAAATGGATGATGTAACCCTTTTATGGTTTTTATCCATCTGGCTGGTCATGTCCACATTAATGAAATCAATCAACCTGCACACAGGATAATGCAATCAATCCTCGTGTAATGCAGAGAGATGTGCTGAACGACTTATTAGTGTTTCTATCAAGTCTAATTTTTTATTTTAATTAGTCAAGCAGTGTAAATAGTAAATACACCTGGGACAAAATTAGCGTTGCTTTAGTCTGGTATTTAGCAAATTCTAGAGGTTGCTAAAGGAGTACTACATCTGCAAATTCCCATATTCTTTGCTGTGGATTTTTTGTAGGATATGTAAGTTTTAAAGTCTGCAAAGTGCTTCAGCTCTCTACTGTAGTAAGGGAAAGAGTTCTAAAGGTTGTCAAGTAATAAAGCTGTGCTTAAGCCGGTAGATGCAGACTACAAGGACAGAGAATCCATAGCTTTTTTTTTCTTGTTTTTAGCATTCTTCATTGGTAGATAATGTTATTGCAGCTTGACCAACACGCTAGCTATGGATATAGGGGTCGGGACTGTCGCAGCAATCTCTATCTCCTGCCGACGGGCGAGACCGTGTACTTCATCGCGTCGGTAGTTGTGTTGTTCAATGTCGAAGAGCAACTTCAGAGACATTACACTGGTCACAATGATGATGTGAAGTGGTAAGTCATCTAATAACCATTCTTTTTTCATTACTCTTCTTTTAGGATGATTGAACATGATCTTCTTCTTTAGAATCTTCTCCTTCCCATTTTTAAGTAGGGTTGCATTTTTGCCCCTCACCAAGGCCTGGGTGCTCAGTACAATTCCTTTAGGTTCAACCTAACCAGCAGAATAGTTTTAATCTCACCTGTGGTCTTCCTGGTAGACTTCAGGCATGCTGACATCATGGCAGATAGCCTGTAAACTAGACTTGGTTTGTCTGCTGCCATGCACACATGCCAGATTGGGCTTCGAAGTGATTTAAGTGTTGAAGCTCAGAGGTTACTAGACACCAGCAAATATCAGAAATATTAAACTGAAATCTAAATAAACATATGGTTTATCTCGATGGTATCAGTCTGCTTGCACAGTGTAGCTGAAAAAGAGCACTTGGGTTGTCTGATGGGCCCTAATGTATGAAATGAGTTTGATATCCCTTCTTTAGATTAGGCATTATGAAACACCCATTGTCCCTTAAAGCCAAAAATAGGCCTGATAACCAAATCTGCTTGAACTGTGAGCATGTTTCATAAATTGAATTATTTGTATAATCTGGTTGTTTTACAAGGAGATTTTTGCCTTGGACCTGTTCCATCTCATTTCCTTCTTTCAAATTTTCTCTCTCCAGATATTTCAAAGCTTTCAGGTTTATTGGAAAGAGGATACCTTCCTGGTTTGTAAAGCTGAATGAATTATTGCCACTATTCATTTTGTAGGGTACTTGGCCTCTAGAACTGCATGTAAAGCAGATGCAGTGAAAAAAGAATTCAGAGGATTTTAGGACAAAAATAGACTGTACTCCAAACTTTATTATAAATTTTAGGTTGCTTTTCTTAGAGGCATCAGTTAACATTGCTCACAGTTTTTAAAACCTCAGTGTTAATTTTAGAATTAAAATTACTGATTTCTGTATCCTTTCTTAATAAAGGACTTTTTTTACCTTTTGAAAAGCATTAGAGGAAGTTGGTATCTTCCTATAAAAGTCACTGAGTGTCTGGTCATTCAGTCTGAAGAACCTTGTTAGAGTGGATACATCTGTTTGCTTTGGAGGACTGTCACTAGACAGCTCTGATGACCATATCTGTGCAGCCTCTGATTAGAGATACTGAAGTTCGATAACTTGCTCAAACAAACCTCTTTGTACACTGCACTCCTTTAAACCTAGGTGAGGTGAATCCTGCACGAGTGAGACTGGGGCTTGTTTGATACATGCACTGAGGTATTAGGACAAGTAAATTACTGCCTTCTTCATAAGGGAAGAAAAGTTTTTTGAATACAAGAGCATGATAATTGTTTTGTCAGTTCTGTTTTTATATTGTTAAGAAGTTTACATGTATGCTGTGTCCTTTATATGACTAAAATAGGGCTATTTATTACAAGCTGATGTAATAGCTTGTTTAAATAGATAGCCAATAGCTTTAAGTTTGGCCTCTTCTTTTCTTTTTTAGCCTGGCTGTTCATCCTGACAGGATCACTATAGCAACAGGTCAAGTTGCAGGAACATCCAAGGATGGGAAAGTAAGTGGCTGCTCTGCTGATATATAGTTGTTTATATTTCGTAAGAATATGTTATTTAAGAAGATATATGCTATATTCTTTTTCCTGTTGTAGTTAAATTGCTCTTACATGTTTGGACTGAACGGAAGCAAAACTTAATTTGAGGGTTCCTATTGCACACTATCTGGGTAACACAGTTACCCAGTTCCATTATCAAGATTGGTCAGTGGTTTCTGCTTCCATGACTTAGACAGACTGAAGGTAAATTTGGAGCTGGTCTCTGAGAGGCATGGAGGGATAAGGCTGCAAAGGAGACTTGAGAGGGCAGAGGGATGTTGGGAAAAGGAAGACATTAGGTTGTACAGTATACAACTTCATTTCTGATCACAGCTACCAAAACCAAACTACAAAGAATGAGTTTGGGTTGTTGCTGAAGAAAAATAGACTTTTACTCTTGCCAACATCTAGGCGAGAATATTTTTCTCTCCATTGCCACCTGTATTGTTGTAAACTTAGCTGTAAGCTAGGACTATATTTGAACAGAGTAAGATGAACATTGTTCCAAAGAGCTAACAAAGGGAAGAAGAATGGGAACAAGCAGAGGTAGTAAAAACCATGAGGAAAAAGTTACTCAGCAGAGTATGCAGCTGTTGTCACAACCAAACTATTGCAAAGTTTTTGGCAGATACCAAAGAAGAATTTTGGGATTAAAACTGGATTATCAATATGCTGACTACTTCTAGTGTTGTGATTTAACTCCACTCAGCAATTAAGTACCACACAGCCACTCATCCAGCCCCCACACCACTCAGTGGGATGGGGAGGAGGATTGGAAAAGGGATAAACTCTGTGGTTTGAAAGAAGAACAGTTGTTATTGTTATTATTATTAAATTTTAATTAAATAATAATAATAACAATAAAGACAACAAGAAGAGAGAAATAAGAAACAAGAAAGAGAAATTATTTACAATATAATCACTCATCACCCACTGACTGATGGCCAGCTCATCCTCCAGCAGCAATTGGCCTCTCCTGGCCAACTCCCCAGTTTATATACTGGGCATGATATTCTGTGGTATGGAATATCCCTTTAGCCAGTTCACATCAGCTGTCTGAACCATGCTCCCTTCTGGCTTCATGTGCTGCTCCTCACTGTCAGAGCATGGGAAACTGAGAAGTCCTTGACTTAGGGTAAGCACTGCTCAGCAACAGCCAAAACATCTGTGCTATCCACATTATTCTCGTCCAAAACACAGCTCTGCACCAGCTGTGCAAAAGAAAATTAACGCTATCCCAGTCAAAAAGAGGAAAGTGAAAAAAAAAAGAAATCCCAGTTATGCAGTGTAAGTTTTATATAAAGATAACTTAGCTAAGTAACATAAACTATTAATTTTTATTGTGTTGGATCTTTCTTTACTTACCATTGTATTTATGAAATAAAACCCAAAAGTTTGGTGTCTGTGCTTAAGAGGAATGTGATGTATAGGTATATAAAAGCCACTTATGTAACTGAGGTACGGTTGTGGCCTTGGAGCTTTTTTATATGTATTATGTTAAAGGACAATTTCACTGCTTTTGGGCAGGAAAGACTCCACCAGCTTCCCGGGGCTGCCCCCTGGTGTCGGTGGGAGGCATCGCGGGGCTCCCAGAGGCAAAGGCTGAGCGAGGAGAGGGATGGAGGGAGCGGGGCCCACGGAGCTTTCACCGGGAGTTGATCTGAGGCCAGGATGTATATCTGGAATTTTATTTACAAAAAGCAATCTCATTCTGATTACAGTTGTAAAGAAGAGTTTGAACGTAAAGTTCCTTTCTCCAGCCATTTTTATGATGTTGAAATGAATTACATTTTAGAAACTCCTAAGCTTCTTTTCACACTTTTACCTTTTACGTTTACCAGAGTTATCTCAGTTGGTACAGTTTAGACTGTTCCTGGGCCTGCCAGCAAATCCCATGTCACAAAGTCATCAACAATTTTCACTTCATGAGGAGTATCTCAGTGGCCGTGAACTTCAGTGAACTAACTGAGATCAGTGAGACCTGAAGTGCTGTACACTCTGCATAGTCAGTCCCAGATATTGGTCCTAGGCACAGTAATCAGCAAACCATTTGTAGTGTATGTGCACTTACATGGGTGACTCTAGAGAAGTTCTGATAATTTTCATACCTTCAATTGTGATAATTTTTTTCCCAGATATATTCTCTTTTCTTAAATCCTGATGGGTTTTGCCGTCATTGTTTCAGCTGATTTTTTCCGTGTGTGTTTTATAGCAATTGCCACCACACGTGCGTGTCTGGGATTCTGTAACTCTGAATACACTGCATGTCATCGGAATGGGGTTTTTTGACCGAGCTGTCACTTGCATTGCTTTTTCTAAATCTGTAAGTAAAGTAAATGAGTAATCACATTAAGACTGTTTGCTGGAAAGGTCTTTGAAATCTTCCAAATTTAGGTGACCAAAACAAACTTCCAAGCTGTCTCTCAGGTTCCTCTTTAGAGGAGGAAAGCTTGCAGCCCACTTGTTTCCAGCAGTTTAGGTTGCTATTTAAGTTAACAATATCTCAGCAGTCTCAGAGATTTATCATATGCTTAAAATAAACTGCAATTAATTTCTTCAGCAGTTGCAAAAATACTTATGTACTTGAAATTTCAGCATCCCTACTTTTCTTGAATCATCCTATTCTGTTTCTCCCTTCATAAGAAATTTACTCTCTCTGCACTTTTTAATCCTCTCACTGTGTCTAAAGCAATTGATAAAAGACTTTTCAAAAATGGAAATAGGAGATTCCCACAGGATTCCCATAGGAGAATCAAAATCTTTTGCTTGAAAGCAGCAAAGGCATATGGATAAAGGATTGTAAAAAGTAAAATCCTGTTGTTTGCTTCCTGGCATCATCGTTTGAACTATAATCTATCAGACAGATAAAGAAAATATTTATATGCTGATATAGGCAGCATTTGAGTCCATATAAAAACTGGAGTCTGTGACCTGACACGTGCAAGCCTCAAAGCCCCCCGTGTACAATGGAATCTGTAAGCAGTGTATGTGGTGGTGTCTGGTTATCTTGACAGCATTTTTAAACAGGAAAGGACTACCTGATGTATTCCCTAGGCAAAATTTACTTCAGTGAAAGTTTCTGCAAAGAATTGAAATCCATTGATGACTATGTTTATAGAAAGTAGAAAAGAGAGGAGTGTATTGGGAGAACTAGTTAAGAATACAAAGGTGAAAGCTAACACAGTTCAACATCACCTTTGAAGGATAAAAAGGAATAGCCAGCAAATGCTCTGTAAATACCACCCTGGAGGGAAATAGGTGCATAATAACAGAGGAGCACTATTGGCATTTGCCAGAAGAAAGCAAGTGTTTATCATGTTTGTTTTGTGATTTTGCTCACGGGCTTGGCCTGTTCTGAGCATCACTTCCCATTCTGTAACAGTACTTCTCTCACTTTAGACAGCCCTCTCTTCAGGTGTCTTAGTCCTGTCTCTGCCCCACCTCGTGGGCTGCCTTGGCACAGTTGTTTTTGTAGTTGTGTCTGGCATGTGTATTGTGGGCCTGAATCATCAGGATAACAAGCAAGCAACCTCATATGTAAAAAGACAACAGGAGAAGGTCTAGGACACATGATGCATGAAGAAAGAATAAAGGAATTAGGGTAATTAAGATTAGAAAGTATGATAAACATCATAACTATAAAAAAGACACTTGTCAGGAATAAGTTGTTCTCTAATTCCTTACTGTGTTCTCTGATCCATTATATCAATATGAAGAATAAAATTGTTTCCTGTGTTAACAGACATCTGAGAAGAAATAACTGGTTTAAATTGCAAAGAAAGAAATCAAGTATAATTATCAGGAAAAGCTTTCTTAATAAAATAGATAATGATGTGTAGTTTGCCTTCAGAATTTTCACTACTGAATATTTGTAAAGAGATACCTACCACATCCCTGGCATTTGTCTGCAGTTTGTAAGAGTTCCACTTCTAGGTCCCTTTTTAGCCTTGTTTTTCGATGTTCCTATAAATTGTTATATTTTATGGAGATCTAACTACAAGTATAACAGTTAAAGTGTAAATATGTGTAAATATCTCCATTTACTCATAAGTATTTCATTATTTTGAATGTGTATTTATAAGTTCCTCATGTTGTTTGGGTGATGCATTAATATTTCCCATGTTTTGCCTCAGAATGGAGGAAGTAGCCTGTGCTCTGTGGATGACTCCAACGACCATGTGCTTTCAGTGTGGGACTGGCAGAAAGAAGAAAAGCTGGCAGATGTCAAGGTGTTGCAATAAGATATTTTGTACTAGTTGCTTGTGTGTAGATCTGGTTTCTTGTAATAAAATGTCCTTCTGTATTTAACTTTCTGTGCCTTTTTAACGTTTTCACGGTATAAAAGGCAAGGAACATGAAGAACGAGAGTATTTTCTCTCTGTTGAGATCATCCCAATAGTTTTGGATTGTTTAAAACTTTGCTGTTGTTGTCATTCTAGAATTAATTAGAAAATTCCAGGCAGCAATGATAGGGGCATGTGCAGGAAAAATGTCCTGAAATAATCATTTGTGTAGAACATCTCATTATCTGACATGTTTTTGAAGAACACATTTTGATACTAACTTATAAAGACATAAAATCTTTTGACTACAAAATATTCCAGAGTATGTTAGTAAATTAATAGCTCGGAATTTTTCTTATATCAGAAGTATCAGTTTATCTAACTAGAGAACCATGGAATATTGTTTTCTTTCCTTTGCATTTTAGATTTTGATACAATGTTTTTCTTTTTCCTTCCAAGTGCTCTAATGAGGCTGTATTTGCTGCAGATTTTCACCCTACTGATACAAATATAATAGTTACTTGTGGAAAATCACACCTTTATTTTTGGACGCTAGAAGGGAATTCCCTTATCAAAAAGCAAGGATTATTTGAGGTAAAATAAAATATTTTTCTAATTTTATGTTTATTGTAGTGATACAGCCATACAGAACTACGGTTTAATAAGGTGTGAGTAAATCAAAACAAGTGATTGTTATTAAATTTGAAATGTTGCAGAAGCTCAGGTGGCATTCATGGTGTGGCACAGAGAATGTTTCCATGGGTAAAACTTCCGCATTGAAATTTTGAAATGCAATTACCATATTGTTCCTTGTATTCTTTTTCCTATATTCTCTTTGCCACATACCTCCACCTTCCCACCCCACACCCTGTGCAAAATAAAATTACCTTAAAACTCTCTATGATTATCTCAGGTTTAAAAAAAAAAAAAGAGAATGATGGAGGAGATTTTTATTTTGTCAGAGGAAAGGCCCCAAAAAAATACATCTGTATGAATTTTCTTCCCTTTTCCTCTGTTCTGCTCAGACACATGCACATATGTCATTCAAATACAGACTGAGCTGACCACTATTTGGTAAATATAATTTTGATTTCAAGGTTTTGATTTGGTTTTGTTCTTGAATATAGATTAAGCAGTTGCATGCCCAACTGAGGGATGTTTGCATTGTCTACCGATAACTCCAGTGACTGCTAGTTAACTACTTGTGGAGTGTGGCTCCCAAGGGTAGTGAGAACAACTATTTGTAATGTCAGTTAATATACTTTGTGTGAAATCAGGAAGAGATGCTGAGAAAATGCATTTACATTTTGTTACATTTTATTTCTCATGCATTTTTAATAGATTTTTCTCTCTGTTCTGGCTCTGTTGGTCTTGATGATTTTTGGAGGTGGAAAAGGGTAGTGGCCCTAGTTGAGAAGCTCTTAGTTTAAAGGGAGAAAGAGGTCATACACGGAGATTGTCAACAAGGAATGTATAATGTCCTTAGAAGCTACCAGTGATTTTTTTTGTTCCCTTATATATTTAATTATTTTGTTGCTGTCAGTGTCTTAAGTGCAGAGGTTTCGTTACTGAACATTGGGCTTCTTTCAAGAGATGATTCATTAATTATTACACTACGGCCAAACCCTCTAGCAATATTTTTTTTCTCCTAGAAACTTTGAAGTTAAAAATTATAATAATAAAGCTTGTTTGAAACTTTGGCCATTTCTAAATACTCAAAGTCTTTGGCATTCTGCAGTAGTTGGGGGATTTGGTTTATCTCAGAGCATTCCTGGTCAAGTGTTACATGTTGGCAGGCCTTCTCACTCACTCTGTCCTCATCTTGCAATTAAAAGGGTGCAGGATTGGGCCACAAACCTCAGCTGATGCATCTTCTGCCCTTGTATGGATTATTCTGTTTAGACTGTAGGAATGTGTTTAACTCTTGTAGATGTTTAAGTAATAATAGAGCAGTATAAGACAAAAATAAATTATCCAAATGCATAAAGTTAAAATCCATGGGTTATGTGTTGCTGTGAGTGTATGTTTTTCATAACCATACAGAAACAAGAGAAGCCAAAGTTTGTCCTGTGTGTGACCTTTTCTGAAAATGGTGATACTATTACAGGAGACTCAAGTGGAAACATTTTGGTTTGGGGGAAAGGTAAGATAAAATTTCACTATTAACTTCAATCTTAGTATTAAAGACTGTGAGTACAGACTTGAGTGTAGAGCTTCAGTTTAAGAAGAATAAATTTTGTTTTATCTTGAGCTCTTTCCCAAGATCAATCCAGCAGATTATGCCTGGATTCTTTTCTACAAAAGCTAAAGAATATCTATACCTGACTGCTAGAGCACAAAATTCTATCAAATATGTTCCCTATGGTCAAATACTGAATCACAGAGCTATGCCAGCATGTGGGGCTTTTACTGATGTAAGAGATGCCAAGAAAAGTTCTTTCCTTAATCACTGGGATAGAAAGAAACATTGTTAATGTAATTGATGATCTCCAGTCTCCTGTACTGGCGCTCTCTACTGTTTGCAGAAATTGTGCCTATTGACATACGCTTTTAAAAAGACAACAGATAGCAGTATTTGTTTCCCTAGGAAGTCAAGCTAAAATGTATTCATATCTAATTGAATTCCTCAGCTTTATTTCAGAAGAACAGATGGATAGGAAGAACTTTTAAAAAAGCATTTTCTAGTAAGAAGAGACCTTTTTTTAGGCAGCAGAAGGTAGTGCCTGCCAGAGGGCAAACAGCAGCAACATCCTAAACATTTACTTAGTGCCTGAGATGCCATGCATGGGAATAAGGAGAATCCCTTAAAGGAGGCCTTATTAGTAAAGGAAGAAGGGGTATGGATGACAGCTTTTTCTTATTTACTCTGTGCTTTCTCCCAAGATACTACTCAAAGGGATAAGACCCCAAAAACAACACAGTGAATCAGTTACCCAGTTGAGCCTTACTGAGCTATTTTTGTAGATTTCTTTTTCAGTCAAGGACTGTGAGCTAATTATCTCCTTGGCCACTACACTGCTGTTGAAAACAGGGGTGGATGTGCTGTTTGTAACTTGGCTTCTCATTTATTTCCCTTTCCTTTTTCCTCTGGTAATTTAAAGCAAGGCACTTCAACACTTTTCCTTCTAAACTGATTTAGAAATTGCATAGTCTCATGTCCTTTTCTTCATTGTTATTTTGGACTGCCAACAGACAAGGGAGACAGGGGCAGTGCACTGCTCAGGGACCAGCTTGCCGTCATGCTGGCAGACTAATTTCTGCCTTGACTGCAAGCAGCCTCTTCTGCCCTTTCTCCGAGAAATAAAAGGGAATTCTCAGTGTGCTCAAGATCTCCTCAACTTCTGCCGGCTCTTTAGGGTTGGACAAAAATGTTTTTCTTGTTTTTTGTATCTCAGTACAGTGTACTTTCTGTGTCTTCACTACTTTTGACTCAGAGCTCTATGTGCAAGAGAGGGCTGCTTCCACCAGGTCAGAATACCCTTAGAAAAAACTTCTTTTAATAGAAATCAGTTGTACCTGACACATTATATCCATAGATGGGGATGAAAGAAAAGGCAGTTGTTTTTTCCTAACTTGCATCAGCCCCTCAGTTGTGCTAAACATCAAGTTAGCCAAGCTTTGATGCAAGGTGCACATTTCAGTAATAGAATCACTAGTAATAATTTATTTGCACTTCATAATAGTAATGATTCACCAAATTAGAGGTACTTAATCTAATGTAGTTGGTTTTGAAGGTGTTGAGTCTGAGAAGCTACTTGAACAAGCCAAGTTTATCAGTAGAGAAGTACAGGCTCCTCAGGAGACTGATCAGCACATTCTGCCAGATATATGAGGACCTCTAGCTTAGTCAGATTTTGGCACAAGTTCAGGATCTGGAGGCTTTAGAGTATCTTTGAAGGATAAAAATGCCTGGGTTATGGTTTCCGTACTGATAAGGTGTGTAGTGCTACTGCAGGTCAAATCTGATGTCAAATTATTTTGCTTAAACCCCCATGAAAGGTTTAAATGAACCTAGTTTACTTTGTCCTTGACCTGGACTGAGTATACTTTTCATTTTTTAGATGGGGGGAAATATATTGTAAGATGTACTAATTCAGCCTCTTCTGTGGGTCTGTGTGTTTTGGTGCAGCATTCCATGCCCACTGCTATCATTGTTTAGATGCAGTCCTTGACAGTAGAGAAATGGAGAAAAGAACAGGGGGAAGGAGCTATTAAACTGAGTATTTCAGGAGTAATGTCTTTTGTCTTCAATACAGGTACCAACAGAATAAGCCACGTAGTTCAAGGAGCACACGAGGGTGGAATATTTGCGCTGTGTATGCTGCGAGATGGCACACTGATATCAGGAGGTGGAAAAGACCGAAAGCTGATATCTTGGAATGGAAATTACCAAAAAATTCACAAAACTGAGGTGATATTGCCTATCTTAAAATTACTCTGCTACATAAAATGAAATTCTGTTGTCCTCTGAGCAGCTTTCTTAATCTTTTTTTTTTTTTTTTAATGGATATGTATTCTGTGGGAAAGCAAATCAGTGGTAAAATACAATATTATCATATGCTGTGTTAGAAGGGACCCATCAGGATCATCGAGTCCTGCTCCTGGCCCTGCACAGGATGCCTCAAGTTTTGAGTCCTCAGGTCATTCCTGTGATTCCCTATTCATTAACATAATATTTCCTTTCTAAGTTCCGTGATAACTGGAAAACAAATCTTGTGCTCATATCTTTCCTTATTATTTCTTCCTTTCTTTGCATTTAGTAATGTGAGGTAATGTTTAACTTCAGAGTATTACAGTATTGAAATGGTTTTGTACTTTCTTCTGTCCCAAAATGATGTGAAGATTTTTTGAGGGTTTTAGTACTTAAAGCTTTTCATTAATTTCTTGGTTGATGTTGGTTTTTTTTGAATATGATTTAAACAAAATTTGAAAATTAATCTAGTTGCTATGTAGGAACTTAAAAGATTAAAGCAGAATTTGTTTAGACAGAACCACAGTGACTGCTTACATGCTGAATATAAGAGAATAATCAGCATTAAACTGTGAGGAAGGGCTTCAACTCTACTGTAGAATATTAAATAATAATATTAAATGTTGCAAATACATGTGCAACTGGAATGGCATGTTTGTTTCTGTAATTCAGCTTTTAACACAGCACGAGGTACGTGCTTGTTGTGCTGTTTCTAACTGTGGTGTCCTTCTTTTTCTCTATTTGTTGGTATTCCTTGTTGTTTTAAATCTTCCCTTGAACTTTATTTTGGAGATTTGCACTGGCTCTTTCAGAATCTTTCAGAACCTAGGCTGCAATTAAAGAAACATTCATTGCAAGAAAATGCTCTGAGTAGAAATATTTAGTCTGATATCACAGCTGCAATTAAATACTATTGAATTAACACAGCATGAAGAAACCTTTGGGTTTCTTGAAATACTTGGTTTATCTGAGTATTCTGTAGATAAGGATGTCTTGTCTTGCAGTGTTACAGAAGTTACTGAGTTGATGCAAATTGTTATAAAGTTTTGCAAGGCAGGCACATGTATTAATTTGTTTCATTTCTTTGCTGTGCAGTAGTTATTAAAAACACATTTGCTAGGCCATGTGTCTTTAAAAATGGCAATACTTGACAAATTGTCTGACTTATCTATCCTTTTGTCTGTTCTGACCACAGATTCCAGAGCAGTTTGGCCCAATAAGAACAGTAGCAGAGGGAAAAGGGGATGTTGTATTAATAGGAACAACCAGAAACTTCGTCCTGCAGGGCACACTGTCAGGAGATTTTTTCCCAATTACCCAGGTAAGCTGTGTTTCCTTACAAAAACACTTCTAAGCGTGTAAGAGCAGTAAAGATACTGCTTAAACTTCAGTTTCATAAATATGCATCTATTTGATTTATTATTACAGTACTTTTGGCAGTAAGAATCATTATAAATATATATCTACCTAGAGCTAACATATTTTTGGAATGTTTTAATGTGTATTTCGGTCATTTTAATACTGTTTAAACATGTTTAGTTTTGATGGCCTGTCCTTCATGTCAAAAAACATCTCTGCTTGTGTAGGGTCACACCGATGAGCTTTGGGGACTTGCAGTCCATTCCTCTAAGCCTCAGTTCTTCACATGTGGACATGACAAACACATTACGCTCTGGGATGCAACCACTCACCATCCTATCTGGAACAAGATTATAGAGGTATAAATTTATTAAATACAGCTCTCCTGTTATAGAAATTTTCTAGTCATTTTGGTTTTTCTTAAGATTATTGATTTAAAAGATCTTAAAACACTAACCTTGAGGGAAAGAATCATTTCATGTTAACCTATTTTTGTCATAGAGATCAGTGTAAAAGCTTTTTAATGTAGCTATTCTGAGTACAAGTTAGATTAAATGCACTCTTTGAACCTCTGGTTTATTCAATGAAATATCTTAGCATTTGCTATGAAATTATTCTTTAAAAAAAATTAGGAAATTTTCCTTTCTGGAATGTTGTAGTGTTTTAGAAACTGTGCATAGAAATCCTGGATCTCAACAGTTCTCTGAAATTTTCTTTAGAGTTAGTAATTCTTTTAAATTAGTCACTTGCTTATAATTAATGAGTATATCCTTTCCACCTAGACTCTAGGGCTAGTAATCACCAATTACTAAAAATTTCAACAGGTTTACTAAAACAGCTACAATGTGATACTTTTTTTAAAATACAGAAAATTAAGGACACAAGCATTTCCATGAGGTAGATCACTAAACTGGGTTTTTTGCTTACATTTTAAAATTATGTTTTAATGGTGTCCGAAAAAAAAACCCGAACTATTTCTATTGGTTATGTCTGCTATAACTTGAGGAGTTCTGGACCTTGTTCTTAGTAACTGGACAAGTATTAGAAAGAAAATGCTTAACTTGTTTTTTAGGCATGTGTTTAAATTGCAAGAAAAACACCAAGATTTTACAAAATAAAATGTTTTAAGCTTGCATATCAAAATAAGAAACGCTGTTTATGTCCTTAATCCCCCAGTAAGCTGCAGCTTGACAGGTGCTGGAAAAAGGTGTTGGTGTGTGTAGGAGTTAGGCTTTACCCCTCCTGCAAAGTGTCACATACCTTTGTTGGATAAGGGACTTGCTTATCCTTTAGACTGTAGGTAAACTGCAGCTTTGATGCTTAATTCTGAGGTCAGCTCAGTTTAAGAAGTTATTTTTATCTCTTACTTCTTTGTGATTTGTTGAGAAGCTGCCATTGCCAATATTATTGTTATGAAATCACTTACCAAGTTATTTTTAGATAGAAAAGAAAACAGTGGCCTTGTATAGAAGGAAAAGAAGTTAATTGGATAACATTTCAATTAGTTAAAAATGTTTTTTTACCCCTCAAGTTGATATTGAAAGAGAAAAAACAAACCTAAAAAATAAACAAGAGAGTTTTGCTGTGTTCCGGGGGCAGATGATTGAATTGTATTTTGGCTATAACTTGATAACTTGGACTGGTAAAAAAGTGGGCTTTTTTCTTGTACATTTTAGGATCCAGCACAGTCTTCAGGTTTTCATCCTTCAGCATCTGTCGTTGCAGTAGGGACGCTGACTGGAAGGTAAGATGTGCAGAGCTACACCTTGGGCACCAGCAAACACTGATTTTTCCAGCTCAAGTCCAAGTTCATGTTCTGGCTTTGCAGGTGTATGCATGACACATCTTCATTCCACGTTGATTTCTATTGAATGTCACAGTGAAATTTATTTGTATTGCCTTAGTGTCTAGAAACCCTAGGCTTGGGCCAGCACCGTGTGTTTGCTGAGTGTTGCATGAACAAAGAGATGGTTTCTGCCCTGGCAGAGTGACAGTGTAAGATCAGTGGGAGGAGGACATTTAGAGAGGGCAGAAGTCTAGGTTAGCTGTGAGACCAGGCATGGGAGCTACTGTCACCATACCAGTGACCTAAATGTTAAATCTTTGTGTCCACTGGGACAAATGAGAGGCTCAAAGAGTCTGAGATAGTGGGTTAACTTTGCAGATGTGGAGAGATTTCCTCCGAGGCCTTTAGGGCTGCATGGAGGAAATCCCATAGAATAATTCTGTGTGTTGGAAAATGTGGCAAGTGGTTCATGATCCCTAATGCAGTAACAACCAAAGGCTTTAAAAAAAATTGGTGAATGTGCCACTGTGCTAGACATAGTGTAAAAATGCACATTAAGAGACTTGTTCTGCGTGAAGAGTGAGGGGTGGACAAGGCAGAGGAAACTGAGGTGCAGGAGAGTATTTTGCAGAGGAAGTTGAGCCCTTGGTCACAGCAGTGGCAGCTGCTGGGTTTATGTGTGGGTGTCTCTCAGGGGAGGGGCTGCCTTCGCCTAACTTCAGCCTCTCCTTTAATGTCACTTGAGGGCAGACTTGACTGTTAGTACTGAAAATAGTTCCAGTTCACTGAGAACATATAGGAAGCTTGTAGGTTATGAGGCAAGCTTACTTCAGATTGTATGTCAGTCCTAAACAAAGAACTTACTTTTGTTACTGAATGTACTTTATTTACTAAATAAAGTAAAACAAAAGGAGAAGTTTTGAGGGGAATCTTTTCTTTGTCTTTAGTAATCTGATGCAAGTATTGAAATGAAAATTTTATCTTTGTCCTTTCTACATGTTTCCACAAACTAATTTTTGATTCAGTAAAATAAATTAATTAAATTAAACTACCCAAAAAAATTAATTCACTTTAAAATAAATTAAATAATCTCTTTCTTCTATCAGAAGACAATGGTCCTGATGCTTGCTTGTGTTTTCCCTTGCTCTAGGATTTAATGCAGGCATCAGTTTAAACATCAGCATAGCATAGAGGAAGGTCGTTAAAGGAGAAGGGACATCAAAAGCAATGCTTACTTTATTCTTATGCATGACATATTAAAATCTGAAGATTGATTTTGGGGTCAATGCCTGATCATTTTTATGGTTAAAAAAGATGTGGAAGAAACTATCCTTGTGTTAAAGTTAAAATAGACCAAACTGAGTAGCAGTTGCTGTTTTTCTCTTCTTGGTATAAAACTTATGCTATTTTGACAGAAGAAAAGTTGGTCAAGATTACAGTAGATTTAAATTCCTTATGGAATGATTTATTGGCCTCTTTCTGTGTTTACAACAGGTGGTTTGTGTTTGACACAGAAACAAAAGACTTGGTCACTGTACACACAGATGGAAACGAACAGCTGTCTGTAATGCGTTACTCACCAGGTCTGAGAGCATTTATTTACTGGGGGAAAAAAGGCGTTGAATTTTTTAATTAAGTTAGGGGTTGGTTTGTTTTAAAATAATTCCCCACTTGCCATACTGAAGTTGAAAATAAGTGTGCCATGAAACATTGGCAGGACTTTATGGGTGGTATCTTAAGCTCTGGTTTTCTTTTCCTTCCCTCTGCAACACATTCAATATGGTTTCACTGTGAAGAAGGGGAAAGAAAAAAGACTTTGCATGTTGTTGCAATCGGGTTAGCCCTAAATGGACTGTAGCCACTTCCAGAAATGTTATGTGTTTTTAACAGTAATATTTACTTGTACAAAATTGCTGTTTTGTAGTCTTGAAAGATCCATCAACATGCAGCTGGAAAATTAAAAATAGAATTTCATTTTTAAATTTTTCGGTAACAAGGCCTTTAAGAACAGTTCCTCCTATCTGTTACATGCAAACTTTTCAAAATTAGCCTAAGTTCTTTCTTACAGGAATAATTGCAGTTCACTTTTGTGTTTGTAGATGGAAACTTCTTGGCAATAGGTTCCCATGACAACTGTATTTATATATATGGTGTAACTGAAAATGGAAGAAAATACACTAGAATTGGCAAATGTTCAGTAAGTAACCTTTTTTCTCCTGGTTCAGTATTAACATCCAAAGTATATTTCGTAGCGCTGTATTAATACTGTCACATTGAGACACACTGTTAGTGCAGTTAATACAATATTTTTCCTCTTTGTAGGGTCATTCCAGCTTCATTACTCATCTGGATTGGTCTGTTAATTCACAGTATCTTGTGTCTAATTCAGGAGACTATGAAATCTTATACTGTGAGTAAGAATTATATTTAGTCCTTTTGTGCAAAGTTCAGGCAGTCTAACACAGATTTAAAATTTAAATGAGACCATATAACTGCCAAGATCAACCATATGTTTTAATTCATCTGGTGTAATCAGAAATCTATACAATTTGAGAATGAAAAATGTTGTTATGTGGGGTTTCTTTCTTTTGTAGGGATCCCCTCTGCTTGTAAACAAGTTGTGAGCGTTGAAACAACTAGAGATATAGAATGGGCCACTTACACCTGTACTTTAGGATTCCATGTTTTTGGTAAGTATATTTCCTCTTACAAGCTCTTACCATTCTTCTTATTAACAAACGCTTGAAATGCCAACTTTTGCTTATGAAACATGACTATTCATAATTCAGGGAAAAATACAGAACTTCTGTTATGCCATTTTTATTACAATCTGTCTTCTTATTTCAATCCAGAAAGACTCTGATTTAATATTCTTGCTAGCTTGAAGTACAAATATCAAATTACAACATAAGTGGGAGATAAGGAAAAAAAATCACACACTGCCCTTTCTGTCACAGTAGAGCAGCTTCTCATAATTTTTAATTTAAAGTACCAGTCCTGTGAAATTGTCATATATTTAGGCAGCTACTGGGTTGAATCCCCTTACCAGAACTGGTTTCATTTGCTCTAGTTACTGTGCAAACACAAAATAGATGATGGTCTCCCTCATTAAGAACTTAACGTGTATTGTGATACAATCTGTAGCAATTAAATTGAGTGAAAGGAATTAAAAAAGAAAAATATAACAAAATCAAATGGTTTGTTTCCATGGGACTTCTCCTTTGCCAGCTTTGAAGGATCCACTTTTCCCAGTGTAGTCTGAAGCTTCGTATTTATTCTACAACGTGTGCAGAACCAGACAGTTGGTTACAAACGTTGAGGTCAAGGAACCTTCAAATTCTTGAGTCCTCAAGAGAAAATAGGAAGCCATGGTAGAAGTTCAGAGGAGTCTTGTTTAGTATAAGTGGTAAACAAGGAAGATTTGCACCCGTGTTTCAAGTAGAATAGATGCAGTGATGTGTTTGAAGGCAGCCAGAAAGGACATGTTTTGAGTGCCTGAAGATGCTATGGCAGTAGCAGTATGCTGGGAAAACACATTCACATTTTCTATCATTTAACTGACAAGCAGTGCTTGGATATCACTTGGATATCACAGCATGTAGATTTAGTAAAAGCAGGAAATCCTGGAAGATTGGCTGCATGCTGACATAACGTATTTTTCATTTAAGGGATGGAGGCCCTATTAACGTGTTTCTGGGGTTTGAGTACAGCTGACACATAGTTACCAAGCTGCAATGTCTTTGCATTTAGCATCACAGGTTCAGATACTCTGAGATGCCAAATACTTTATGTGAGGATTCCTTACTTGTTAATTCAGATTTATGCAAAATACAGTGCTATTAGAATCTGGGGCTGCTTTTGCTGCATAGAAAGTCAGAGGAGAGAGGCATGTCACACCTGAGAGGGATTTTCCCCATGCCTTACAACAGATCAGCTTTTGGAGCCAGATCATGGGACAAAATAATCTACTGAGCAGGGAGGAGAGATGACGCTGATAAAGCTGAAGTGTTACAAAACCCAATGCTTTTTTAATATTTCTTTAATAGAAGACTTACTACAATTTGATTACAAACCCAGTTAGTGCCTACTGCTCTCAGTAGGGAAGGAATAGTTTGGAAAATTGAAATAAGTCAGATATTTTCAAAGTATCTGAGTGTGATGAACTCTGTTGTATCTGTAAAAAAACCAACTGGTTAGTGTCAACTCGAGACCATTAGTTCTTATTTTCAGCACCTCACAGAGAACAGACAAAGTACTGAAAAACTGGAGAACAAATGCAATATCTGCAGGATTGTATATCTACCTTCAGAGCCCATACAGAGAGGCTGTAGTGCAAAGTGAGTGGCTAGAATAATAAATTGAAGCAGCACATACGTTATGAGTTGGAAACCAGTCCATTTTTATTGGAAGGCAATCAGTACTTTGGGGCCCCAGAGCAGCCAGTTAGAACAGTCTTCATATGCTTGCTGAGATCGCCCCACTGGACACAGAAGCAGCAATCACATGATCCAGGATGTGAGCCTTCTTGTATATTGATTTTTCAGTATCTACTCACTGACTGAAACTAGGGATATTTTCTGCTTCTGGCAGAACCACATAAAAATCACAAACTATGCATAGCACCCACAGATCAGCATAAACCAATGCAGGGGGAAAAAGGAACACTGGTCTGTTGAACACCTGTCTTTGAGCATGGGAACAAATTAGTCAGTCTGGAAGTGTTTGGACATGATTCAACTGCAAGTCAATAGCATGTGAAGAAGTGAGGTTGAGGGAGGATATTTTAGTGATACAAACAACCTAAATGTGAAGGAGCAAATACTTTAAAACACTTACTGATCTGTAAGCTCTTTCAAGAGCCATGTGCTGCTAGATACACAAGCAAGGTATCAGTTCATAGCACATGCCCGGTTTTGAAAAAAATTGTGTTTGAGGTGAAGGACAGGAATAGAAGAAATCTACGATACTGTACAAAGCCTGACGACACTGCAAGCAAAGCAGAGCTCAGACTGCTTTTGTTCAAATTGAACTAGAACACTGTAAATTGAATATTATGTTTGTTTGAATATATTTATTAATAGCATACAAGATAAATCAGCATGTAAGGTTTGTAGGTGGCGTAAAGCTACAGGATTAGCAAGTTGTCTTGAGAAACAGACCAGTGGTATGAATAAAGGAAGCAATTCAATAGAGCCAAAGAGGAGGCTCCACACTAGAGTGGCAGAACCCAGTTGTACAAATGCAGAACAGATGAGAGCAGATCTGCGCAGAAACATCAGATTACTCTTGCATACAAACTGAACATGAGTCAACAGCATTATGCTGTTGTAGGAAAGGCAGATACATTAATGGGATGTGTAATGAAAAGGATGCCATGTGAAATGTGAAGCAATCATCCATTTATCAGTATCTGCTTCAGTCACAGCTGGAATGGCTGCTTCTGGCTTTTGCACATTGGACCAACAGATAATGTGCTGACTAGCAAGAATAATTAATTATCCATCAAAATATTGTTCCGGGAGAAGAGATGTAAGGAATGAATTTTAGAGAAGAGGAGGATAAAATAGCATGGCATCAGTCTTCAAATGAGAGAAAGGAAATGGTCTCTTACGTGTGTGCAGAGGATGGGAAAAAATAAGGACTACTTTTTCAGCAAGGGTGATTAAATTTGCTTATTCATAAAAACTGGTAGTGAGGCACTGGGATAAATTTTGAAAGAACCAAAAGATTCAAAGAAAAACCCTGCTATTACCCTTTCCCCATTTCAAAATGGCAGTCTTATTTCTTTAACCATTTCCTTCAGGGGTTATTTCCAGCTTGTCATAGTGACCTCTTGGGAAGACTCCTGCCTCTTTTCAGCTAGCATTTGGTATTCATACCGCCTCCTTTTTGTCAAAGCACATGTTTAAGACAGCTTTTCTTTGTTCTGCACATTCATAATTCCATGAGTAGCAATTACCATGTGTCTTTGCAGCTTCCATTTCTTTGGGCCTCTTTTACTATCCCTGATCTAGCAACGAGGTGTTTCCACACACATCAGGAAAGTTAAGAGCAGTCGACAAATCGGACTTTGTATTTTATTTACAGCAATTTGTAATTCCATGAAAAGACATGGAATCACCTGCTTGTAGTGAATTGCTGTGCAAGATATGAAGGCTGTATTTGGGAACAATCACAGTGGTTGAAGGATAGCTGTTCACGACGTGCATGGCAAATGCCTGCTGTGGGGTTAAAAGCATCCTGAAGAAGGAGGAACTGAGTGTGCCTGCCCTGCCTGCAGGCATGGGAGTTCTTAGGGGAGTAGCAGCTCTCACCCTGACCTGCAGCAGCACCAGACGAGGAGCTCGAGTGCACTCCAGTGGGCAGGGCTGCAGGGGCACACTGCAGAGGACGGGTGACATGGGGACAGGCACTGAAAATCACAGCACCAACACAAGGCAGGGGGTTTTCCAAGTCATAATGGCAGAACACACATTATGACTGAAGGTGACAGTGGTCTCTGAAAGCTTGGTGCTCCTTTATATTGAGTAGGGGCTAGATAAAATCCAAATTCGAAAATCATAATCAAAAAAATGCCTGCAGTACTGTATGGAAAATCCTGAAATTTCAGTAACTGGGTGGATTTTAGTAAAATTTCAATTTATTACAAGCAAATATTCAGAGGCTCTAAAGATGTGGTGCACAGATTTGGTCTTTGCACTGTTGACCTTACAGTTTAATTTTAGAACACCACTTCATGCAAGGACAGCAAAGAGTACAGTATGTGAGGAAGGACGAGAAGTACTTACAGTAGAACAAAAGCATTTTAAAACTTTATAATAGGTTCAGTTTCTTTTCAAGGGATCTATTAATTAATAAATAATAATTTGAACTATATAATGTCTTGTTTTATAGGTTTTAGGCTTTAGTAATATGAAGAAATGACTTTTGGATCATACTCTATTCTAAAAAACTTACCCGTGTAATATGAAAAAAGTGTTTTAACTCATATATAAGGAGAAGGGAAAATAAAAGCAGTAACTGTTACTTTTCCACCTAACCATATGAAAATTCTTTCAGGCTCAGACACGACTGTAATTCAGCAGAATGCTTTTTCACGGAGTAAAAAGCACTTTGCTGACTAGAGGGAATAAAGCATTTTTTAATGTGCTTGATTACCTGTTAGGATCTGGACTTTAGCTGGTACAAAATTATGCATTCTGACTCAGGTGCAGTTATTTTTCTTGGTTTTTCTTTTCCTTAAACAAGTCATCCTTTATTAATACTTTTAACAGAAACTGAGGCTGTCACTTTTATTTCCATTATAAAACCCTTTAATTAGTCCCTCTGTGTTTCAGGTGTATGGCCTGAAGGTTCGGATGGTACAGATATCAACGCTGTCTGTCGATCACATGGGAGAAAACTGCTATCAACAGGAGATGACTTTGGCAAAGTACATCTCTTCTCATATCCATGCTCACAGTTTAGGGTAAGGTATTTCCCAAAAATTTACTCTTGTAGTTTGCACAAATGCATTAAATATTGCTTTCCTATGAACAAAAAAATCCCCAAACATATCAAAACAGGAAGAATGGGAGTATTTATACATCTAAGGCATTTATTTAAGGTTGATTGAGCCAGCAGTTAAATTTAAAAGTTAATTTAATATTAAAATACTTTAAGAGAATGATGTGATGCCTTGGTTTCATTGTCACATGAATGTTCTAATGAGATGCTTTTATGCTATTCTCACTAATATGGTGTTTTCTAGGCTCCAAGCCATGTGTACGGTGGACATAGTAGTCATGTAACTAATGTAGATTTTCTCTGTGAAGACACCCATCTCATCTCCACAGGAGGGAAGGACACAAGTATTATGCAGTGGCGAGTCATTTAAAGGAATCATCTTGCATGAACATACACAGTTGAGTCGACCATGCACAGAACTTATGTATAAACTGTATATTTAAAACTTAACAGTATGTTTGCAGTTTAGCCTGGTCACTGTGATTTTTGTTTAAAAAATTCTTACAAACCTCAGGAAAATTAAGCCCTGTGCTGGTTACCTTACTCAGTCTAGTATTTTTCTTCATTGTGTCACACCTTAAGAATGATCGTTCTCTATTGTACAATATACAATGCAGTACAAGTTTAACATAAGAAATGTGGCTTGACAGTTTGCAATACAGTGGTATCAGCAGAATGTGACTATCTTAAATGTTTTCTATAAACACTGCTAAACTGGTCACAAAAATGCCTTTCAAAGACTGTATATATGTGCTTATTTGTTTCACTATCTACACTTTGTACTGTATATCTACTTATTTAGAAAAATCTATGACAATGTCAAGGTACTGAACTGTTTCTGCTGGAGGCTGATGAATAGATATAAAAAGTATAAACTGCTATGTAAGATGCAAAAATTAGTGTTCTAGACCTGAAAATGTGAATGCTGGTAAATTTGCATTCTCTTGGGAACAGCACACCGTGGGTGTCACCCATGAGGAGTTGTGTTCCTTTTCCAATGAATCAGCAGGCTTTGTCCCAGTTTGACCTGAATTTCTCAGCAGGGCTTACAGATGTCTGTGTGGTTCAGGTAGTCCATATGAGTTTAAATTAAAAATCTTTTTACTTGTATATGAACAATTTCTTTTTGAAAACAAAACAATAAAGCTTGGCCACATCCCCATTATTGGTTCATATATTTAACTAATATGTATATTAATCAGCATGATGCTATATTGTACATGTATAAGATTTTAGCAGTTCATAACAAATGGTAAGGCCATCTAGCTTTACTTTTTTATGCTTATGGATATTGTATATTTGTATTTTAAGACCAAGTAGACCAAGTCTAAAGATATCTTTTTAAGTGTACCATAAACCTGCAGAGGGTAAAGGAAGACTTGGAAGCCTACATGAAATATTAATGTGTAACTTCTGGCCCCTGTGTTTTGTGCATGGATGGGTATTTATAGTATGAAATAAGATTGTGTTTTGCAATGAAGTAACAGTGGAGGTGGTATAAAATGGTTAAGAAGGCCTTATCAATGTTGATTGTGACACAGATTGAAATGTATTGTTTACTATGAGGAATGTATCTGAAGAATTTTAAAAGAGGAGTTCTAAGTGGACTCAAAAAAGGTAATATTAAAATTTTGCTTGTAACGGACAGTAAATGTTAATTCTCTGAACTCTACAGCACTGGTTGTTTAGAGTGATTTAAATGAAATTGAATCAATAAATTTTGAAACTTTTTTATTACATCTCCAACCTCCTACACGGAAAGTGCAGGACACCAATAAACATGTATTAAAGTGAATTCCCCATGCATTCTTCCTGTTTAGTAAGGTATCGTTATTTAAACGTGATATACTTATAGAAGAGACAGGCTTTTACTTAACAACGCATATTTGTGATTTCTCGATTAGAGATGCACTTGGAAACATTCGGCAGTAAAATCTAGATTTTGGGGTACATTATTTCATGTGTGACCATGACCCTGGGAACAGAATGACACTGCATACCTTGAGAGTGAAACTCCAGCTTTGCAGCCGGGAAGGATACACCGCATGCTCTCACCTACACACTGCCCTGGTCCTGCCTCCCAGTACACATCTCCTGTTTCTGGGTACTCAGCTGGTGGAATGTTGTTCCACTGCTCAGAGTTATGCTCATGGCAAGAGCTCCTGACAGTTTCTGTGTTAGTAACTTGTCCTCAGGCAAGACCTTTGAAGGCCATGGTTTCAGGGTCACTTTAATCTGATGTTACCTGGCACTGTCACTGAAGGCAGAGGTCTTGATCCCAGCTGGTAACTTTGATCCCGTGCTGCAGCAAAAGAGTTACTGTGGCCATAAGCAGAACCCAGCTGAGACACAACAACTAATGCAGACAAAAAACCCGTTTCCTCAGTTTCCTCATCTGATCTAGCTGTGCAGCTTGTACTGACTGCTTGTACTGAGTTTATACAGAGAAAGGAGCAATGTGGAAAAATAAATGGCCAGAGGAGCACTGGAACAACTTCTTTTAACAGCGATGTTGATCTCCCTCTTCTTGAAGTGTGTGAAGCTAAGGCATAATACCCTTACCGTTTCTAAGGTTAATCCAGTCATAAGAGTCCATAACACACAAGTGATACGTTTTCATTGTGTCTGGGTGCTTGATTATCCACAATACCTTCTGTTTGTTGATTTTTTTTTTAAATTTGCTTTTGTGAATGGGGTGCTTTCAGGTTTTCTGCTTTGGGAACTGTAGGTGATTTGTCATTACTTGCAGCAGAGAAAACAGGAGTTGCAAATTGGCTTGGCTCATTCCCTTTTCATCCTTCTTGCATGGTGCTGCTCTTGGGATATAGTAAAGCATTTGTGATCCCTTTCTTCATTTTAAACTGTTATCCTTTAGAAGAAATAGATGAGGAATACTGCAAGTTCATCCCTAGGGTTACTGATCAAAGGGGATTTTCAACAATCCCATCCCATCTGTGCCTCTGCTGCTCCTCTGTTTCTGGCTTTTGCTGTTAAACGTGTCTTTGTTCCTCTGTGAAAACCTGAGAAACGTATTTAGCTGAATTGGCAAATGGTGGGTAATGTCTCAAGCCAAACATCCGTTTGATGACTGTTAAAGTGATTCTCCTTTCTTTATCCAGGAAACTCTACACAATTTTGCCATTGTTACAGTTAATCTTCAGCTCTCCTCTCCTCCATCCTTGTTCCTTTGTTCTTGCATTTATTTGTTTTCTCGGGAGTGTTTTCTTTTTCACTTTAAGAGAAAAAGAGAACAAAATAAAATAAAAGAAAGAAAGAGTTATGCCCTAACTTTGTGTATTTTATTCTCTCAGAAACACCTGAATTCTTTACCTGATACTCTATCTGCAGCAGCTCTCTTTTCCTGCCCTACCAAGGAGCCTAAGGCTGGTCTAAAGTCCATGGCTGAAGACACACCTGGGATTCTGCTTCTGTCCCTTCCCACTCCTCATCCTGGCTGCAGCAGGTGCAGTGTTGCTCGAAGAAGAGACTCATCTCTTCATGTCTTTTGTGTATTGCTGTTGCCTACCAAGCATTCAGATACTCCCCTTCAACTTCCTTTGGTTTCAATTCCCATTTCTTGCTTTTCTTCCCTTCATGTCTAGCATTACTCTTCAGCTTCCAGGACTGCATCCATGACAGGCACATGTTGCTGCCCTTACCTGCTCATAAAGCCAGTGGCCCTGACTACCTCTCTGATAGGTTTGGGGCTGTGTTCCTGGTTTCTTATTGTATCTCTGTTCCCACTTCTTCTGTGACTTGCACTTAGGGACACCAGTGAGTGCATCTGTTTTTAGCCCTTTGTCCCTGCCCTCCCATCTCCTTGTGTGGGGACACTGAGGGGACCAACACTGTCTCACTGTTTCTTGATTGTCTCTGTTTGTCTGTGGGCAGCCTGTAATTTGTATCATGATTTTGAAATATTTTTAGGGAACGGATTTTTTTCTCTGTTCTGTGGCATTTAGTGATGGGATTTTGGGATCCTATACTCACTCCAACAGTATGACTGTCGTATTTGTCCAAAATTACGAGCATATGTTCAAGTAATGCTTCTCTGTTGGGGTATTCAAAGTGATTAGCTAGTAAGTTGATAATATCTATTCTCTTAAGTCTTAAATTATTCAGAAAACAATACAAATGCTTTCAAAATACTTCTTTCTCCCTCTTTTATACACTTATAAAATAAACAGAGACTCAATCTGGTTTTTAGGATCATGGCCCATTCCCAGGTGGAGACTTTTCATTACTATGTTTGCCTCTCCTGCCTGTCTTCATATGTTTCTTTTCCTCTGAAAGGATGCATATTTGTATGATATCAAAACTACAGCCTCAACGTAATCCTATATGGACTATTTTAATTATTTCCTGAACGATGATTATTACATAAATATTTCTGATAGTGCTTTGTTTTGATAGGTTATTGAAACCTGAGAGGTATTAACAATTTCCAACAGATGAGCTCTACAAAAACCAGTCACTATACAAAAAAAAAAAAAAGAAAAAAAAGGCAAGGAAAGGAGATAAATGTAAAAGAAAATAGTTTTTGCAATGCTTGTGAATTAAAAAACCCTACCATTTCAAATTATTTAAAAAAATTCCTTGTGGAGCAAATCAATTTTGTTAAAATGGATTTTTTACTATTGTAATTAATATGGGGTTAGTTAATTCAAGGTCGTATTTCCTCTGTGAAATGTTTGGATGAATTTTATTCTTCAAAAGATTTAATATTAGAGGATATTATTTTCCTTCAGAAGTATTCATGTGACAAGAGCCTGCAAGGGCAAACAGCCCCATTTTTGCAAGGGTTGGCATTTTTAATTTCTTCTGGTTCTGCTCAGGGAAGCAGGCAGTCTTTTTGCTCTGTTTTCTACCGTAAATAAGGCTGTTGACAGATCACTCAATTGCATCCTCAAAAAATCCTACAGATGGCAGGGAAAATGTCACTTTAATTACTAAGAAAGAACAGGCTTACGCAAGGCCTAAACTGAAACCTTTTTCTCACATAGCTGGCTGAGATTCACAGCTGTGCCGGGGCAGTCTGAGCGCTGCCATGCAGCTCCAGCTGCAGCAGCCTGCCCTGCAGAAGAGATGCCCCAAGACAGGGCACGTCCTCATCCAGAAGATGGGAGATGAGGAGCTGGCTCCTGGGGGGAAGGACAGAATCGCTCCCAGATGTCTGATCCCAGATGGAGGCTGCTGGATGAGTGAGGACATCAGCGTTTCATGCTCCTGCTGGGAGAGATTTATGTTTCTCCTTAGTCATGAACTTCTGCAGCAATTTCATTTTTCTTAATGGAACTACTTTGCCCCCTGAATTCATTAAGTAACTGCAGAAGACTAAGTGATAATTTGCATGGAGGTATCAATGGCAGTGCAGCCAAAGCTGCCATCTAGCTTTGAGTCCGACAGACCTTATTTGAGTCAGAAGTGATAACGATGGGCTGATCTTCAAAAGCCACTTTGGAGACCGTTGTCAGTCAGGATGGTTCACAGCACTGTGGATCCCCCCGTTTCCTGCCAAATGTGGAAGTATAAGAAGGGGCCTCCTTTCGTCAGAGCCTGTCAGTGTCACCTGGCGCTGTAGGCACTTCTTGGGACCTTTCACTTTGTCTGTGTTGTTAGGAAAGCTCAATATCTTGGACTCAAGTGGTTCATCCCCACCAAATTCACAGTCCCAATTTAGCACAGGTTTGGTTTTACCATCTTTAGGCTGACTACAGACTACACTAAACGAATGTAGACATTTCCGTTTGTTTGTAGTGGACATGTCTGTCCTTAAAGGCTGCCTCCTTGGGTCTAGTCTGAGGTGCTGAGCTCAGAACCATGGGAATGGTGACCTGCTTTCTGGGTCTCCATGCAACTGAATGGGTTTTTAGCATGAGCTTCTAACAGATGAATGTTTTTTAAATCTGCCCTTTGGAATTACCTAGAATAAGCCTGTAGCCAGAGGGAAGCAAATTCATCTGCTCTGTGGATTCTGTGCTACATGAGCTACAGTTGCTCCAAATTCCAGGTTGTAGGATAAAGAAATCTCCTTCAGGCTGTTCAGGCTGTTCAGTCACTATGGTTAGAAAGAAAATATTAAAAAGCCTGGGTGAGTTCTGCAGCCACGTTAGATTATTGTAATTTGCCGTTGTCTTGCTTCGCCCTTGCACTGCAGAGATGTGCTGAAGGGGGAACAGTCTGCGTGAGCCTGAAGAGAGCTCCTCTCTACAAAATCAATTGCCTGGCTGTTCTTTCTGGATTCAGTTTCTGATTAAGATAAATGTCAACATTTTAGGGTTCCTTCCTGCCTGCCCCACTTCTCCTTTTCATCAGCTTTCATTGACATTATAGTATCAAATTTATGACATCAGTGTATAACCACAGGGAAAGTTATTACGCCAGAGGTTCAAGTGTTTTGGCCACTTGACAGCACCTAAAAAGAGCAGAAGCTGAGCTCTGTCTGAGAGTCTCTGTCTACAGCTTGAACAGTTGGAGAGTGAGCTGACAGGAGGCTCAGCCGAAGTGAAAAGCCCTGTGGCATTTCCCGTATGTACAGTTCCTGCTCAGCAGAAAATCTGGCCACACGCGGTGCAGCAGCCTGGAGAGCCCCGGCTGCCTCTGACTTCGGGAGCACAGCACCGCTGACACCTTTCTGACTAGTTTTGGGTGAGAGGGAAAACCACCTTTGGCCTTGAACAGGTCCCCAGCGTCTGCCTGCAAGGCAGAGCTCCTCCCTGCTGCCTGGAAGTCTGCAGCTTCCTGCTTCAGCCTTCCTACTGATTGTAAACGCTGGTCTCAGAAGGCATAACAGGAAAAATAAAAGCGCCAGTGAGCTCCTCCCTTTCCAAGAGGAGGCACTGACTATGTCCCTGAGAGCAAAGTTAGACTCCCATCTTTACTGGATGAAGTGTAATAAAATAGAATTAAGGTATATCAACAGTCTATTTTTCCTGCCTATTCTCTGCCCTTTGCTATATTACTTCTTTCCCTTCTTCATGATTTCCTCATTTTTTTTCCTTGCCATGTAATTTCCTTTTCTCTGCTTTTCTTGTTAAAATAAAACCCCCAAACTTATGTAATTCCTTCATTTTTCTCTAGTCTCAATTTTCCTATCACCTTTAGCTCCTGCCATACACTTCTGCTACTTGATTCTTTGTTCCACTCTCTTCTCATCCTTTCCTCCTCACCTGAGAACTGGATGAAGTGTTGCTAAGGAGATCCAGGTGCAGGCATTGGGTAATGTGCCTCACCACAGCTCCTTCGGGCTGCCACAACAAACCTGAGATGGAGCCTTTGCCAAATGGTGCCAGAGATCACAGGGATGTGGTGATGGGTGACCCTCTCTGAATTTTGGGAATCTTTGAATCTCGCTTTGCACCTGAATTTGGTAATCATGTTCTTTCTGCCCCAGCGAGGTCTCTGTGAAATTGTACAACTTCATCTTTGGCAAAAGTTCTGAGTCATGTTGCTGTCTGAAGAACAATTCTTTCTAGAAATAAAAGCATATAAGTATTACTGGATGTGATATAATGAATTCCTCTTGAGAGTGACTTTCACAAGGCTAAATCCTCCACACTTAGGAAAAGCCTTCCAAAAATAAGTGTGTAAAACAAACTGTTGCGGACATTTGTTTCCTTGAAAAGTGGTCGTTTTGTGGACAAGTCCACAGGAAAACGCCAGAGTTTCAAGAAAAAGCTCTGAGCTGGGCAAATTCAATGGGGCAAATATGACCACAAGACTCTTGCTGCACTAGTCTGGACATGGCATGAACTCTGAGAAAAAGAGCTGGATGAACTTGAGCTCGTGATAGGAGGATGTTTACAGAGGATGTTGCCTCCGGCTGTGTGGCTGTTTAAGGAGGGCATCCTCCTCCTTCTCCTAACATGAAATCTCTGAGCGACAGAGCAGGCCCCAGGGCAGTTTTTCCAACAGGACCCAGAGGCAAGGCAGCAGATCCATCAGGGTTTGCCATGCAGGAGGTCTCAGCTGGGAAAGATGGAGCCCTAGGAACAGCACTTCTCTTGTGCAGGTCTTTGCTGGGCTGTGCAGGAGAATTTGCAGTTAGAGAAGCAATGGGGAGTGGGAAGACCAATGAGGCCAGCAGGATGGAGACCACCCTGGTGGGTCAGGATTTCCCCTTGGGCAAAGAGCAGGGGCATTGACAAGACTACAGTCAAAGGTTATATATTTGTCGATCAAATCATCAGCTGTAAGTCTCTTAGAAGACACACAGTTCTGATTGCAATATTATGTCAGATTCGTCCCAGCAAAACAATTATTACATGGTCCAGTCAGGTCTTCTTGTTAACACAGTGATCTGGCGGTCAGCCAATGAATGTTGATAAGGAAGCCTTGTGGATTCTGATACAATAAAGGTTTTTAACACTGTTCTATTTTTGTGCCTTTAGTGGCCGGTAAGATTGGTATCTGTCTTTTCTCTCTTGCTTCTTTCTGTAAAAATAAATAAAACAGCAAATATAATTGTCTAGTAACCTCACTGCATTTCTGCTTCACTTCTCAACCACCTCATGGGCAGTTATGCCTCCCAACCCTTTGCAAGGGTAGACATTGCACAAGTTTATAGCCAGTGAGGTGTTGCAGCTTGCCCAGGGACGGAGAGCACCTGTGCTCAGGAGGCAGTGCAGGTACAAAGTGATGAGTGGCAGAAGCCATCCCTGTCCTTTCCCAGTGGTTTGCAGTCCCTTGTGGGCAGCTGCCAGGGCTGGATGTGTCAGTACTGGGGCATGTGGTGGCTGTGGGTTCAGCTCTTTGTGCCCCTTTATGCTGTGCAGCTGACATGAACAGATAAATGTCTTTGCAGAAGACATTTTTGCTTATTCTCATTTTATATTTCAACCATTGTGTGATTTACATAAATTTATTTGCCTGCTTGATTTGTGCCTGTATAAATCTATCTTCAGGAAATTATATTTTAAAAAAACAAATTATCAGTGAACTCACATATGGATTTTCTATTTTAAACAAGTTTTAAATTCTAGTATTACCATGAAACTCTCTAGTTTATAATAAGCATCCTCCCTGCCTTATGCTGTCTCCCATATGTCCCATGTGCCGGTCAGTGACCCACACTCTAAAGGATTAGTCAGATGATAGTAATAAGAAAATAGGTTTTATTTTTGCTCATTATTTCTTCATATGCTTACTACCTTCAGCAACCTCATCACAAATTATGTGGATGAGTTTCTCCAAGCCACTGTCACTTGGGGGAGACTGCATATCAGATCTGTGGCCTGACACAGTTGTTTGTTTATGCGAACAACATATATTGTGCCTCCTAGGAGATTTAGGATAATTGCTTATAAGAAAGGTCCATATGTTTTGGGTTCAAACAAACAAGGAGGCCCCTTAGGTATAATGCAAGCAGCTTCTTTAGGAGACTCTCTCTGTCTGAATGAGCTTAGATTCATTGGCGGGGTCACTTGGGAAGAGGATGGAGCAGACCTGCTACGGACAGGGAAAGCACAAGCTGGGGTTTGTGCTTGTGAGGGACAGAAGTGGTGGGGTTCCCTTCCCCTGGCCCTTCAGTAACTCTGTCTCTAATTATTTTTTAACATTTTAATGATCATTGAAAACAGCAGTTATCAGATATGTATTAGCTACCGAGAAACAAGCACGGCCTTGAATAAAAAGCATACACATTGTTACTACCATGGGTTTTATCGCTGTCATTTGTTGTTGTTGTTAATGTGGTATATTTTATTTGGTATGGAGCTGCAGTGGACAGCAGCAAAGCTTGACGAGCCAGTGGCGAAATAGCTCTGTAGAGCATGAAATCTATGAGCTTGGGTTTTGCAACATTTATTCTGGTGGCATAGGTTGCTACTACAGTGAAAATAAGTTTTGTATTGGCATGAGTATATCAGGTTTTCAGAGAAATGGAAATAAAAATGGAAAGTGTTTATATTGAAAATGGCCCCCACTGCTTTGCTCTGCATCTCCTACACGTTCTGTGCCACACCTGGTCCCTCCCATGCAGTCCCACAGTCTGCTCTGCCCCATGGGCACGTTCCCCTGGGCCCTCACACAGCCTTGCACCATAGGCACTGCCCAGAGCCCATCCGATCATCCACACTGCCTGCACCTTCCCCATCCACACTGCCT
>VXBT01012885.1:517079-698481 GCA_013400235.1 Oriolus oriolus
AGCGAGTGGAAGGCGGAGGAGAGGTTAAGCAATGCGGCGCTTCCTAGTCCTTCACCGGATGGATATTGCGAGTGGGTGGTGACGGTTTTGGCATGTTTGACTGTCAGTGCCTAAATCCATCTGACAGATTATCTCGCGGTTACAAAAGGCTGTAAGCGCCTGTGAGGCAGTGCCGCGGTGTGCAGCCGGGATGTGCCTGGTGCTGCCGTGTCCTTCAGCCAGGGATCCTGCCCTGTGCTGCCGGACCGTGCAGCCGGGATGTGCCCGGTGCTGCCGGACCGTGCAGCCGGGATGTGTCCGGTGCTGCCGGACTGTGCAGCCGGGATCCGCCCGGTAGTGCCTCGCCGTGCAGCCCGAGGGGACGGCGAGACCTTCCTCGGGCGAGGGACCCCCGGGCAGGGAGGGCGGTGTGAGAGGAAGGGAACGAGGAGTTCACCGGAGAAGCGGACACGGGATATTTCTCAAGAGCATCCAGCATGCGCCGTGCCGGATCTCCCGGAGTCTCCCTCTCCTCAGGCAGCGGGTGCTACAACTCGTAGTTTTATCGAGGTCAATTTGTCAGTTGTGAACAGGAAGGGCAAAAAAGCCCCACCAACCCAATTTCCCGGTGGAAGGGTGGAGGGGAAATGTTATTTAGTTTGGTTTATGCTCGTCCAAACCTCTCTCTTTCTTCATTTATTCGAGTCCCCTTGAGCTGCCAGTATCTCAGAGCAACCCAGCCCCTGATTCATCTTTAATACTAGTGAATTTTTCCGCTTAATTATTATCTTTAGCAAAGTAAAACTGCTTTGGGAAACCTTAAAAATGGAAATAACAGTTGGAAGCCAGATACCATTCTGTGGTGCCTGATTCCTGAATTGCAAGGTTGGCATTGCTCCTAGCAAGTACAGCGGGAGTCCAAAAAAGCCTTCGCCTGCATTTACAGTTACGTTTACTCCTGGCTCTGTCATGTATGTTGAAGACTTGAGCTGCATTGATTTTTTTAGCCATTTACATTGCCGTTAATTTTCCTCACTTGCTTAAAATTGTGTTCTCGGGGAGAGCCGAAAGCACACAGACCTGCTGTGTCATGTGTCTGGTGGTCCTGTGTCTCTGGTCTCCACACAAAAGGTGTGTCTGCAGCAGTCTCACCTGGTCTGATCAGAATGCGAGTCAGAGACCTCCGGGTATACGTCATCAAACTCAACAGATGGCAGGGAAGTTTTCCCTTGCTCCCTCCTGCTCAGTTGGCAGCCCAGCTGGGAGAACTCTTGCCCCAAGAAGAAGGATTGATAGAGCTTTCCACAGGAAGAAGGAAAGCTGACTTACTGACTGATAAGCACATCTTTCACCCCAAGGAGGCACCATGGGCAGATTGGAAGGCTGCATCGATTTTGGGTTTCTCCCATTGAAGGTGTTCCGCTCCACATGAACTTCCACAGTTTGTGGTTGCTCTTTTTGTTGGAAGACGGAGCAGGAGAGAGAGACCCACCAAGATGGACTGTGAATTAGGGTGTCATAATGCACCCAAAGTAATCCCCACCAGCAGAGCTAGGGCACTCTCAGAGGAGCTCAGCCACAGGGAGTTTTGGAAGGAAAAAGCAGCTTAACTGCAGGAGAGGCTCCAGAACTTCCCATATCCTCACTTTTGATGGAAGAGGTGCTTCTCTAGGTTGGACCCCCCCAGGCTGCTTCTGCTCTAGGTGAGGTGGCCAGAGCTGGTCTGTGTGTGCTGCTGGGTGTGTCCTTGTGCAGCTGCCCTTTCCTGCTGTCCCCACATGTCACATGGCATCTGCAGGTGTGTCACACTTCAAGTAGTCTTTTGTTATAAATACCACTTTCATACTTAATGTACATTATTATTTTGTTGGGGTTTTTTTAATGAATTCCTGATTTTAAAGGCTTCCATTGCTGATTCTTTTCCCTTGCATATACAGACGTTACTGAATAGGTTGTACTTTTCAGTAAATATGTGTCTGTAAATCACTTAAACCCTTTTGCAATAACAGTTCTTGTTTAATAAATACTGGCTGTATAATTCCAAAATACCCTGGCAGGCTATATAATCATTTAATAAAAACCTCCTTGAAACATTTGCTTAGCCATGTGCATTTTATTTATATCGCTTTTTGTGGTGAATAGATTACAGTGCTATTCTTTGCACTCTTGCATTTATGTGATGGTTTCCATTTTTTGGTAATTCTTTATGTCTTCACTTCAAAGGGATGAAGTGTGTGAATAGTGGGTGCACCACACACCTTAGTAATAAAACAGATTATAATAGATGTTCTGTCTCAAAAGTGGATTAGGATCCCTGGGTGGAAAATGTTGAAGTGCAGAGGTGTTATTATTTTTTAGTATATAAAAATAGTGCTTTGGTACAACAAATGTAGAGGTTATTTGACAGCAGATATTAATTTATTCTTGGAAGTAACAGAATTAGCTCATGTTTGGGAAAATGTCTATGAATATTGCTGTAGATAAAAAATAAAATTTGTATGTTCTGTCAAGAGAGGTGTAAGCTATCATTTCTTAGTCGTACCTGTAGTTTATAACGCATCTGTGTTTCAGGTGTCTCTATTCTTAAAAATAAAAAACAGATATAGCATTTTGGGTGTATCCATGAAAAAATCCACCTCTCTATTTGCCATGGCTGTAGTGAGTGTACATTTGCTCTCTGTGCTGTGGTCCTGAGGCAGTGATGGGGGGGAAGCCTCCCACTTTAAGCGCTTTGTTTTTTTCTGAGCAGAACATACAGTGAATATCCAGAGATGGAACCAGCCTCTAAACAGGATTATTCAGATTAAAACTATACCTCCTTACTCTTTTGTGATAACACATGCTTTAATCCAAGCCAAAGTAATGAGTTCAGCACAGAAGTTATGGGGGAAAACAGTGTCACTGAGCACCTTAATGTTTAGCTAAACTCAACCAACAGGAAATCCAAAAAAGCTGTTGTATTTAGCTCTAATTTAAATGGATGGAGCAATATGTTGAGAAAAAGAGGACTGAATATTCTGAATATTCATAGTACAAACCTGTTTTAATAACTACATCATTCTTCTTAACCCTTTTGTTTTCAGACGTAAGTAAGAGGCATAAGCAAAGGCTTTAAATTTATACCAGTAAACACAAAGTATCGAGCATTTCAGTGTCCTCCACATTTTATATTCATTAAGCAGTTCATGAAATAGCTCAAGAGTCTTGCCAATTCCTTCAGTTTGCATGGAGGGTAACTGGAGTTGTATCCATGCAGTGTTATTTTCTAACTTTTCTCTCTTTACCGTTTCCTTCTGTTTGCATCTGTGAAAAACTAGAGAGAACATGATGTTTTTATTTATAATGTCATCAAAATTGGGGTTACCTACCTCACTGTTTGTAGCTCAGTGTTTCCAGTACAAAAGCAGGAGCACACCCTGAGATGGATAATAAAATCAAGTTGTCTATAAAATATCATTTAACCTTGTCACTTAGTAATTGATTTCTGAGCTGGAGCAATATGCCTGTAACTTAGCTAATTTTTGTTTAATTCGAAGGCTCTGTCCTGCCACGTTCTGACTCCTGCCGTGTGCTGTGGAATCGTGGTGTGTGTGGTTGTGGGTTCCTGGGGTCAGCTGGGAGCTGTCTGACCACCCTCCACAGCCCTGCCTTTGGATATGTTTAGGTCTGCAGCTTTTGGAGCTGAACCTGTGCTGCACAGTTCTGCCAGCGTCTCTCCGCAGGAAAGCACCCAGCCCTGTGCCTGCCATGGCTTGGTCAGCAAAACCCCAAGTGTGGGTACTATGCTGCTGACAGAAAACTGCTTTTGTTAGCTCAGCCTTGATCTTTAGAGGGCTAGGTAAGCTCTAGCTGCAGACAAACTCGTTGTCAGGTTTTGGACCTCCACTGAAGGTTGCACCACGTAAAGGCAGCAGTGGTGTCTCGTTGGCAACAGGCGACGCTGGGTTTCCATCAGCGTGCCCTGACTGTGAGGCCGTGGAACAGGCAGGCCAGCTGTGACTCTTTCATACTGTTATTCTGTATACTTTAAACTTATTTTCCCCTCTCTAAAATAAAGCATAGACTCTGGACATCTTCTTGTGCATTCCTTCATTTCTTAGGTATTTTTTCTTATATTTTTGCAGTGGTATAACTGAGCATGAAGGTAATCTTTCAAATGTGCACAGGTCTGTTGAACTCAGGGTTGTGGGTTTGTGTGGTGTGTCCCTTCTGTCCGTTCCTGGGTCACTCAGACCTTGTTAAACAAGAGACACCCTAGTGCAGAACAGGTCCCTTAGAAGTGTGCCACAATTAAAGGTGTCTGCATAGTCTGTCTGCATTTGGCTGGGTACTTCTTTGAGCAGTACAGCACTTCTCTCTTTTGAACTATTTTACTTGATGTATTTGTATTTCTTGTAAGAAATCATCAAAATCTTTCCAAAGGGCAAACACAATTCAGTTTCAAATAATTTTCCGTATCTTGCAAGTAAGCAGTTTTGTGATTTCTTTCCTTTTTCTTGCTATGTCATAGTTTTGCTCAGTTCTGAGCACTGTGTAAGGAGCAGCATGGAACCTCTTTAGAAAATATTTTTAAAGCTGCTGCCCAAATGAAATGATATATAACTAATTTTCAATCCTAATAATTACAGAATTGAAATAAGTTGAATGAGTTGCAGGTTTTCTTTATCTCAGAAGGTCGTTATAAATATTTCAGGGTTCTTTGCGGAATCAGAACCATAGTATCATCTCATCCACTCTTTATTTACATTTTAAAAAATCTCACTGATGTTTTGGTATTTTCCTTCACTGCAGTAGGTAAGCAGCAAGAGCTGCCCCAGCTGTACATTGGTACTGCCCCCAGATATTTTCTGTAGAACTTGAGAGATCCACAGTGTTTCCCTTCCTTTTTCTTTTTCTCAGCCTTGTGGCCCGGGCTCAGTTTCTCAGGAGCAGGGAGGAGAGGTGGAGTAACTGTGCCACCATTTCTTCGTCTGGGTCTGTTGTTCGCCCTCAGGCAGATTTCGTCTGCAGCCACCTACCCAAGGCTTCCATTTCATCTGCTTTTTGATCTAATGTGCCATAATGAGGGGAAACGACCGAAACCCAGCACGGCACACTTGATGGGCGTGCCAGCGGAGCCCTTGTCCCTGTCACAGTGCAGCCCTGAGGCTGCCCAGGGAGAAGACACCAGACCTCCAGACAGGCTGCCAGGAAGCCTCTGGGGTGCAAGTCGTGGCAGCACACAGCCTTGCTTGGGTTAGTCTACCTTGTTCCTGGCTCATTAGCCCATGGAAAAGTTTGCAGTGTAAGCACAGGCTGTTTCCCAGTAACTAGGCTGGTGCAGACATCTCCACCCTGCGCTGCAGGAGCCTCATGGTTCATCTGGCACGTTCTCTTGGTGACAACTCCAGGTTCCTGGGTGGGTGTGCACATCACCCAGTAACACTCAAAGTGTGTTTCAGTCTGGGTTGTGACCCTGTGAAACTGAAAACAGTTTAATTATTTCCCCCCCTCCTCCATTTCTGGTGTATTTAGCATTACAGAATGCTTCTTCCTGTGAGACTTTGCATTTTTGCATTGAACAACTGCTTGGAATATTATTGACAGTCTGTCCAAAACTATTCATCGTTTGAGAGCTGTGGAAGAGTTAAGGATAGCTATCTTTATTAATCAGAGGAGAAAGAGTGGGCAAGTCCTTACCAAAAATTTGAGCCTGGAAACCTTCGCATTTCTGACTATCCAAAGTGCCATTCTGTACCACAACACCACAACAACCACAATACCACAACAACCAGTGAAGTGTTAAATTTCACTGGATATTTCACAGCCCTAAAGTTATGGAGACATGTGGCTGCCAGAAACTTTTGACTTTCCTTCTTCATGCAGGCATTCAAGCCTTACATTCGTTTCAAGTTCAGTGTTAGTTTATATAATTCTTCTGAGTTCCCATTCTTGTTCCCCTCAGCTGTGCCAGTTTAGCCACTTGTGGTTTGGTACGGTGAGCTGGGTCATGAAGTCTTTACACAGAAAGACAGAAGAGAAGAAAATTCACTTTCCTTATGCAAAGGGTGTATATATGAGGTAGGAGCAAGCAGGAAGCTGAAAGGTTGTGGCGATGCTCCCTGACACCAGAAATGCTCAAGGAACCATTTCTTTGGGGAATGCTATTACTACAAATTAAAATATATCTTTTTATTTAGATGCTGCTCCTGCTCTTCCTCTTACGCTCTGCAGACCCTCCCACTGCAGGCTCCTTCATGCTTTGAGGTACAAACTGTGTAGCCTAGCTGTTGGTATGGATGAGCATTTTCTAACTACTAACCATGTTCCCTGTCCAAAAAAGGTATTTTTCACCTGAGTTCATGATGGAGGTATTTTTACCTGCCCTGAGTTATATATACTGTTTACCAGGAATTAAACACCTTTCTTAAATCACTGAACCTCCCTCCCTGACTGAACTTCCTGTGGGCTTTCATGTGATCACCCTTACAGTCAGCACTGGGGCTGGACCTGTTTTGTAGAATCACAGAACAGTTTGGGAGGGACTTTAAAAATCATGTGGTCTGATCCCCTACCATGGACAGGGAACCTTCCACTAGACTGGGTTTCTCAAAGCCCCATCCAGGACATTCTTCCAGTTTTAGACCTTTGCCCCCTTTGACTACTGAAAGGTGCATTAAGGTCTCCCTGTAGCCTTTTATTCTCCAGGCAACTCCCTCAGCCTTTCTGCACAGGAGAGGTGCTGCAGCCCACTGATCATCTTTGGCCTTCTCTGGACCCACCCCAGCAGGTTGCTGTCTTTCCTGTACTGGGGACCCCAGAGTTGGATGCAGCACTGCAGGAGGGGTCTCAACAGAATGAAGTCAAGAGGCAGAATCCCCTCCCTCTACCTGCTGGCCAGCCCTTTCTTGATGCAGCCCAGGATTCAGTTTGCTTTCTGGGCTGTGAGCACACATTGCTGGCTATTGTCCATGTGCTGGTTTGTTCTGTGGAAGTTCCTCGCCATTGAGTTCCATCTCATCTAGGTGAGCAGTTCATTTCCCAGGCAGTAGGTGTCATTCCTGCAACTTGAGATCTCACAGTTGTGTTTCTTTCTTCAGCTTAACATAGGTGTCAGGATGGATAGACATCTTTTTCTGTGAAAAGAGAGTAAAAAAGAAAAAAAAACAACAGGCAAGCTGTGTAGTACTGGGACTCGTGGTGTGCCGTGCCTGCAGGCACAGGGAGATGCCCCAGCAGTTTGTGTTTCTGCAGCAAGGCTGGTCAGGCCCTTGTTGTTGGGGTGAACTCCATGGTGCAGGCATGCTGTGCTTCCTCGGCTGGTCTGCAGCTGCTAAATCTCTTCACCTTTTTGGCATCATTGCTTTATCTGCTGGAGGATGACAATTCCTACCTGAGAGGGAATTAAGGTGATTAAGTAGCTGGGTCTCAGTCTAGCTCAGGATTTAAGGCTTAAGTTCGGTCCTGTTGAAGTCCTTGCTTTACTAGATTGGAGTCTCCTGTTCAGAAAGCATTTCTGAGGATGACAACCATATTTATAGTAAGTGCTTAGCATTACAGCAAAGTTCATTGTGTATTGCCACCCAGTCACTCCTTCCTCCCCTTTCTTCTTTTCCCGTTCCCATCATTCGCCGCTTCTTAGTCAGCATGTGTGTTGCTTCCTTCCTTTATCCCTCGTCAGTAAGCCACTCCCTCAGTAATGAGGAGATCTAGAAAATACAGTGAAGTGGCATTAACAAGAAGCAGGGCTGTGACCACCATAATCCCTTTAATTGCATGCTGAATGCTTTTCTTTCCGCAGCTGTACACGGTTCGGGAGCTTGGCTGCAGCGATGTTCCGAGGGTGTGCGTTTGCATGCAGCGGGAATGGCTGAACACACCCAGGGCTGCTGAATGCTCATGGTGAAAGGATGGCTTAAATACGTAAATTCAAGTGTAAAAGCTGTAATCGGAAATGCCTGTTACACGTGTGCTGGATGAGTAGGAATACGCCTTCAGCACTGAACACACTAGCACTGCTCAATGCGTGGTTTGTGGTCCAGAGGACATCAAAAGAGAGACCAAAAAATGCCTACAAAAATTTTAAAAATCAGAAACAAGGCAGTTTAAAATCATCCCCATATGCACATGCTTCGTGCAGTTTGTATGCGTGCACCTACTCCTGTTAGCTCCTTACTGTTCTTATTACCCACTTAAAATACTTTTGATACTAAAATCATCATTTTATTACATGGCTCTGTTTTGTCTGTCACTCTAGTTCCCACCTGCCAAACAGTAGTGGGATTTCAGATAATCTGTGAATTTCTTTTTGAAAAGGATTTGTGATTTAAAATGAGAGAAATACTGGACGAGTATATTTTGACAGAATGAGGTAACTTTAATGTTATGACTTCGTCATGAATTAGTGTTGAGTGCTGCAACACATTTGCATGCTAATCTTTCTTTTAATTAACTAAATACATCACCTAGGTGAATGTAAGTCAGTTTTTGATCCCACAGCTGTTATGCTGAGAAGTAAGGGTTGAATCATCCAAATAAAGCAGGCTTCTCGGGCAATTAGTTTCTTTGACTATTCTGTAAGTGGAAGAGAGAAAACATGGACTTACATGTTCATTTTACCTGTATGCTTAATAAAATGTCCTTTATCTGTCCCTGTTTGTTGCTTTGCTTGTCTGGTAGTAAGAACCATCCATGAGTAGGTGGAACAAAGAGTTACGTCTCTTCATCACACTTTGGCAGGTGCAGTGTTGTCCATTAGAGGTGCTGCTTTGTCAGCTACTGCCAAAGTGATCCATAACTCACAACTCCAGCTCAGATTCCACTGGTAGCTCAGTGCTGTGATGGATCCTCCTAGAGCCTGACCTGCTGCCTCTTGGCTTTGTGTTTGTTTGTTTTCATTGGCACTGAACTGTCAAACCTTAGTTCACAGCGTATGGAATCACACACAGCTGCCTCCAAGGCCACTGTGGTGAGGGGTGATGCCCAGGTTCATCACACACCCAGGAGCAGTCCAGAGACACTTGCCTGTACCTGCAAGTCAGCCTGGAGCCATCAGCCTCCATCCTTGGGGATTTCAGCTGGAGGCAGGGAGAAAGCCGGCTGATGCTACGGCATTAAGGCCCTAATCTTGAAAAGACTTGTACACATTCTTGACCTTATTACTGGGAGCAGCATCCTTGATGTTTGTGAATCTAATGGCCATTGTGATAAGACCACTGACCGTAAATTTAAGTGTACGTGCAAGTATTGAAGGGGTTGGGGTCTGATGGAGCAGTGAAGGCTCTCTTCTTCATTTGCGGGCAGAACTCAGCAGGGAAAATTTGTAGCTTTTAGGAAGGGAGACAAAAGTTATTCCTGTCCTCTGCATGGAAGTCCTCACCTTTAACATGTACAAATAGGAACAAAAGCATCTTGTTTAAAGTATCCTCCCCACCCCCTATGAACGTTATTACCTGAAGACCCGTCAGTAAGTCAGAAACAACCCCTGCCCTTGGGGGAGCAGAGGAGGCGGGCGGGTGGTACAAGGAGCAGGTTTGCTGGGAAACAGTGTGGAGGGCTGGGGCTACCAGAGCCATCTTAGCAAGGCAGGTGAGGTGGGTCCTTCCCTTTCAGGGGTTCACAAGCAAAAATGGAAATAAGAAGGAAACAGGAAGATGGTCAGAGTGTTCAGCGTAGCTGAGGAGTGTGTGTGTCTTACTGGAGGGTCCCCCAGGGCTTGTTGTATTGACTCCAGGGAATGCCTCCTTATTTTATGTTCCTCAAGATGTGACCCAAGGGTGAGCTGCAAGGGTCTGCTTGTCTCTTCTGTCCTGGCTTGTTAAACAAAAATAGTTCTGGAACTGCATGACTGCAACCCTTTGCAGGAGCTCAAAAAACCTGAGCCAGCATACTATTTTAAAATTTCATGGTATTAAATATGAGAGTGTTACAGAAATAGCAGAGGGGACACTAAGCCAGCAAGCTAGGGAACATGGAAATGAGTTTGTAAGAGCAGTAAATGCACACAAGGACATTTCTCTAGCTATGAAGTGTGTTCAGAAGTGCACGGGGTGAATGCCTTGCGTGTGCATTTAGCTGTTACCGCTGTCCTGAGTACTGGTGCAGGTCTGGTTTAGTCAGTTCTCCCAGTTTCCAGCTGGCTCAGTCTCCTGAATCAGTTCCCCAAGGAGCTGTGTAAATGTCTGTCAGCACCACAGCAGTGGGAGTGGCAGAGAAGGCTGTGATGCCCCACCAGGCAGCAGGGCAGCCCAAGTGGAAATGATGCTCTGTGTCTGACCCTCCTCACAGTGCTGATTTCATCCTTGCAAGAGCTCCCATTTAGATCACTGCATGGTCTGATTAACCTGGTGGTTTGCTGAGGGTTTCCATGCTAAATTGCTAAAACAATAGTCCTTTTTCCTCACCTAGGAATGCTTTCCATGGTCTCCAGTCTCTGATCTCTTTGTCACTTTGGTTGAAGTCTGTCCCTGCAACCTTAGTTGCACCCTGATGCCAGCTGTCATCTGTTGTTGCTATCAGGGCCTCTTCATCATCCTTTTGCTTCGGAGGTTTGGGCACCTTTTGTGACCCTTAAAAGATGATAATCCTGAGTAGAAACTGCAAAACAAACAACACAGCAAAAGGTTCCCTGAAAAAACATTTAAAGGTATGCCTAGGTATTAAAGGTTAAGCCTGACCTTGCTAGAGCCCTTGTCCTCTATTTGAATGCAGCAGGATTATAATCTAATATCAATTTCCATCTCCGATTCCCCAACACCCATCTCAGTATGATAGGCCTGAACTGCAGTTCAGTTTCACAGATGGTACCTGCATCACAGAAAATATTAGATGACTAGTGCCCTAAATACGACAGAGTGCATTTGTCTACACATCTGTGTGTACAGAAAAATCTCTTTAATGGTAAAAAGTATAGTCACGTAAGAGGAATGTGAAGGGAGCTTGCTGGAAGACTCAGAGGTGACTTTTTAAGTGTTGGAGCAGGTTAAGCAAAATGAGAAGACCTTAAAACTGTGAATAAACATGGCAACTCAATTTAACATGTCTGCCTAAAGAAGTAGGCTTTTATGATTTTTTGCTATTTTACCAGAAACAAGAACTTTGATAACTGCTGTGTTTTCCCAACAGTACAAAACATGTCAAATATCTCCGTGACCTGCTATTTAAAAAATAACCACATCAAATGCTTCAGCTTCCTTGAGGATTGTCTCATTTTCCTTCAGGACATGCATTTCTCATGGCCCATCAACATCTGTTCAGCTATTGCAGTGCAGGAGGATGAAGTGAAGACTTGCAGGGTCTGATTTTCTCTCCAGCCTCTGGGCACCAGAGGAACTTCAGTGAAGACAGAGACAGGGGAGAGCCTTCATGGGGACTGAGCATGCAGCAGCCCTGCCAGTGTATCAGTGGGATACACAGCTTTGTGTACCCCTTTTCTGGGGGGTGAATTTGCTGACGGCTCAAAACTCTTGATTTGGAGGGGAATTTTTCTAGCATCTCCTCAGGTTTTTGCTGTCTCTCTCTATTCCAAAGCTGTCTGAACAAGGATTTGAAGGAAAACAAATCCAAATCACCAAAAAAGTGAATGTGAAGTAAATTAGGTAAACTAAATGAAACCATTGTATATATTATCTGATCCAGCATTCAAGTGACCTTAATTTGATTAAGCCTAATTCACATCAAAGTAAATGATACTAAATATGAAATAGGGTTGATTTAATTAATAATGAGTGTGTCTGCAGGGATCTAATATGGTTTGATTCATTACAGAAATGTTAATTCAGATTACCTTTCTAGAGTTTTCTCATGTAGATAAACCTTACAGGACAGTTTATTAGCTAATAAACTGTCTGAACTGGTGTAATTGGGTGTTTATTCCCCCTTGGGTCTAGAAGGACCTTCCCACTGCTCTCCTCTTGTGGCAGTTCATGAGCATTTTGTTGTGGGATGTTCTGTTAATTTGTTAATCCAGGCAAAGGAAATTCATCAGTATTCTGTTGTCTTAGCCACCTTTTCACCTGATTTGTGGCTGCATGGTGCTCCACAGGATGAAGACAGGAGTGTGAATGTGTGATCAAGGTGGAGAGGGTGGGAACTCACCTCAGGTCAACCCTTTGTGCAAGGGACGCCCTGCTTCCACCCACACTCTGTTGGGTTACACAGCACATGGACAGATGACATTAGCTTTGCTGAAGTTGCTTGAAGTCACATACCACCAAATTTGATTTTCTTGGTGTTTAGGTACAGCTGTGACGTATTGCTTGGCTTAGGCTTGTACTCTTCTTCTCTGGCTTTTTGCCTCCTTTGTGCCTCAGTAGTACTACACAGCGTGTGGCTTCTGAACAGCATCACCCGAGTAGCTCGTGCCCTCAATACACACGAGCTCTGCTGACCCACTTTCTGACTGCTTTTCTTCCTTTCCTGTTGGTGGCCTTGAAGTTCTGTGAGTGTACTTTTTGCTGTATGATTGCGAAGGGAATGGACACACCATAATTGTGAGGATGGGGTAGCTGGAGTGGCTGAGACCTGCAAGTCTTTATGTAGGGTGTTTTATTAGGATGGACTGTGTTTTCAAACAACTGGGCAAAACAGGGCTGTGATTCAAGTGTAAAACTTGAACTGAAGCACCTGATCATTTTCAACAATTTCCCAAGGTGAAAATGCTGGGGAGGCTTGAGGAGAGGAATGGATGGTAAATATGAGCTAGATACAACAAAGATTATCTAATTCCATATCTTAGGTTTGTTTGTTTATTTATTTATTTCTCTGAATAGGACTAAACTGGTATTTGAAGAATAGAGAAATTCTGCAAGACATGTCCTGAACTTTAACATGAACCTTAACTTTGATGCAAAAGCCTCTGAACTTTGGAGAGCAAGGTGGAATATAATAATTTGCTTCAAAATTCACTTGAGGTCTGTCCCCAGAGTGTTAGGAAATGCTGGCTGTTCCTACTAGCATCTTCACACCTTCTGGTTTCAGTGTGCACCAGGAATCACTCCCAAACAGTGGCCAAAGCAGTGCTGTCAGCCTCTAGAAGCTTCCTGTGGTTATTTGGTTCATTCTGTCTGGAAACCAGGCTTTGAAACCACCGAGCTGTGCCCATCTCATCCTGTTTGAATATCGGCACACCCAGACACATAAACAACGTGCTTCTTCACAAGGCAATGAAAATCAATGAGGCTTTGAAAGGACATACTCTTTACAGTCATGGCCTTATTTGGGAAGCTGCAAGAAGCTTGGCTGTCACAAGAGAATATTTTGGCTCCGTGACAGTTTTCTTTTATATGGTTCTTCAGTGAGGAATCTCCTGGGTTTGTGCAGGAGTTGTGTGTCTTTTTTACTTGCAAGTGTTGTGTGTCTTTTTTACCCCTTCCCAGGAATATTTCCTTGAGAAGAAACCAGTATGTTGGTAAAAAGAGGCCAAAGCAGGTTATCAAGGATAAAATGAAAAATTCCTGGTATTTCAGTATTCCTGAGCAAACTCACATGTTTTTATCATAATTACTTCTCTATACCCTTTTTATTTCTCACTACTCATTTGTTGAGTGCTGCCTTCTGTTTATGTAAGTGTGGGATTGTTTAGGAATAATCTGGTCTGACATCACACTTTTGATCTTTACACTCCTTGGGAACATTTCCTTCATGTTCCTAACGCCTTGGGATCTGTGGTGGGATAAAAGAGCCTGCATGATAAAGATAAATAATAAACTGAAGGGAGAGTGTCAGAGACAGAAGCATTTTAGGCTTGGAGTTGTTTGGGGAGAAAGAGAGAGGAGAGAGATTATCTCAGCAGCATTTTGAAAGGGTTTCAGAAGAGGTAGTTGAAAGAGAAAGAGGAATTAGAGAAGAAAGGTGTGATTATAACCTAAAAATCACTGTGGCTGTTTCTGAATCCCTTGTCTATATGTTATAGAGGTGGAATATAAAATTACTTCAGAGACTTAAGCTGCACAATTTAGTGAATTCTGAAGGAAGAAGGGCCTTAAGGCCACACTGATGTTGGAGACCTGGGGCACAATGATGAAGAATGCTCCATGGATCTGTCACAACATGGATACCAGAAAGGACACCCTCAAGCATCAACAATACTCATAAATAGTTACAGTTTTTGGGGAAGATGAGAAGTGGAGGGGAAGGGGGTGAGGTCAGTACAGCCTGGTTGTGGGACTGGTACCTGTCCTTCAGATTTTGCTTCCTACGAAGGCTGCAAAACACCCTTCTCCCCAGGATGTTGGATCCTCTCCTCCAGCATCCTTATTGGGCTTCCTTTGACCTGTTCTTGTCATTCCTGTGCTTGTACTGACCCAACACACATTTCAGCTTTTTTCTGCTCTGCCCAGTGCCTGTCTGTTCGTGAGGAGGTGGGGAGGCAGCTGCACAGGCTGGGCTCTGTTGCCAGCCCTGCACTGCAGTGACAGAGGTAATGTTTGGTTGGTGCTGGTGTGTCTGTGGAGAAAGGGCAGGGGGAGAGGGCAGAGTGCCTGGAGCAGAAGCAACCCAAAGGTCCAGCAGAGTACTAACATCACTTAATATTGTGTGCATCTAATGCCAGCCTGAGGCAGCAAAAGGGGCAGTGCCCGTGGCAGTGGATGGGAAAGGAAGATTCGTGAAACTTGAGAGAGCTTGAGCTGTTTGCAGCCAGTGTGAGGAATGCATCTGGGAATGTGAGGCTGGGAGGAGCACGTGTCAGGCCGATGTGCAGTGCGCTGAGAGAGAAATGTGAGTTTAAAATGTTGAAGAAGAGGGATTCTTGTCTGTGGCTGGAAACCTAGAAGGAGTTTCAGGAGCAAGGGGAATAATTTTTGGATAATATTTGAGGTTTTGTAGTAATTTCTCATTTTATGAGTCTTGTGAATTGATTTCCAGAGCCTGGCTATTTCTGTCTTCCCTTTCAAGGTCATTGGGATGGACTGGTTACTCTGTAGCTTCATTCATTAGAAATCAGCTAATCTGGGATTTGACTGGGATGTTTATCTGGGATGACCTGAACCATTTGCTTCAGGAAGTCATTCATAATTGAAAAGACAAATGTATCTCATGTTAAAGGACAGGTCATGTTCACCTCTCTTTGCCTCCAAAGACAAGGGAAGGAGGATTTGACTCATGAATAAATATTTAATACTTGAAGATACGAGTCAGTTGTCTGAACTCAATTGGTGCCCAGCTCCATTTCAAATGATCTGGAGTGTCCAAGTGCTGGATGTGTGGCTGACAGCCATGACCAGAGCCCAGCTGGATGCCAGACACTGTACACATGCTTGGACCCCTGGATTTCAACCCCAAGCAGTGCTAGGCTGGATGGCAGCGGGAATATGCGATGGGGGCACTGCTGGGAGGGAAAAGCTTTTGTTTGCTGTAGTTTGCTGTGGGGTTTGGCATACAAATATGAGTCAGTGGAACTAGAGACAGATTGGTGTGGTTGCAAAACCCTCTCCTGATTTCCCCTTCTGTCCTTTCCTGGTCCTGGATACCTCCTTTGTGCAGCTTTGGGATGGACAAAAGTGTATCCCATTGCTTCTCCCAAGGCTGCGACCTGATTGTGGGGCAGATTGGATGTGTTCTGCGTGGCTTGCCTGTTAGTCTAGCCTAAGTGATGAAAAGGACCCCCTCAGCACAGGTAGAGAGACAATTGGTGTTGCACTAAGCTTGATTCATGGTAGTGTAGGGCAATTTGTACTACTGCTCCTTACTTGGCTGTGAAAATGCTACCAGCTCTACCATAGGTAGTTAATCACGGCTGTACAGGCTAAATAGGCAGTTTTTTAAAGACAGAGTGAGAAAATGGGATCATTCAGTTGAGAAATGGTAAGTCATGCAATTGTAGCTGGGCAAGTAGTGTGCATGTGTGACCTCCTGCTTTGCTGTCCCTCCCAAGCTGTCCTGGTTTCTTCTGCCTGGGTCTTGAGCAGAAGTGGTGGATGGCCAGGGCTCAGGGCTGCTGGGACAGGGCACAGTAATGGGTTGATTTGTTGAAGATCTCCCTAGTTCAGACTGTGCACTGAGCAGAGGTCTGGGGGCTGGCAGAGCCAAAATGAGAATTCAGACTTCACCAGTAACTTTGCTGCACAGTCCTGAAGCAAATAGTGGGGCTTTACTCGCTATTCCAGCCACCACCTCAGAAATCCTGTTCCTATTATGGAAGATACAGGAAGATTAGGAGATGCATGGAAAATGCTGGTTAGAGAACACAAAATAAAGTGCCCCAAACATGGGGTCTCTGTTACTGTTTTGCTTTTTTATGAATGTTAGTGCTTGTCCTTTCTTTGGGAAATTGGATCTCATCCCTACTACCACTGGAAGCTGGAGAACTGATGATGTTCAGATGATGTGGGGTCCTAAATGCTGCCTGGGTTCATGGATTGTATGAAGGCTTTTGCTGTGATGCATTTTTTGTAATTTTTATTCATTTGACTCTAACATGTAACATGCAGCTTATGTTAAAAAGGTGGTTTTGTGTTCATGTTGACACATCCTTTAATTAAAGTGTCAAATCTAATACTGCTTCACTGAAAAAGCCAGTAGTAGTCCCTCTCCAACGGGTCCAGCAGGAGCAGCAAAAAGCAGGAACTGTGATATTTCTCAGCTTCTCAAATAAAAACACACCAAAACCCACAGTTTTTCAGTCTTTCTTTAGGTGAAGAACAAGTGAGGGATAGAAACATGATATTCAAAACAATACTTTGCAATATAAGCTTCCTGCTTTGGTTTTGATTTGCCACAGAATGTCATAAAACATTTCTCCTTACTAGGTCTGGCTCAGAAATACTGGTTCTTACTGATGCTCTGTGAAGAGATTGGTGAAGGTGGCACCTATCCATTGACCCTCTGCAGAGATCAGCATGGCCAAGCCACATGCATTTCAGAGAAGGGCCCCTCTGAGGTGTCTCCTGGGTTGCAGAATATACTTGTGGCCACCCCTAACTTTCCTCCAGCCTTAAAGGAAGAAGGCAGCATGAGGTCTCAACATTGTGGTCTCGTTGTGTCAGTGGTTCTCGTTAAGGACGCTGTACAATCTTCCCCCCCTGTGTGTGCTTTCCTTAGGGAGCAGGCGTTGCCAGTAAGTAAATTCCACACAAGGTATCACCAAGGGAAGAGGTTGTGGGAATGACCTGATGTTGCTTGTGGAGTATCTGCTGTAGCAGCCAGACACACTTTGGGAGCAAACTGTTCTGTGCCCAAGGGATGGGAAGGTCCTGCTCACAGAGCCACAGAGTTGAGGAGGTTGGCAAGGACATCTGGAGGTCATCGAGTCCAACCCCTGCTCAGGACCTTGTCCCGCTGAGTTTTAAACATCTCCCAAGATGGTGATGCCAAACTTTCTAGGCAACCTGTGCCAATGTTTGAGCACTCACAGTAGAAAAGTTTCTTCTTATTTCTGGATTGAATTCCCTGTATTTCAAAATTTGGACTTGTTGCCTCTTGTCCTGTTGCCTCTGAGAAGAGTCTGACTGTCTTCTTTACTCCCCCACTGTGTATTTTTACACAGTGGTGAATGTGTCTCTAATGATGTGATGTCAAAAGCCTTGCTGGAGTCAAGACTCGTCCGTGCAGACTAGGCCAGAACCTGGGCAGTGTGACAACGGTGTCACCCTCCTCTGGGCAGAAGCACAGCTCCAGTGGCACCACACACTGGCAGCTCCCTCCTGCCAGCAAGGTCATTTGGGTTAGTGTGTAAAAGTGCTGATGAGTGCTAGGCTGCAATGAAGCCTTGGAGGAATCAGAACTTTATGTGTTCTCATGGGGCTGAGGAAATGTTCTGAAATTGCCACAGCTTAGGCCTGGTGCTGCTGTCAGAAGCTGTTTCTGAACAAAGAATTCCACAGTGTGTGTGAATAATTCTTGCATATGTTTATTCTAACATCTTTTGCATCAGTTGCAAGGGAAAAAAAAATTGTGAGTTTTTTTTTGTAGGAAGAAGGGGGAGAATACATGCTAATATGATAGCAATGCAGCTCAGTTTTGGCAGATCCTCCATCAACAGAACCTTACACTGGATAACCCCCACATGTAGCAGCCTTCCAGCACCTAAAGGAGAGCTGGAGAAGGACTTCTTACAAGGGCTTGTAGTGATAGGCCAAGGGGGAATGCCTTCAGTCTGAAAGAGGGGATGTTTAGATTAGATATCAGGAAGAAATTATTTACTGTGAGGGTGGTGAGGACCTGGCACAGGCTGCCCAGGGAAACTGTGGCTGCCCCATCCCTGGAAGTGTTCAAGGCCAGGCTGGATGGGGCTTGGAAGAACCTGGTCTAGTGGAAGGTGTCCCCACCCATTGCATGGGTTGGAATGTGGTATTTAAGGTCCCTTCCACCCCATACCATTCTATAATTCTATGTTCCAGGTGAAATTCCAGGCCTTGCTCCAATCAGAGCTTTCACATTTTGTGTATGTCAAATCCCTGTAAGCCAATAGCTCCTAAGACCTGGGTGCTGTGATCCTGTGCTGCAGAGAGCTTGCTCGACAGATAGTTTAGCCATGGAGTTTTATCAGCTGCAATGAGGTACCTTTGGCCAAGAAGCAGAACTATAAAACTTAGCCTTCATTTTTCTCTTGCCAACATCCTACCATCTAACCAGAGAGTGCAGAGGTGTGTTACAACCCACCCTAGAAGGCAAGGGTAACCCAGGTTCTTGTTAATCGATCCCTTGGGGCAGATTAGAGGGAAAGGACGCTGAACGCTCAGTGTTTGTAAATATACACGTGCAGGGTTCATTGTAGAACAATTTAGTTGCACAGGACAACAGGTATGTACCCACTTTGGTTGTTGTTATCTATAGCAATATTGCAATATGAAAGCATCAAAGTATCACTTATGAAAATGTATAAGAAAGAGAAAGAAAGGATAAGAGTAGAAAGATCTCACCACCCACAGGTCTCACACTGAGGCTTGGTTTTATTTTTGATATTTTTTGGTCAAAGGGATGGTTTCAGACTGATTCCATCAGGTGGTGGTGGTAATCCCAAAGAGGATCTCTGCTGAGTTTCTATTGACTCAGGTTCCGGTGGGAACACCCAGGTACCTCCCTTGGGGCAGGGACTTTAAACGGATGATGTAATGTTGTGGATCATGGGACACTGCGGGAGTATTTGACACCTTCTGAGGTGTTACAGCTGCCTGTTACATCAGTGCAGTTGAGTCCATTCTGGCCCATCAGCAGAGATGAAAACCTTCAGGCCATGTGTGAATATCCCGCTGCTGCCCGGTGGGGGAGTTATCACAGCTGAGTTCACTGGAGCAAGGACCAGGAGACAGGGTCCTCCTGGCAGGGTTTGCCTCTGCCCTTACCTCGCTCAGCACCAGCTGCAGCCTTCGGGGCTGTGCTCACCCTGCACCTGGGCGGGTACCTCGCACATCCTCAGCTTCCCCCTGAATGTCTGAGCCATCAGCATCCCAGTTTCTCTTCCCGTACCACCTGTGGATACATTCCTCTCCCCAGGCCTGGGATGATTAGACAATAGCTGTCCACATTATCTTATCTCATGTTCCTGTCACAGTCCAAATTCCAGTTGATAGGCATGTTTGGGGAGGTGTGGGCTTCAGGGGTGGTCGCAGGTGGACAGCTGTTTCTTTCCAGTTCGCTCCAGTGGGCAAAAGCCCTTCTATGATTTTAGAAATGTTTAAGCCATTAACTGTTTTGGTCTCTCACAATAAGAAGACCCAGTTGTTACTAGGAATACTCTTCTAAAGTTTACCAGAGAAGATACCTTGTAGACACTGGTATTTTCCATGCAGAATGACTTCTGTCTTGCCACTATACTTGATAATGAGTCGCAAATTCAGGCAATAATGTGCCCATTTGTGTGGGGGAAGATGCTTGGTTCATAGTGGCTGCTACTTTTGACTGCAAGCATGCCACTGTGCAGTTGAAACACTTATAAGATCTAGGCCATTGTCTTCCTTGGAGATGACAGGAAGCCAGGGAGTTTGCTGTGGTACGTGTATTTGTATTCACATCTGAAGTACACAGGTGTGTTTGTTGAGATGTGATATATACACCCCACATAAGTGTCCAAATGTTTTATTTTGAAGTGCCCTTTAGTGGATGACCATGGTTTATTCAGGCTCTATATTCAGTTCCACTGACATTTGATGGTGCTGATAATGCTGGTTGAGTTTTAGCCTCTCACTTCCCTTTTTTCCTCACTTAATCCCTCACAACTTGGAAAAAGTCAAATTGACTATTTTCAGCTGGCTTTAAGGAAGTTTCCAGCATACATTGCCTTTTATTTTCTCTGATAGTGTCTTCTGTGTTCTGCTCTGTGTTTGCACAGATACTAATCAGCAAAGGTAGCAGGTGTAAGATACTGTGGCTGTCAGGTGAATATTGAGGCAGTGTAATTCATTATTACAAAGCGGACTTCTGTCTGCAGCATGATTCAAATTTATCTGTGCTGGACTGAAAAAAAAAGGTTGATAATTGTTTATCTAGGAAAAATAATGCATTACTGCCTTGCACTTCAAATTTGTATAGCCTTGTCTCTTTCCTTGGAAGGGATTTTTTTTGTTTTTAATCAGTAGGGTCATAGAATGATGGTTTGGGTTGGAAGGCACCTTCACAGCCCATCTAGTTCCTATCCCCCTGCCGTGGGCAGGGGCACCTTGCAGGAGTCCAGGTTGCTCAAAGCCACATCCAGCCTGGCCTTGAACACTTCCAGGGATGGGGCATCCACAAATTCTCTGGGCAGCCTATTCCAGTGCCTCACCACCCTCACAGTAAAGAATTTCTTCCTATTATCTATTCTTAGCTGACCTTTTCAGTTTGAAGCAGTTGTCCCTTGTTCTGTCACTACATTTTGTATGATTTTAAATGTTTTCTCATAAACAGGAAGGAATACCCAAATCTTGGTCATATCAACTAACATTTGCAACCTATACTGACTGAATCTTAGTTTTTGGATGTTTGGTAGTTTGACTGTATTTCTTCTATCACTCATTTGAACTTATCTCATATATCCTTGTCTGTTGTTTATGTAAACTGCTTTTCCATTTTCAGCTTTCTGTGGCAGTCAGCCCCATGCAGTCCTACACTTGACTGCATATTTCAGGCACTGTTGCAGTGATCGATAACTTAATAATCCGTATGGAGCTTTTAGTTTTCACCCCGACTGGCTCAGTTCTGTTGGATTGCTAGTTGTGACTTGGTGCTGTCCCCAAGGGCTGATAGAAAATCAGTAAGAACCCCATTCTCTCTGGTTCACTCCAGTGCATCTTCCCTAAAGCAGTAGAATAAGGCAGATGAGGCTGTATTTGGAAGAACATCCCCTTTCAGCTCTGTGAGTTGCTGTGCGCTCGTCTGCACCTGGTACAGGGTATCTGTTCGTGAAATTGGTATGTGATACTCCCAGTATGATAAGAGTAAAGCCCTGGGAGAAGAATGTGGGGAAGGCATCAGCCATCCTGTGATCAGGAATCTCAAGCCCTGAGATTTGCAAAGCATGAAGCATACTTGGGCCAAAGTTGAGGGAAAAAACTGATTTTTTCTGTGCAAATATTCATGTGCTGTGATAATTCCAAGCTATATAAATGAGGTAGGATTTTTTTGGTGAAGGTTGACATCAGAGAGTCAAACTTTCGTGGTCAAGCTGAAAACCTGAGAGTGAACGGAGAAACCTGAAATGTGTTGTATTATTCTTGTGCATCAAAATTCATATTGTGTTTTAAAGCCACTCTTAGCAGAAATCCCCTTGGTAAAAGGAAGAAAAAAATGTTCATTTTTGCCCCACCCATCCTTCACTTTAACAGCTGAAGCTTTGAGTGAATCCTCCAATAGTGAATACATCCTTGTTCAGTAAACTTAAGGGCACTGCAATTATTTGCACAAGTTCCCCAGTACCTGAACAAACTAAGGTAGCCACTCCTTTTCTATTTCAGGAAACATTTTAAATCTTATTTTCTTAAGCCCAAGAAAGATTTTTGAGCTCAGAGACAATCCTGTTGAAAGGAGATTTTTCAGCATATTCTGGGATGCTGCCTGTGATTGCCACATTCTCCACTGTGCAGAAATGTTGGAGCTGCAGTGAATGAACACTCATTAAATATGCTCTCTTTGGCTCATTTCCCTTCTCCTTTCTGTTTTCTTCCTCATGAATTGAAGTGAATGCTGAATTTTTCAGCACAGGGGTTTTTTTTAGCGTGGTCTGAATATCACTTCAGCATAATGATAATGCAGGCTTAATGACAGAAGTCCGCTGTGTTAGTGGCTTTCTTCCTTTCTTGAACAAGGGAATAAGCAGTTACCTCATTAAAATATCTCAGTCTGTTTGTGATCGGATAATGTCACCAAGCATCTGGCAAAGGCTTTTGTGGAATCTCAGGTCAAGAGGACAAATACTAATACACTGATATACTGAATAACAATAATGCAAGATGTTGCACTTGGGGAAACCAGGCTCTTAGCAGAGTATCAGCACAAGGCCCTTGGATGCCAGTGAAATACTAGATAAAGCCAGAAATTTCACCAGTATCTTCTGCCTTGTTCTGGTTTGTCATATTTCCAGGCTTTTTTTGCATCCTTTGCTTTTTTGACAAGCTTTCATCAAGGATAACCACTTCTATTACAGTCTCACTTGTTTGTTAGAGCCCAGCATTAAAATTGCAAATTGTTTCCCAAAAGCTACTGATTGTCTCCAGTGGGAGGGACACTCAATGTCACATCTTTTTGGCCTCTGATCAGAAGGTGTTGGTCTGGGTCCCACAGTTCCCATTACATTAATTGTTCCAGTCAATGTTTAGTAAATTTTTCTTTCATGTGACATAATTTCAATTTTTTAGTAAAGTGTGGGACATTTGTCATCAAAGGTCTGGACTGGTTATACTGCCAGGCAGGGAATAAACAACTTCTTGTAAAAAATTTCATTGTTGGTTGTGGTTTCTGACATAATTTCTGTCTGCTTCTCAAGACCTTCAGTCTGGCTCAGGGCACAAGAACTTACAGTCTTTGCTCAAAAGTTATAAGCAGGTATTATAGCCCTGCATTTATTTGTGTATTTGGCCATTGCAAGTGTTCACGGGACTTTGTGAAGCCCCTGTGAGTTCAGTTTGGTAAAATTTCATGCTGAGCCTCATTCATGTCTACAGTAGGACATGATGGTCCCAGATCTTACTGTTGAATATGGGAATCCTGGTAGCTGATTAACCAGAATTGAGACTATTGGTTGTCTCACAAGACAGAAATTCTGCTGTTTCTGTCTGTAATGCTGTCAGCTGTTGTGGAAGTGCTGGCCAAGAAAAAAAGTTAAACTGTTATCCTAAGGAAACCTTTCAACAGCTGACCTCTGCTGTGTATGAAAACTTTCTGGAGGATGTTTGCTTTTCTAGTCCTTCACAGTGAACTCATTGATGACAGAAGCCTTGACTTGAGCAGCTGACTATTTATTTGCATAGTGGCTGTTGAGAAATTGCAGAAATTGGAAGACCAGATACTGATTTTGTAAACTTTCTTTCAAGAAGAATGCTTAGGGGAAGCAGTATGTTGGCTCTTAATTCTGTAGAAAGGTTTTATTTTAGATTACAGCATGAAAAAGAAACACTTTTCAAGTGAAAACCAGCCCTCTTCCACTTGATTCAAGTTAGAGGAAGATTGTGGTGAGCAAGGAAACAGAAGTTCAGAATTCCATCCTTCCCCCATGAGGGATCTTGGCTAGCTCTGAAGGCATAAAACTATGTCCTACAAAGTCAGTAGCAGAGCAGTTGCTTGTGAGGGGTACCTCTCCCGTGCCCAGCTGCTCGGGTGCTGTATACAGTGAGAATACTTGTAGTGCAGTTCAGCCTAAATATGGAAGGCAGCTTCTCTTGACGGTTGCATTGTTCTCCTGCCTGCCAATTTTAATCTTTTATTAGGCTGTAGCCAGAAGCACCTACCTCGCAGTCCTTCTCTTGCTGGATGCTTGTGGAAGAATTAATTTCTGTCAGATGGTGTGACTGCATGTGTTTTAGTGTTCCTACAGCGCGCCTTTATTGTCACTTAACACTATCACATTTGTTTAAAGGAAATAAAATGAAACCCAAGGTCACTACTACATTAAAAACACCATGTCTCAAACAAATGTGGATTTTTTTTGTTTCCAGTGCTGGAGGTTTTTGCCATGAGTACCTTTTCCTTTCATTCCAGCCCTTTCTGTCTATATTTTTCAGAGCCGTGAGATCAGATGCCACAGTTACTGTGGCCAGTCCCCAGTCACTGTGCCCAGGAGATGTGGCAGTCTGTACACTTTGGATGCTTTTCCAGCCTCCAAATCCCGCAACTCAGTGGGACAGCCATTGCCCTAGAGCACAGTGAACCTCAGGAGCTGTAGCTAAGTTTGGATGTTTCAGACTCCAGCCAAAATCCTCCATGTGTTTCCTTGTGCTAGAAACCAGCCCCAGCAGTAAAAGAGGCAAGTCAAGGTAGGGAGCAGCCCCAGATGTAACTTTGAATTTGCTGTCTCTTTGTGACTTTCCCAGGCATCATGTTCTCCCACTGCCGCATTCTCTCTCCTTCCCAGGGCTGGGGTTGATTTCCTGGGATTTGAATCTCCCTCATTTCCAGCAGTCCTCACCTTTCACCTGCTCCCTAGCCAGCAGGTGACTGGCAGAGCCTGTCCCTGCTCTGCCTGGCCAATGCTGGCACCCCTGGGTGTCCCCACGCTGTTGTGGCTGATGCTGAGGCTGCTCTGGTGTGTGCACAGCCCCAGGGTAAAACCTCCCCCTGGCCCCCGCCGTCACGCTGCCGAGTTTGGCTCCTGGGCAAAGTCTCTCCAGTGTCTCCCGTAGCTAACACCCGTACAATCCCTAAGCAAACTGGTGATGGGACTCATCCAGCCTGTGATTCTTGCAGGTCCAAAATTTCCAAGGGATTTGCTACAGGGATGGCGGGCTCTGGCTCCTGGTGTTTGGGGTGTGTTCCCCAGCGCTGTGAGCTGTGTTTATTCAGCCTCTGCACGCATCGCTGCTGGGCCGTGTAATTTCAGAGCGGCAGATGCGCCGTCCATTGCCAAGCTGTTCCAGGAGCTTGTCCGTGTGCTTCCACACCCCGCAGCAGTGGGACCCCCGCACACAGAGCAGGCGCAGGCTGCACCCCTGAGCCCGGGGTGCCTCGTGGCTCCCGGTTCCCCCGGGAGTGCGTGGCTCCCTCTCCCCCGGCGGTGCTGGGTGGGCAGCACGGGCTGGTGTGGCCGGCACAGGCCGGTGTGGCCGTGCCGGGGAGGCTGTCCCCGTGTGCCGCCCCTGGGGTGCGCAGCGGGCGCTCTGCCCCCTGCGCTGGCTGCGCTGTTGCCATGGAGATTGCGTGCGCTGTTGCTAGGCAGCTGAAGCATCCTCGCCTGCACACTGCAATGCCACGAAATGCTCAACTTTCCTCATTCCTATCTCCCTTCTGTGATCTCGCAGATATGACTCCTCTGGCTCTTATCCCACTTCATTCAGTTGCACTGCTGCGATTCCTTGGTGTTAACCCTGTAAACCATGAAAAGCCCGCATGGCACTGCAAATAGAGTTTATGGCAGTGAGTTCAGGGCTGAAGGAGTTAAAGTGGCTGGGGATAGACTACAGAGGAAATGATTTCTAGCAGATAAACTACTTTAAATGTTCTGGCATTCATGGAAGGGGAGGTTTGTGGATGCAGTCTTTTGTTCCATCACTGATGGTTTAGATGAATAAAAACACAGACTAAAATATCACTACAAGGTAAGAAAATGAGCTTGAATGGGCCTCATTAATCTCTTCGGTTGCGATATATATTTAGGTTTTTAGTACCCTCTGCTTGCGCTTGCTGATTTTGATGTAGCATGTGAATGATAATTTAGCTGTGAAGCCTGTCGCGTACCACATTTGACTTATTTGGCTTGAATAATAAAGATATCAGCCTGTATTCTTGGAGTATACTGCATTAATCAGACTTGCAGGAATGATCACATGGTACTCTATCGCCTTTTCCTGTTAGCTGCTGCTTGTCAGCAGCTGGCTGAGCTGTAGGCTGCAGGGCAGTATCTGCATACCCTTTCTCCTCAGAATATTTCAAATATACTGTCTCGTCATTATGCATTTTGCTGCAGTTTGACAAACTAAATGGTCCTCCTGCACGTTAAGAAGATTATTTTAAATTTCAGAGCATTTGTGTAGTTGCTAGGCCATGTATGCATTTGAAGAATTCAGGTAGGCTCTCTGTTTTATACATCAGTGTGCTTGGTTTTTGTTCTCACAAGGTTTTTGCTGTGTAATGTCAGTCAGCTCTACAGTTAGTTCTTCAATGTGCCGATATTTATTGCGTTTTGGAATCTCTACCCTGTGCATGGGGAGAAGTGCTTGAAGGGTTCTGTGCAGGTAACGGTAGCTTAACTGCATGATGAAGTGCAAAGCTGGGTAATTGATTGTATCTCGCACAAATTTCATAGCCATGCAGCCAGAAACAGCGAGTACAGGGTAGTTATAAATATAAACCAGAAAGTGTTCTCTTTAAAAGGGTCTTTGCTATTTTTAGTTCTGGAGAATCTGACAGATGCTCCTTCAAGATGAAATACTGATGGTGATAGAGAAGAGAAAATTGATGCTTGGATTGTACATAGGATTGTATTTTATGCTGCTGCAGAGTGTACATGTCTTTTTTATAACCTTGTAGCTGTAAAATTCTTTATGAATGACATTTAAAATAAGAATATTGTAAGTTTGTTGGGGTTGATTTGTTGTTTGCACACATTTGAGCAACTGTGATTGTTAGAATATAAAATTAGCACTTTTTATTTGATATTGGTTCTGCTCAGTATTGCCTCTGCCCCCTCTCCTCCTCCATCCCCACCCCCAGTGTAACTCCATCCTTATGCAAGTATTGAGGTCTATTAAAACCCTAACAGATATTTGAAGACATAAAACAGAATTTCTACCCTCACTAACAGACAATTATTTTTCTATGCAGTTTGGGACTTGAAAAAATTCTGGTCAGTAGTTGTGGGGTAGGGAGTGTCTCACTTTTTGTAAAAACATTTTTTGCTTAATGTGTTCAGTTCTTATAACTTCTGTTACAAAATTGTCCAGATAAAATGGTGACAATGTTGAAACAGCACTCGGCATCATCTCACAATATGTTTGTCTGTATATTATTATTATAATCTATATTTAAAATACCCTTTCTTCTTGAATCAGAAAATGGATTGTTTGACCAAGTATGTAACTAGAGGAGATGATGGATTCTCTTTCTATAAACAATGAGCATTCTTTATCAAATACCTTAAAATTAAACTTTCTTCCCTTAGATGAGATATTTTTAACATTATTTCTGCCTTTTGTTAGGCAAATATATTGGCAATTTCTATTATTTTGTGAATTGCTGCTTAGTTCTGTGTGTGAGTGGTGGCAAAAGCGGCAAAAGCAGGTACAGGACACCCCCACTCCCCGAAATGTTCTGATTCCAGCTGCAAGGGCTGAGGGATCCAGGCTGACTGTGTATATTCCTCCTGTTGTGAAATGCAGTATGAGTGCTGTCTGAGGGGAAAGATTTTACTGGAAGACCAGATAATGCTGTGTAACTGCTGTTGTCAGGGCTGTCAGGAGATGCTTGGAATCTTGACATTGCTGATTGTTGGCAGTAATTTAAGGTGCAAATGGGCCCCAAAGTTACTGTGCTACTTACTATGCCCACAGAGTTGTTTTTATTTCAACCAGTTGGTTGGGTCCTATTCTTAATTGAGTGAAATTCTCAATAAATCTACAATAAGAAAAAAAAAGGATGTTTTTAAAATTCTGCTTTAAAAGCCTTAGCTGTCTTTCAGTGGCTTTCCTAGACACTGTGGGCCAGAAAGACACCTAGTTTTATGGCAGGAATGGTCAAATGCTGATTACACACCCATTAGGCTTACTAAATTACTTGTCATCCTCTCTTAGATTTGATTTGAAAATAGTATTAACATTTGATGTGCAGGATGCTAGACATTTTCTTTTAAATTTTCTGCACTGGCAGGGCTGGCGTTTCTGTATGGCAGCATGTAAACGGCATTTATTTTATTGGGAATTTCCATGGTGTTTTGTTAAGGTTGCATCTGCATGTTGATGGGGTTTCTTTATGGTATGATTATTCTTGTGCCTGTGGCTATTTTAGATTTTGATGGCATCAAAACATATCTTGCAAGATAAAGATGAAAAAGAGGTCTAGTTGAGCAGTGGGGTGGAAGCCTCCCTCCCATGGGCTCCTGGAAGCGAAGTGGCTGTAGCAGCAGAGGGCACTCTTCTCTGGCCTAAGGGCCTCTGCTCCAGGGTGGCCCCCTCTCTTTTGAAGGTTCCTGTCTTCCATGTGCACAAAAGCCAGGCTTGAACTCATCTCTCACCTTGACTTTAACCTGGAGTGGATGCTCACATGTGAGTTGCTGCAGCAGGGCTGTTTCCATCACCAGTGCACCCACAGGCCTTGAGTACCCAAGTGTCCTCAGAAGTGGGGAGCTGCTCATGCAGACCCATCCAGGACATCTCTGTAGGTGTTACTCTGCTTTTTCTCTTCTGCCTCCACACTGGGCCTTAAAGACCTGCAGGACTCCCCAGCTGGGTGGTGCAGGCTGCGGCACCCTGAGCCCATGCCAAGAGGCATCCCTGCAGTCAGGCCACCCAAGTTCCCCCAGCGATTTCATTTTGATGCAGCCATCTTCACTTCCCTGGTGAAATGGTGCCAGGTTATTTTTGTGAAGTGTTAAGCAGCTGCTGGACCTCTCTGAAGAACTGTCTCACTTAAACAGTGTAAGTGACTCTGGTGTCCTGTTTGTGAAAAACTTATCTGTAAAGCCCTTTGGGATGAAATCTTACCCGTGTGGTCACTGGCTGGATGAGGAGAGACTTAAGCCTCTGAAAAAATAGGGAGTAAATCCATCGAATAATCTCATAGCTCCTTGTATCAGCCAAGCTTGGTTTATCTTCCTCTTGGAAAGAACCTAATATCCCCTGAAAAACTTTGATTGCTTTTAAAGCAGGGGTTAATGGAGCTAAGCCCCTTCTCAGTCCATATGGGCTTCCAGTTTCTGTGTGCTGCGGGTTGGGCCCATTTTATTGCTGATTTCTGCACTGTCTTCATAAAACCTCAAAGCTCATGTACATTTGGGTTATAATTGGAGGCAGGATTGTGCATAAGCAATGCTTTTATGATTTGCTGCTGACCGCATTGTTGTAAGATGACTTTGCACGTGAAGCCATCGGGAGGATGGTGCACTTGGCCAGGAGCAGTACTCCTCATTTGGTATCTTCCGCCCAGATTTAGCTCTCTAGTGGCAGAACACAAATGCATTTTCTTTTCTTTTGTTGCTATGCCTTTATCTTTCTGGGATGTTACTTGGTATTCTTCGCAGTGAGCTGGTGTCTGTCTATTTCTGCCACACCGCCCACCACAGCATCGCAGTATTTTTAACTACATCTTCTATTCCCTCATCCAGCAAGCAAAACTGAGAACGCTACAGGAAGGAAAATGAGTCTCTCAAAGCGAGCTGGCTCTGAGCAGAGGAATTGAAACCCACCGATGAATAGAAAGCAAAGCTCAGAATGAACGTAGAGCATTTGGGTGCCATGGTGCACGGGGAGCCTCTCACCTGCTCATCCCCAAATCAGCACCAGCATCAGGACATGTCCTCTGGGAGCAGATGAAGACATTGAGTTTATTGTACCTATAAGCATTTCATGGCTGAGTTTAGCTACACAATTGGATCAACACACAGGAATTCTGATGTCTAAGCTTCTTTTCCTGCTGCCAAGCAAGAAAAACCTGAATACCCCAAATTAGTAAGAATTTTGGTTTTAATATGATTCTGCAAAAATGAATCCTGGTGGCCGAATGCCTGCTCTAACTTTGACTGCAGCATTCTCCTCTCTCTGGTGACCAGCAATAGGACACAAGGAAATGGAATGAAGCTGCATCAGGGGAAGTTCACACTGGACATTAGGAAAAGATTCTTCGCTGAGAGGGTGGTGGGTCACTGGAACAGTTCCCCAAGGAACTGGTCCTGGCACCAAACCTGTCAGAGTTCAAGGAGTGCCTGGACAATGCTCTTAGTCATATGGTTAGTTTTAGGTAGTCCTGTGAGGAGTAGGAAATTGGACTCAGTGATACCTGTGGTTCCCTTCTAACACGAGATATTCTATGATTCTGTGATTTCACTGCTGACAGTTTAGATATTTCCAGGGTACATGGCATGTTTATTAAAGAACAGTATAAAGGACAAGCATGATCATTTTGTAAAGACTGATACTACAGTAAAAGGCAGTAAAGGATATTACAGTAAAAGGACTTTTCCTTCCCCCTTCCCCAACAAACAGCAAGATAATTTATCAAAGGGACAAAAGGCTGGTGCTCCAAAGGGACGCAGGCCTGTCTCCTGTAGCTTTTCCTGCTGAAAATTCCATGAGAAGGAGGCCTTTAAAATAATCCTAATTTTCAGAAGTGAAACTGCAGTTTGAATAGCCAAGCAGCTTTAGGAAGCTGTAGGTGAGGTGACAACCAGCATGGCTTCTCTGAGGGTGAATTGTCCCTGACAAATGTGGATGCCTTCTGCAAGGAAGTTCCAGTGTAAAGGAAGAGTGACTGTCATCATCTGCCTGAATTTGTGCCAAATGTTTGACACTGTCCTGCACAACATCCTTGACTCTGCACTGGAGAGGCATGGATTTGACAGATGGACAACTCAAGGGATGAGAAACTGCCTGGATGGGCACACTCAAAGCGCTGTGGTCAACAGCTGGATGTGAGAGTGGACACCAGTGGTGGGTGATGTGTGGCATTCTCGGGGTCAGTGCTGGGACTGGCACTGTTCCCATCTTTGTTGGCAGCATGGACAGTGGGACTGAGTACACCCTCAGCGGGTTTGCCAATGACACCAAGCTGTGTGGTTCAGTCAGCACACTGGAGGGAAGGGACCTTGACAGGCTTGAGAGGTGGGTGGGTCCATGTGAACCTCATGAAGTTCAGCAAGGCCAAGTGCGAGGTCCTGCATCTGGTTCAGGGTAGTCCCAAGAACGTGGAAGGTGTCCAGGGCAGGGAGGTTGGGACTAGATGATCTTTAAGGTCTCTTCCAACTGAAACCATTCTATGACTCTGTGACAATAGAAAAGGATTCCTGTTCCTTGCTGCAAGCAATATGATCATATTGGTGAGTAAGAAGCATCAGGAGAGTTTCCAAAAGACTATTTCAAGTTGCTACAGGAGTGTAGCTTCTGTGTAGAGGTGTAATGGGATTGCAGCACTATGCAGAAGTGGAACAAATTGTTGTTCCGAGTTGGTGACTCTGACCTTCCAGGTTAGATGGAGCAGCTAGTGAAAAACATACCAAATGGTGCAGTTAATCTTTTCTGACAAGAGGGGAAAAAATTGTGGAGTAATTGTTGCTGAGTTCAAAAGGTGTTAAAATGAAAGGGAGAAAGCAAGTTTAAAATGGAGAAAATTCAAGGATGGCACCTTGGCAGATCATAATTAGTTGCAGGATCTTCTGACCTGCATAGCTGAACTCTCCAATTGTATTCTGATGTTCAAAATATCCTGTAGGTGCTTAATAAATAACCGCAAATGTGTGAACCTGGAAGCTGCAGGCTTGCCAAGCCTCTGCTTGCTCAGTGCTTTCTCTGCAACAGAGTGTCCACCAGTGAACCAGCTGCCTGTGCTCCTCCCTTTTGTCCTTACACGGGTACACACAAATTCGTAGTCATGGAATGGTTTGGGCTGGAAGGGACCTTAAAGACCATCCACGTTCAACCCCCCAGCCCTGGGCAGGGACACCTCCCACTAGACCAGGTTGCTCAAAACAACATCCAACCTTTCCTTGAGCACTTCCAGGGATGGAGCATCCACAGCTTCTCTGGGCAGCCTGTGTCAGGGCCTCACCACCCTCACAGTAAAGAATTTCTTCCTGATACCTAATCTAAACATCCCCTCTTTCAGGCTGAAGCCATTCCCCCTTCTCCTATCACTCCATGGCCTCGTAAAAGTCCCTCTCCAGGTTGCTTGTAGCCCCTTTAGGTACTGGAAGGTGCTATAAGGTCTCCCTAGAGCATCCTCTTCTCCAGGCTGGACAGCCCCAATTCTCTCGGCCTGTTTTCGTAGGAGAGGTGCTCCAGCTCTCGGATCATCTTCGTGGCCTCCTCTGGACTTGCTCCAGGAGGCTGATGTCCTTCTTATGCTGGGAGCCTCACAGCTGAACGCCAAACTTGATAAAAATACATTGCTGAGACAGAAGTTTTTGATTATCTGCAGGAATTGGCAAGACTAGTTGTTCAATATGCAAACGTGAATGTTCTGTATGATGCATCTCATCAGAGAAAATGCACAAGCCTGGGGGGCAAATTATGGTCCCAATAAGACCTGTAATGCCCTTTGCATAATCCTTCACCCTTCATTTTGCAACTGAGAGACTAAATTTTATAATTCTTTTTTCCAAAACAAACTTGCACTAAATTAAAAAAGGAGGAAAAGGAACTAGTTTTGCATTTTTCTTTTGCTGAAGGTGATTGCCTCAAATCTGCTCTTTGGTACTGGAAATTGATTTTAGATCCTTGGATTTTGGACAGTTGTTATTTATCCACACAAGGCATACACCCTGAGGAAATGTTGCTTCCTTAAATAGCAGATTGAATCAAATGTTTTTGCTGACATATTTTTCCCTGTGACAACTGACACTGCAGTTGCCACATATTTCAGTGGTTTAGCACAGAGACATTTGAAGAGAAGGAGAGAAATGCTTCTAAGAAAGTAATGTGAGAATGTTGTTGCTGGAAATGAAGATAAGCACACACTATTCTCATAGGGGCTCTGTTGAAATATTTCTCCTGAAGAGGAAAATAGAGAGAGACTCTTTGTTAGAGGTGGTGGAGTCGGGTTTGGCCAGATTTTAAGGGGAAAATATTCTGATGCCTGGGCATATAATCTTATCCCAAATATAAACATGAAAGGAGATTTATCCCAGGATATTCACTGGATTGGAGGAGCTCCACTGTCTATGTTAGGAGGTAATTTCCAGTCACAGTTAAAGCAGTGTAAATTGTCTGTGATGTGTGTATTTAGTGCCTAAAACAGGGGGCTGTCTGTGGAAGTATGGAGTGTTCCCATCTTTTCTTCTGTTGAACTGTACCCTACAGAGCATCAGTCTCACCGGAGCCAAAGGCTTGGTTCAGCTACCTGAGATCTACTGCAGTGTAATTCATTTCCAAACCCAAGGAATTTCCTCTCTGTTCCCTTTGCCTTCTAGGCATGATAACCTGTTTTTGCATTTTTCTCATCTCTCTCATCTCCAAAACATGTTTATCCCCTTCTTCCTTTTTTTAACTCTCTCATCTCCAAAACATGTTTAGCCCCCCCTCCTTTTTTTAACCAACCTTGTAGTAGTATTTACAAACAAGAAGTGTCTGCTGTTGGTTACTGAGGGTCCAGACACACTTTTGAGAACTGATGGTAGTTATCAAGACACATGGAAACTGATGTCAATCTTTAAAATGAAAACAAACATGAGTACAGATGGTTTCTTTAAATAACAGAAATTACGATAATTTTTAATCCACCTGTGGGCCTCCATTAGAGCAAGTCATTCTCAGCCCTGTGTTTTCTAAGCCTTAGTATGAAGTCTATAAAGATTTGAAGCATTTCAGCTAAACTTTCATGGAAGATAGCTGCTGCCCACTGATTCCTACCTGCAGTGCCAGCTTTGTAGGGGTGGGTGCTTGGTTTTAATATCCTGGCTTCTCCCAGAGGTGCTCGTTATCTCTGTCCCTGCCCATATCATCAGCTACAGGACAGTGTGGATGTCCTAATTCCCTCTTGCCTTTTCTTGTGCAACAAGGCCAAATGGATCAAATTGCTGGTCTTGTTATTTCTGCTATTCATAAGGTAGATACAGGATATGGGGGCTTCTTCCTATGATGCATTTTAATCCTTTAAGGTCATTGCTTGATTTTGAAGGAGAAGACATTTTTTTCTATTTATTCTAGCCTGACTAGGGCTGGACTCCTGATCTTCTCCTGGGAGCCAGCTGGATTCCTGCAGGAGTCAGGATGGGGTGACCCATGACTTGCTCTTTGTGCACAGGAGGAAGGGTAGGACCTCCCAACATCTGCTGCTAGGAGAGGCTGACTGCAAAACCCCATCCTCAGAAGCTTTGTGTTAATGAACTAAAGGTGGAGAAGATATAGTGCTTAATGGGGGGAAAAGCCACTGACACTAAAGGTGATGCTTCATTGCTAGAATCACTATTCATCTGAGGAACTCGCTGTTCCTGTAAGGAACAAACCTTTCCCTTCCCCTCTGAGATTTTGTGTGACAACAGGCAGAAACCAGGGAAAGTTGCTCCCTGCCATTCCTACACAAGAGCTGTGCCCAGAGCTGTATCTCAAACCCTCCTTTAGCTGTAAGAATTTTGCAAGCCTGGTGCCTTTTGTCCTTGGAGACTTTCTATGTAAGCTGTGTCCATTCACTTATCTCATACTGGGATCATACAAACTTATGGTTTAGATCAGCAATCTGTAAAATGAGGTTGAAAACCTCATCATTTAAGTGGCTCATACGAGCTCCATGGAAGTTTGTTAAAGCACACACATAGAAAAATTAAAAGGAGGTGACAGGATAGCTGAAAAATCCAGCTTCAAAACAAATGCTGAGGTTTGTTGATATCAGTGTGCTGCTGTGTTTATGTATGAGATTATACAGAATTAATTGTTTAGTTTCTTCCTTTAAAGATGATACCATTAGTTGCAGGTTACTCACTGACCAGCAGCTGGAGAGCTTCTTCATGCCACACTGGGGGAACATGGGTTTAGTTTCATGCTTTGGACAGCATAGTGAGCTGGGTCTGTCTCCTTTGGAAACCACTGCCCCCTTGTTAGACAATAACATGGCTCGGGTAAGGTTATGAGAAGAAAAAATTGTTCACTGAGTGTTTGCAGTATTACTTTTCAAAAGCAGGTAGAGAAGGCTGAGACTTGGTTTTACTTCGTTGCAGTTAGCGTAGAGCAGGGGAAGGTGAGAAGATTGAGGAATCTGTGAAATAGGCCATTTCTTTCCATGTAGGTGCACTGGAAGCAAAGATGAGCTCTGAAGAAGAAAGGAAGTGACCTGGCTGAGAGAAACGTAGAGAAGAACTTCCCCAAGCAAAAGATGCATGTAGCAGATGGAGCTGATTTTGCCAAGTGAAATTTGGGGATAACAGCCCAGTGAAGATGATTGCTAGGCTGGGCTTGAGGGTGATGGCTCCATTTCACAGATAAAGAGTTAAGAGTTTTAATCTGAAACTGAATGTGGGTAAAGCTTTTCCAGCTTTTCTTAGGTGAAAATACACTCTTCAATACCCTGCTGTAGCACGATTGTTTTGGTGTGGATGGGTCGGCAGTGTGGTGTCCCCTTGTTGGTTCAGGATGTGAAGGCTAAAACTGGATTTCTACTTTGTCTGATTCTGGATGATTTGGGATGAAAAACTCTTCATACAGTCATATGGGGTTGGGTTTAAATCTGGATTGTCCACATCCTAGGCAAGTGTCTTAAGCATTTAGCTACAGAGCATGAGGGATTGTGCTGTCTTTAAGGAAACGGATGTATTTCCATAAAACATGCTGTTCTAGTGCTGTTGTAGTGGTCATCATCTAGGGGTCTGAATGAGACAGTGTTTGAAGGGAGAAGGAGTGTTTTATTAAACCAGCTTCTATAACTTGCAAAAACCAAGCAAGATTATGGTTACACAACCCTTTACAGATCTGAAATGAAAGTTTCTCACTAAGAAACTAAGAAAATATCATAGCCACACAGAAGAAAGATAATCCTCTGAAGTAAAATTCCTGGTTTTCTTTTCAGGGGTGTAAAGCCACAGACTAACTTCCCTTTAAATTTGTCTATGGGAGGGAAGGAGATGGGGGAAAAAAAACAGGCTGAAAGGAAATAAGAGGAGAAAAAGACAGGTAAAAATTTAGGGAAAGAGATGACTGAAACTTTTTTTTTCAGACTGAAGGAGGGTTTTGAATCAAAAAGCTTGTTCTTTCTTCTGACTGTAAGAATTGTTATAATAAAAATTCCTGCCAGCTTTGCCTCCACAGATTGCCTTTGCTTCATGAGACAGCACTTTTTGATGCCATTTCATGTAGTTAACACTGTTCTGCCCAGCCATCACAGCTTAGCTGCTGTTTGGCAAGGGGCTGTTTCTTATAAAGTGACATTAAAATGGAAGTAACAGATAAGGCCCTTTTTGACATGCATTGCAAATTATTTGAGATCAAAGTCACATTGTGGGTTTAATTGGGGAATGGAGATCTAAGAACCATATTTCAAAAATGAAGAAAAATTCATTTTACATGGATCAGATTTTCACAAGAGCGTGTATCAGCTCTGATTATTCCAGGGAGTAGGACCAGCTGGATGCTATTTATGTAGAAAATTGGCCTTTGTCTTTAAAGGCTCACATAGATGTGGTGTATTTGAATTATTTGAAAGTTTCTGTTTGTTTTTCAGTGATGAACAGTGTGGAAAATGTGATTCTAAGCTTGTCTGTGTGTATTGCAGAATGGGGGGAGCAGGCATTTTGAGCCTGACACTGTGCTGTACAGTGCAGCTGGACTGGTCCTGTTATGGTGTCGGGACAATTCTGTTGCAGGAGAAACAGCAAAGGATTTAGGAGTCCTAAGTACTAGTAATATAAAGAGGGGGGGGAAAAAACCACCACCACCTTTGGCAAAGGATCACTCTCAAAGCTTGAGGATAACACTTCAAAGACTGTAGTGGCTTGTTAGGCAAGATTATTAGTACTAATAAGAGGTAATGGACTCATGTCAGTAGCTCCCCTATGGTAATTTTTAGCTACTCCATATAAGCAATGGTATTTTCAAAGCTCACTTAGACAGCACAAGCTCATTAAACAAAGATAGGCATTTATTTAAACTATTTATAAAGTTCAGTGTGAAAAGGAGAAGAAAGAAAATGTGCTATTACAGAAGAAGTTGAAAATTAAGTACCCACAGGGTAGAGCCCATGTAAGGTATCTAGGTAATTTGACGTGAAAACGATGTCTGATTTATTGTGGAAAATCCTGACATCGCTGACCAAGATGTAACAATATCCTACTTTTGAAGGTCGAAGTAAGAGAAAAATCAATCCTGAAATACAATGTGATTTCCTAGCACCAGGACTTAAGAAGTGGAGGGGTTTGTTCAGAGGGGACACAGTGCACTTGGCATCACCTCAGATCCCACTGCAGTTCCGCTCCTTTCAGATACGATTTCTCTCCCCAGAAAGGGTCACATCTGTGCCTGCAAGTGCACAAGCGTTGGGTGTGGGTGTGAGCTCAGTCCTTGCAGCTTCCCACGTTCCTTCTGAGCTCCAGCCACACTTGTGTGCTCCGGGTCTGCGTCAGGATAACCTCGGCTGCCAAATACTGGGGATTTCAGCTGGCTGCTCTTGTGTGTGTGGGTGAGGGGAAGGCAAGGGGTCAGGCACGGACCGGTTTTCCCTGTAGATACACAATTTGGCTCTTGAGGTCTGGAATGTGTTTTCCTTTGCTTTTTTGGTTTATTCTGCCTGAAGTATCTGAGGTTGGTCTGTCTGGCCTGGCGATGCTGAGGATGAGAGCCCCAGCTCTGCCTTGGTGTCACACACAGGGACTGACAACTTTGGGGTCCCACCAAACTCCGAGAGCCTGCTGCGATCTTACTTCTTGGGGCTTTACCCCATCTCTTCCCCAGTATGTGTTGTGATGGGCACTCAGCTGGCCATGCTTCAGCAAATTAGCTTTCTCAGAATCTCTGAGGTTTTCAGATCTTTACAGTCAGATTGCATGCTTGTAAATTGCAACTGATCTATAAACTCTGCTGCATCTTTTAGTTGTTTCTCAGTGCTTCAAAAGGATGATGGGTACCATGAATAGAAATTCGAATTTTGGTGGGTACCAAGACTTTTGGTGGGTACCATGAATAGAAACTCGAATTTTAAGAATTTTGAGACATACATCTGGATTTATATTGAGTCCATCTGGGAGAGGAGTTGTTGAGAAAATCCAATGCAAAGGAAGCAAAACCATGCCATTGTGTTGCTACATAAGAAAAATGCACCAAACTACAGCTTTGCACTTGTGGTTTAAGGTGATGACGAGCAGAAAGCATATTTCCAGGGCTTTCTTTGTGAGGAGATTACTTAAACCCAGATTCCTTCAGATGTCTGAGCTCTGCCATGGAAGCATTAAGTAAAAGAATCAGAAACTTGACTAAGACTGCTCACTGAAACCTTTATTAAACTTTAAAGAAGGCAATGAAGTGAGGATTAGATGTAGCTGGGTGTGGCAAATAGCTGTGGAAACAGGTGGTGCTTGTCAGTTTGAGTTTTACTTGGATGTTCAAGCAAGCCGAGGCAAGTGGGGACAGAGCTGGTGGGTAAGCGGGGCGGTGCAGGTGCACTGAGTTAGCTGGAATTGCAGCTTCTCACCGCAATCCCCAGAAATGTGCATCACAGGAAGTCATCCATCCAGGAACTTGGGCTGGAGGAGTCATCTGGGTTTCTGTAGTCAATGCCCAGCATGTAGACCCTAGTCTTCAGTCCAAAATCACTATAAATTAAAGAGGGGATCAGATCTGGCAGTGGCAATTGTGCCATAGAGCTGACGATTTGGCTTTAATGCTGCGATTTAGTGCAGGTGCTGCCAGACATGGTACCTGTGTGCTCGTGGACATGAGGGGCTGTCCCCAGACCAGTTGTTAAAGGCAGAGAAATTGAGGTACAGTGTGTCCTAAATCCTGGGAGTGGCACTGATGAGTGAGATGCAAGCCCTGCTCTATGCATCTCCCTTGTCCAAGGATGCTTTCCCTCTGAAACAGACTCTGTGTGTGTATATGTACATAAACATGCTTTAATATTTGTGTGTGTGTGTGTTTCTGCATTGTTCTGTAAATGAAAGTTGGTATTATGTGAGCACTTTCCTTGAACTTCCCCTGCTGGGGTTGTGAGAATAGAGGATGGAGACAATGACACTTTGTTTTGATTTCTAGCCCAAGTTACTGTGTGCAGTGATTCAAGTGTGGCTTCTAGGCAGGATTTATTTATATCTGTCCATTAGATTTGGCAAAAGGCTGCATGTTTGTTTACAGTACTGCAATTCAAATCTATTTGTCTGCTACACTTAAAGGCAGAATGTGTGGGCTTTTGTATATGTGGAGAGATCTATTTATATATAGACATATTTAGGCAGAAAGGAAAGAATGACTTTTTTTTCATTAGGACGTGATTTTAACAGGTAACAGGAAAAGAGAACTTGGTGATAAACTTGCAAAGTGTCTGATCAGAAGACACAAATCTCAGAGAAATAGGCATGGGAATATGACTGAGAGGGACTGTTCAAAGAAAAGCACATGAAAATTAGTATCAGCTGTTTTAAAGGTAAATATTAGGAAAATGCTGTCTTTGTAATGGTAATCATGTTAGTGTTCATATAATAGTTAACAGTGTGACTGTTTTGATGAGGAGCACAGAAATCCCAGAACACTTTAAAGATGTTCATCAAGTAACTCAGCGTTCTGGCAGAGCTGTTATAATTATCCCTACTTTGCTGTTAGTAGGAAAAGTAAGGTTAAATGACATGCCAAAGGTCAGATTCCAGATTAGATATAGTGCTGGGAATAGGGAGCAGGCTCAGACTCTTTCAACCCATGGGCTTAATTCAAATGTTTGAAATGGGAAGACCTTGCCATGTTGGGAATTCACATTTGAGATCACTCTTCAGAAAGCTGGTTGTCTTCTACTTTTGTCTTTCTTCTGCAGTGGGAATTAGAGGATTAGTAGTGCTGTGGATGCAGTTGTGCAGATGTCTGAGATGAGGTTCGTTTCTCCTAACTCTGAATGCCTACATCCATCCTGGTCCCTGTAGGCTCCTTGTGTAATCAATGGAGAGAAAAAACTGCTGCTAACGTGATTCGTCTGACCTGTTTTAGCCACCTACTTTAGGAGTAGGTGAAGCATGCTCTAGAAACACTTTTATTTCTTCTGATTTTAAGGGAGTCCAAATGAAGAACTGACACTTAGAGGTTGTCTGGACTGGACAAGGTGAAGCAGAACTCAGAATGAGTGGCTCTAATATTTTGTCTAGCTCAAATTGTGGCTTACAGGAATTTATCTTTTTTATAGTGGGGTTTTGCATGTGTCACTTTTCATTTTATCTTTACTTCAGATTCTGGCCCCTGTGTTTTAATATCCGTTAGATTTTAGTTTTAGGGTACAAACATGGGAATGACCCAGGTACTGTCTCATTGACTTGGGTGAAACCACAGGTTTGAATTCAGTTTATTGCTTGAATGCATCTCTTTATTGCAGGAAGTAGAGTAAATAAGCTCCCTTGTAAAACATGATTTTAGTCAAGACAGAACTTGACTTCTGACTGGGGTACAAGCACCTCTTCCAACAAGATGACCTACTGCCCCCTTGTAGGGAGCATTTTAGGGGTTCTATTCATTGTTACCCTGATTCTTACCCCATCCCCTGGGATGTTCTTCTTCTTTCAGTTTACTTTAAATTTTCCTTGAAAAATATTTGGAATGCAGTGCCTGTGATGCTTACACAGCCATCTGAAGACCACTTCTACAGGGGTACCCGAAGCACTGCTGCATCAGTATGCCTAGGTTAATGTGCTCCTGTGTATCCATACAGGCTATTTGTGAAATCCCTCTCTCTATGTTAAGTTGTATGATGTGCTTTGTGATTTGGTTGTGCTTTGGCTCTATTGTGTATATGTAATAGCACCCAAACCACTGAAATCTGTACTGAGATGTCATGAAGATTTCCAAGGGAAAGGTATTTAAAAGTCTAAAGAGCTACCTGTTCCTCGATAGTAAAGCCCATCCAAATGCAGAAAACTGAGAACAGTTTCCTTCGTGTTCTACCTGTCTGCCCTTTGGGATGCTGGAGAAGTTGTGGAGAGAATTGTGGGGTATTTCAAAAGGTTCCTGGTGTGTTAAACACCTGAAACATGCAAGTGGATATGTCAAAGTGTATCTGAGCTTCTTCTGGTCTGTGACTTATATTGACAATGTGTAACTTTTGTCATCTCAGTTGGGTGTTACTATCTTTATGCTTTGAATCAATTAGTTAATGAAGCCGGGATAGCTGACATTTGCTTGAAACCACTTGTTTTTCTGAAGTGTTTTGTTTTAAATGTCATCCTAGACCAGCCTGGTTTCACTGGTGCAGTAGTTTGCAAACACTGAAAAGGAAATTCCCTTCAAGAAATAATCCCTGTGCTCCTGTTTACATGATCTTGTCAAAGTCTCAAATTGTTGTGCTTTTTGTAGAGTAGCTGGGGATGTTCTCCATGCAGTACTACTTTATCCCTGCACTGGCTTCTAATTCATATACCATTGAAATAACAAGGAATAAGGATGGACCTTAAACATGGTTCATGCTTTCTGAAAACTTGGGCAGATGGGCCCATTGCATCCAGTTTACATTTTAAATTCTTTGTCACAAGAATAACCGATAACTTTTTGTTTTAAAAGCTGAGCTCTGGGATGAGAAATCCCGTATCCGTTCTTACACGTGACTAAGCTTTTGCATCTCACTACTCTGAGAGATACTGCTGTGCACTGAAAAGAGAACATGAATATCCTGAGCCAATGGTTATTCCAACCAAGCCTATGTTGAACTAAAGGCTACAATTATCTACATGTCCCAGGAGCTGATCTCTTCTTCCCTGCTATTGCCAGCTGCAGAGTGACTGAACTTGTGTGTTTCCTGGGGCATGCTTCCAAATGTCTTAGCAAATAATAAGCAGATAAATATGTAAAAAATGTTAAATGTTCCTGTGCTAACATCTTTATCACAATTATAAGGTGGCAGTTGCTGACCCTTTAGTGAGAGAGGTTTGGGTTTTAGTTTTTTGTTTAATTTGGAAGTGAATTGATAATTCTCTTCTTGCCAACTGTGGCACATGAGACAATGAACTTCACAGTGAAATTTGACTATAATAAAACACATAATCTGTTTCACTTAGTTTTAAAGAAGGCAGTTGTTTAAAGCAGCTGGTGAAGTACACAGATGTTCTGGTTGAGGGCAATCCAATATTGAAATGGCATAATGTGGCAACCAACTCTCATTTTAAAATGAATGGCTGACAAAAGAAATATTTAGTTAAGCACCCTACCCTTAATTATAGTGGCAGATATTTTTCATCTGGAAGCACGCGTTCAAAAGGTGCTGAACAACTGAGCCTTCCTTCTCGCAGAAAATGCTGTGTTGCAGTTCCCTCAGACAGAAAAGATGCATTCACTGCTTGCTGGGCTCAATTCCGCTCTGTGAGTTTGCTGCCTGAGTCTGCAAGCAAAATGACAGTGGCTGTGCAAAGAGGCTTCATTCACCTACAGACATAAGTGTTGTGAAGTCATATAAGAAAAGAAAGCCGAAGGTAACGTGCTTGTGTCAGGGTCCTGCTCCTCTACGGGGACCAGCACAGTTGAATTTTTAAGCTGGGATGGAGACCAGCTGCCTCAGTGAGTTTCCTTGTGGAGACAGCTTTTGATCATAATATTTTACTCATCTTCATGAATGCCTGCCCAGTGAAGCATGGAAGTGTTGGGCTTTCTCTCCCTGCTGCAGAAGGGGAGGTCAACTTATGCAATTTCCTTGCACTTCATTTCTTTGAATTTGCACAGCTGCCCTCTCAGGACTGCAAAGTCCCTGGCCCTAGGGCCTGCCAATTTTGGAAGCTTCTAAATGTCAAGTCTAATCTCAGTTTTCATTTTTAAAAATACAAAGTTCCTTGACTTTTTGCTTGCAGAGAAAATGGAGCTCTTCCCAGCCAGTCAAATCTTGGTGCCAGCCATTATGTTTCTGGATATAAGGTGGGAGAGAGAGTGAGATGTGGCTATTTCATATCCCTGTAATAAAACAAAGCATGATGCCTTCAATTACACCAATTAAATCAGTTAAATAGTAACTTTGCTCGTTATCACAAGGCCTCTGCTTTACACAGGGCTGTTCTCTAGTGCAGCCTCCAGCATCAGCAGCTCTTCATAGCCTGCCCTGGCCATTGGAACACCAGGGCAGTTCTGTATTGCCTGGTTGACGAGGTAGGAGCTCCTCACAGAAGTCACCCAGGAGCCTGAGGGGAGAGGGGCCAGGGGCACCAGAGTAGTTGAACCTGTGAGAGTATGGTAAAAAAAGAAATGATGGGTATTTTCTCATTCCCTCTCTGAGCTGCCCGATTTGAAGCCATTACTGGAATAAAGCTGCGGGAGTCTAGCCAGGAATAGAAGGTAGATGGGTGAGTGGTTTCAGAAGTTTAGTCTATGACTGAAAGTACAAACCACTCTGCCCTCTTCCATAGCCTCCAAGGCTTCCTCCCTTGGTGCAGACCATTTTATGTCCTTCCCTGAGCCGCTCCAACTGCCAGTTCACCGCTTTTAGCCCCAGGGTTCACATTTCTGCCTACCTTCCCTGCCCATCAGCTACCTATCATTGACTTAAAGTGTTAGTCAGACCTTCTGCAGCTGTCAGTGGGGCTGTGGTTGCCTGTGGATGCGTAGGCTGTTGTCTGATGCTTCCTGGTAGCAGGGGTGGTGCAGAGATTGTGGAGCTCATCTGGTCAGAGAGCACTCGACTAAGCTGAACTTCGTGTCTGCACTGGCATGATCCCAGTTTATCAGTGCCATGATAATTTTGGGTGAGTTGTGTGCACGGAACTTGAAGTCGCGCTTCTTGTTTGCAGGAGAGGCGCTGTGTTTGTCCTTCTGCCATCCTTGTCAGTGAAACACTTTGCCTCTCCTATACGGATGTGTGTCACCAAGTGTTGTTTTGATTAACTGCTTGCAGTTTCTAGAATGCATCATCATAGAGACCCCTCGTGTCTGAGAGTGTTGTAACCCTGCTGCCTGCTTGCACGGTCTTGGAGGCACTGATAAGAAGAGCCTTGTTCTACAGTGTTGTGTCTTCCGCCTTTATAGGACATGAGGCAGGTATGGCGTGGGGGAGCTCTTCTCTGAGCTGGAAGGATGAAGGTAGAAAGTACTGAGCTCAACAACTTCACCACTTCAGTGCAGAACATTGTCAGATTTATTCTTATTCCTACCACTGTTATAGAGACCCAGAGTCAGGATGGATTTCAGAAAGAGGATGGTGGGATGTGGTGGATGGATTGGGAGCAGGGCCTGGGAAGACCTAGGGTTTCTTCCTAGGCTTGTGCTAACACTGGGGTCTCTTGGACTAAAGGTTCACTGTCTACAAAATAGGGGGATAGGGAGACTCCTGGAGTGTAAACCTACTAAGGTCACAACACTCTTCTTTTGGAAACAGCTTCTACTCAGGTGTTCTTCTCTTGAATGACCCCTCTTGAGCAAAGTTACGTCTGTATTTCCATGTCATGCTGTTTTATAATGTGACTTCCCAGCAAAGCCCACCTGTGGCAGGAGGTGAGGATATATAGTCTTTAACACATCCATTCAGATTTAACTACCTCTTCAGGAAAATATTTAGAAGCACCTTCTCCACATAAGAGATTTTCTATTGCTAGATGTCCTGAAAATGAATGTGCTGCCTCAGGGCAAATGCAGTATCTTCTTATTGCTCATAATGTGGTTCTTTAAATCTTCTGCCTTTATTGAGAAAATTATCATCCTTGCTGAGGATCCCTTGTTGAGGATCCCTCCATTAGTCTATCAGGGAGGCGGTTAGTAGAGAAGTAGATGAGTCATGTGAAGCCTTGTGTCTCTTAGTGCATGTTTGCAAACCTAATTTTAGTCAGTCTACTCCATTCTACTCTGCCAAAATTAGATAACATTGTTACAGCTATGCAAGTGTTTAAATCAAAAATATTCCCCTGATAAATATAATTAGGAAAAGCCATTCCCTTTAGCTGTATTTAGCTGTATTCAGTCATGGATCACAAGTATATCCATCTTTTTTTTTTTTTTTTTTCCCCTACAAGGTACCTAAATTTTGGGTTCTAAGACTGCTCTCAGACCCACTGGCTTCAGCAGGCTTTGTGTTGTGTCCTTAATGTCCTTAACATCCAAATGTGTGCCTGACATTTCCTGTGCATCTTCCTGCTTAAAAGTGATTGTTACCACTACAGTGTTCTGCCTGCAAATGCCCTCATGAGGCACAGCAGCAGTTCTGATAAAGATTTCTTGACTTGCCAGGAAATTGTCCTGCTTACTGTTAATTTTTGAGATTTCACACTGCATCCATTAGATTGTATTTGAGAACCTCTTACCAGTGAATCTTACCCTTTTGCCCTTGGGAAGTAGGGGATCTGACAGAGTTGTTTTTATGGTCACAAACTGAAGTAAACATGGATTGGGACAGGAGCAGAACCTGATACGAAACATCAACAAAACACATCTGAAAAGGAAGAAAGAAACTGATAGCCTTTGCAAATTGACTCTTAAATACTACATCTGATGCCACAGCAGCAGGCTTTTAGCAGTATTTGTTACTTCTGATTAGATTTCTTAGATGCACTAGATGACAACAGTCTATTTAAACATCCATTCATACTCTTGCTCTAGCGTGTTTTAGAGTCTCGTGGGTATTATATTTGGAGTTGTGGGGACACACACAGCCTCCCTTCTTTCTTCTTGGAACTTCTGTTCTGATTTGCCAGCCATGGCACTTTGCTGCTGGGATCTCCTTGGCTTTTTGTCTAAAGAGGACCAGACGTGGAGTCTCTGGACTTGTGTTTCTCTCCAAATGCTCGTGCTGGAGGAATGAACTTAAGTCACAAAACCTCCTTTGCAAGATGAGACTTCTTGCTCCTTCCCTTTCCTCCCAAACACATAATCTGTCTGCCAGCATGGGTTATCTCAGAGAAAGTCATGCTGCCTGCCTGTGGGAGAGGTGGCAAACTCCAAACTGAAGCGAGTGATTGCAGTGGTTAAAGAGAAGAACTCTGGCCTGTCCCCTCGCGTGCAGCCTGCATGGGGAACAAGTGACTCATGCTTTGGACAGTATGTCACAGGCTTCTCACAGCTTGGGATCCCACAGTTGCAGCTGATGTGTGACCAGTCATCCAGCGTGGCTGGAGTGTGGGGCCGTGGAGCGGGAAGAATGCTGGGAAGTGGTCCAGAAGGAGACTACTGCACGGAAAATCTCCTAAAAATGTATCATTTAGCAAGATCTTAATGCCAAAGAGCATCATCTTATCTCACAGACAGGAGTGAATGTGTGGTCTTATCCTCTGTGATAAAAAGGGGCTGGGGAGGGAGATTGAAATATCTCTGTGTTGGCCTTACTGATCCTTCAGACTCCTCTTATCCTGTGGGGTTTTTTTTTCCCTTTCCTTCTGCTGCCAGTGTCCTGCTATGTGCTGAGGGAGGGCAGAGCCCTTGCTTCCACTGCACCTGTTTTCTGGGTAAACAGATCCACTGCTGTTGACAGTGGTCCACAAGCTCCTCAGTCTGTTAAAGTTCCATTTAAATAAACAAAGCATATTTCCAGCTGTACGCAATGTTTGGCCATGGGAGCAGAGAGCCCTAGCAGGTGTCTTTAAGGCCTCTCGAAATGAGACAACAATCCCCAAGCAGAACATGCAGTGGGCTGGCTGCTTAGCTAATGGAAGCTGGCCAGCCTCCACTGGATTTGACCCAGGACAACTAGATTAACACAACACCAAAAAAGCCCCACTTGTTTTCTTTCTAACCAGCAATGTCCCCTTCTCTTCTGTCTCTCAGCAATCTGTCCTGCCCCTTCATCTTTCCCCAACTCTCTTTTTCAGATCTTTTCCCTTCTTCTGCCACAAGGATCAGAACTACCAACACACCTGTTGCTAGTCCAGAGTAACCCTGGAACGATTTTGCCTTCTTGCCACTTAGATATTCCAGGAATCAAATGCTGTCTTTGGTTTTAAGGAAGACCGGTGGAAAACCCACGAGAGGCAGGTGAACTCCTGTGGCACACGGGTATAGCAGCTCTGTGCTGGCACCAGTGAGTGGTGTAGGAGAAGTGCTGGGATGTGGCTGTGGGAGTGATCCTGTGGTTCTGGATCTTCCAGCATGTGACACTGGGAAGAGCTTGAGAAACACAAGACCCTGGTGCAGCACACTGGCAGGTCTCATTCCTGAGCTGCATGTGCTGGCTGGGCAGTTGCCTTTTGGCAGTGAAACTCCATCTTCAAGTCCTGCTGAAGGACCTATTAGAGTTATTCCAGGTGGTTATTCCTAGAGGGGACTGAACAGCCTTGCACGTCCATCAAGTGTATTGCTGCATGAGTCTGCTCAGATGGGAGGGTATCACCTGTCTAGCATTGACTGAGTTGAGAAATAAAAAGAAAAATCTTTATTTTTAGGATTTATTATCATTGGATTAAAAAAAAAAAAGAGCAGATAGTTAAAGAAGACATTTAAATGGAAACAGAAAAGGTAATGGAGTTAATGAGATTAAAAATTGATCTTGAATAGTGTGTATTAAATTATTTGTATTTATCCTGGTGTCTCTGTTACCAGGACATTATTGATGGCATACTCAGCAGGTGTGGTTAAAATGAGGACTTTTTATTTTTAAAGGGGTTTGAAATATGAAACACAGCAGGAAAAACAGATGTTGGAAAAATTAGAGAAAGCCATTATTGGACTATTTTCTGCCTTCAGTGGATCTGATTACCTGATCATTATTCTGAGCACTGTTTGGAAAAGGTGGGAGATGTGAGAGATTTCTCCTTGAAGTCTTGCTACAGATGCTGAGATACTTCTATAGCTGCATGTTAATGTATGGCTGAGCAGCCTTCAGAGAGTGGGAGAAAGTTCTACTTGATTAGAAGCAGCATTAGGTGGAAAATCATGAATGAAATCAGACATCAGTGTCTTTGTTAATTGTGAATTATGGATGAAGGTTTTTCTCTGCAAGTTTTATATCTTTAAAAAAGAATTGTTGAAATCTGCCTTCAATGAAGAATATTTTAGTAGGTTCTTCATGCTGTCTCTTGAAGTAAAAAAGAATGTCTGCTTCCAGAAGAGGTGGAAGTCAGAAAGTAGCTTGTGTTTAAGTGTTGAACCACTATAGCCTCTTCTTGCAGAAGTATGGAGAGGACTGCACTAGTCCCTGCTAGTTCTCCTGCATTGGCTGAATAAAGTGAATTCAAAATTTGCAGACTGAATAGAATGAACATAACGTTTTGGGGTTTCTCTCCCCCTCTGTGTTCTAATTATGAATAGAATTATGAATAAAAATGTAACCTGGTAGCATTTAAGCTGTGGAGGAGACCAAGCTTAAAGTCTGTCAGCTCAGTGTTATGGCAGATGATATTTTATATTTATTTTGTAGTATTTTTAAAGTTAATTTTTAGATGGAACTTACAGAGTTATGTAACTTATTCTTGTGTGCTATGAATTAAAATTCAAATTTCCATTGCTACACAGTGTGACAAATCAAAACCAGAAAAAAAAAATCTGTGAAATGCAAAATGTACGTCATTCATTTTTTGCCTAAGTTAATGTAAAAATTAAAAATTCTGAATACAAGTGTGGTTAATCTGTGTAATTGCTGATTGCATTTCAATACTGAATAATGCATTCTTCTGATCACCTAAGGATGCACCAAGTTTCTTCTAACCAGTAAGAGTTTCCTTTGGGAAAACAGCTAAAAAAAGCACAAATGCAAACCAAAATGGCAGTAGTGCAGGACACCCTGTTTTAATTAATCTTACTGATTTACACCACAATTAACACTTACTGCTTTTGCAAGAACAACTTGTGGGCCCACTTGGAAATGGAGGTGGGCTCAGAAGGAGCCTGGGCAGTGGGGAGGGAGGTGGTACCCCAGGCTGCAGCACCCACCCCAGCTCACTGCACCTCCTTCTCACTCCCAGAGAAGAGAGTTGGCCAGGACAGAGATCTGCAGCACAGACCCAAGGCAGCTTCCGCAGTGGTTGTGAAATCACACTCTGCAGTCCCCCTGTGAAACTGGCCTTTGCTTTTATTAGAAAGGTTTTAAAGTATCCCAAATTGGAACGCAACGCTTAGTTGCTACATTAATTTGAAATAAAAGGTTTGTTATAGCCAAAAATGATGGTTTTCGTTTGATTCATCTGTAATAGTTCAATTTTTCTGTTTTCTGTACAGAGGAATAAATCAGCATTATGTGCTGATTTCTCTTTATGGTTGTTTATTGTGGTGTGATGGTTTGTTCTGCTTTCAAGTGTCATTAATCCCCAAGAAGTAAATCAGAGTTTCTGAATAAGCTTTTCTTTGTCAGGTTTCACTGGGGTTTAATCCTCGGCATCGTTAAAAAGGCTTTTCTTTTTATGGAGGAGCCTTGTTAGGAATTACGGCATGCAGACAGTAAAAGTTCAGACATTGTAGTTGTCGCCTGTTAGTACTTAAATTTCTCTTTTCCCCTTCTCCTTCTGCCATATGTAGCTGTCTATGGCTTGGGGTGAGACACAGACAGTGGGGTTTGACTGAAAAGGGTGAGCAGAGGAGGAACTGTGCTATAATCTGGTCTGGAGCTCCTGTCTGATTCGGGCTTCGCCGCTCGCCCGTGCTGTGGCTTTGGGTGAGTCTCCCGGCATCACCAGCTGAAAATAACCACACGTAGCATTTAGTCCTGGGTGGTGCAGTCTCCTGTCTCCGTGCAACGGAAAAATTAGGCTTTTGGTGCAGGAAGACTTGCTTCAGAGCTGACAGGAAGACAGAAGAGACTCATTAAAACAAAACAAAACGAAAAACAACCCTCAGTAAAACCACCGTGCCAAGAACTGCCACAAACCACGTGTTTCCTCCCAAGCTTCTTTACCTGCTCTTCCCAAGCAAAGACTGTAGCACATCGCCAAGAGGCAAATAATTAAAAGCATTCCCATACTGTGTCCCTAAGAGGTGTCAACAGTGAGGAGTCCTGTTTGATGGATGGTTGTGCATTTAGGAGAGGGGGAAGGATCCTCTTCTCTGTTCTCTTCCCTGTTTCTGGAAAATGCTATCAGAGTGTTCTGTGCTGGCCCCTGTTTAATTTAAACAAAATTGAAAAGCTGAGGCTGTGTGTGGCAGAAGCAGTTTTTCACTCTAGCTGGCTCCAAAGGAAAAACTCCAGAAGGCCACCAGGCACTTGGACAGGTTTCATACCTAGAAAGGTTGCTGGTGGTAGAGCTCCTGCTCCACTGGAAACATGGGATGCTCTGGTGGCATTTGAGGCAGCGATAAACCCGTACACAAAGGCAGAGGAGCCCACACAGAGAGGACAGCATACATTAAAACACTTAAGATTTCACAGGAGGAGCTGGATTTTTTTGTAGGATTGTGTACACTTTTTACTTTCTACTTTGTAAAATGGACTCATGACCTGTATAACAACAGTTTTTTGCAGTTTAGGGCTAGTCTGCACACCTCACACCTCACAAGGATGCTGCACTGCTGTGATTTTCTTTCTGGACTTCTTATTTGTGGCTTTGTATCTAAAATTTCCATTTAAACAAATTTAGCTTGATGAAAATATCAATCAGCCTTGGTTTGGGAAAGGGGCCTTTCTGTTGACTGCAGAGTGATTGAGATGCAGGTTCAGACACGGAACTTGGTGGGGATGTGTGAGGTGGATGCAAAATGAATTATGAGATGGGTGAAAGGATCTCTGAGGAGAAGAGCTGGGTTTAAAAAGGCATAGATGAGGATATCTTGCAACATCCTCAGAAGTGCATCTGGTGCTGAAGGGATGTCTTTGTTGCTGGATAGAGTTAGATTTAAAGAATGGTCATTCACTCTTTGATTGAGACCACAACAAGGGATAAAAAAATGACACATCTGCTTCATGCTGTCCTGAAATGTACCCTCCAATGTGCACAAATAAAACAAGAGCTGATGACTTTTCAACATGTATTGAATGTTTTATCATAATATCTACTAGGCACAGAACAACCTTGCTAAAAACTCCAGAAAATGTAAATGACGTGCTATGAATAGGCAAATGATCCCTAGGCAATAATGTGTGCTGAATAACCTTTGTACCTTAGCAAGCTGCCAGATCTGCAGTGAAATCTGGTGGCTGAATAATGCACTGGGTTTGATGCTGCACCTGGCTCTGGACATGGAGAGCAAGATCAGTCAGCCCTGGCAGTGGGGCCGCTGTGTGGAGGGTGACACTGGAAAAGGTTCAACCACAGCATCTCAGTGCAACTGGAGAGCAAATTGTCACTACAAAACAGTGCTCAGGACAAGCTGATTTGGTCTTCTCCGGTCCCTTCGTATTCTTTTTTAAGAGCAAAGCAGCCTTTCGGGACCATTTGTTGAAAGCAGAATGTGCCACTGCTGCTCTGCTTGGAGGAAAAGACAAACCATCCTCTTATGATGAAGGATTAAGACTGCAGCAGTGTCTACCAACACCAACATGAATGAACATAAACCTAACTGGGTGTCTTATTTTGGGCTTCTGAGCATTTCTATCACTCTCTATGTCATCAGAGCTGTTTCAGAACATATTTGCAGCTGTGTCAGCCACAGTGGATATTTTTAAAAATTCCTTCCTATTATGCCATTCTCCTAATGACTGAAAAAAGGGAAAGGGTAAGGCCAGCTTTCAAAGGGATGCATACTCTGTCTGCTTCAATGAAATCAATGTTAGTCTCCACCTACTCTGGCCTGGGGTTGTTTTGTGAACTACGTATCAGAAGAACATCGTATCATTACAAGCATTTGAAAATTATGCTCTAAAATCAATGTGCTATTTTCTCTTAAGCTTGCATTTAGCAAAATCTTCTCAACACATCCTTCCTCTGAAAAGGTTAGTGGCTATTAATTATGAGAGAAATGCATCTGAAATTATTTTCTCCAGTGACATGGATTCATCTGTGCTATGGCCCACATAACTCTGCTTTTCCCACAGTGACACTCCAGAGGTTACAACCAAGATAAATTTATCCTGATGTACGCTGGGTTATTTATCCATGGAAATATGGGAGTAAGGGAGGGTGAGCAAAATCCGGCTGCTGCTGTGGCCGTGCACATGCTAGAAAATCTGCTGGCAGCAAATATAGCACATGGCGAAAAGTTAGTTGGCCTGATTCTGTCTTTTCCAGAAAGTCAGAGAAACGGAGGCGGCCCCGCATCCCCTGAACCGGCAGCGCCGACCGCGAGGCACGTGGGCGTGCTCCGCGTGCCTGTGCAGCTGGACACGGCACGGAGCACCCCCTGCCCAGCACCAGCCTTCACTCTTCATAATGTCAGCCTCTCACAGACCCATCTTGCAGTCAGCTGAGCAGGGTCTGAGTGGGAACGCAGCGCTTCAAAACACACCTTTGGTGCCATGCTAAAGGTCACCCCCGCTATCGCTCTTCCCCCTTTGTGTGACCCAGCACTGTGGAAAGCAGCTGCACTGGTGCTGTGGCCAAACAGAGAGAACCACACCGTGTAGCTGCAGGAACAGAAACACCCTCATGTCCCTCCAATACCCAGGTGTTAACTTCAGAACTGCTCAAGGGTCAGATCTTCGTCAGTGAACTGACAAAAATTGCCGCCGTCCTCTCTCTCTGCTTCCCTCAGCAACTGCTCGTTGTGGACTTTTTATTTCTTTCTCCAGCAATGGTCTGCAGCCTTGAATTGTGCTAACAACACACATCAGATTGATGGCCATGCCACGTGGGGTGGGGAGCAGGGGTGCCTTAGTGCAGCCACCATCCTCCTCATGGAGATTACAGTCATCAATTTCCATCTGCTGTGAGCATCAACAACATGATTTCGGGCTTTAGGATCATCAGTTGATTCCCAAGGCTGAGCAGGTTTTCATTTGGCAACCATTACTCCACCCCCACCATCGATGCTATAAAAAGACATCAGCAGCAGGTAATTTGCTTTGGCTCCAAAATGTATGAGCCTCAAATTACGTATTTTCCTCTACTACATCAGATTGGTACCCAGACTGGTACCTTTTGAGACTTTACAGATGTCTTATAGCTTTCTATTCAATAGCACAGTCATCTCTTTTGCTGGCTAATCAGAAGCATTATAGTTCAACACTGATTTTTGGGGAAAAAAGAGAAAGCTTCAAACCTTAATTAAACATGGTATGAACCAAGCCTGAAATTTCAGGACAATGGGAGAAGCAGATCCATTTGCAGAGCAGTAGGCTCACAGCCTTGTTGCTGTTATCCTGCACCCCATCCAGCAGCACTGGTCCCTCCTCCTCAGCCCTGTTTGTCTGTGACTCTTCCTGTGTATTCCCCCACCCCCTTCCCACTTGCCCGCAGGTCTCCGTCCATTCGTGGTCCCCACTTCAGAGCTGAGCTGGTCTGCCAGCACACACACAGGAGGAGCTGCTGCCCTTTAATCTGAATTTGAACATTCATTTCTGTCAGGGAAGACCTTTGCCAGGGTACAGGGGATGGGTGGGCGTCCTGACAGGGAAAGGGGACAACCTGGAGGAAGCAGCTGGGGACTGTGGAGCTGAGGCTAATCCCTCCTGAAGCGTCAGACCCCACAGGCTGCAGGTACATCTCTGATGCAGCCAATAGATCCCTAAGCTGAACAGCTGAGCTGAACCTTGCGAGGGCTTTTCAAACACTCATTCCCCAAATGCTTCTAAACAATGCCTGTGATTACTCCAGAACCATGACTATAACACTTGGAGGAGGAAGAAAGGCTTAATAAACCCAAATGTGTTTGTTAGCAGTAATTCACAGCAGGGTCTGTGGCTGAGCCTGCCAGCTGCCACAGTCCACACGGGTTGCATTTAGCCAAGCCTAAAAGCAGGAGCAGTATTGGCTCTGGAGAAACCTACTGCTCCCTCCTATTGTCTAGAAAAATGAATTGCTTTGTAGTAATGCCTGGAAATTGTGTGCCAGTCACATGCTAAACAGATAAACAGCAAACAGAGTACAGATTTGTTCAGTGCATTTCCAAAGCTTTCTCACTGAGGTATCATTCTCTTGGAACTCCTGTTGAAAAAGGGGCTGATTCCTCCTTGTATTCTTCCAGGTGGTGGTTTGTCCCTTCAGGGACTGTGTAGTGCACTATCACGTCAGGTGTCGTATTATAACACTTAGTTGTGCAAGTGCTAACTGCAGTACTGGAAAATGGTATTTCTTTTCACCATAGCATGTTGTAGATCCACCAGGAGCTGCAAATGTTCTAGGATACCTATGGCTTGTTTCTTTCCTTGCTAGTGCTGAGCCCGCTGTGGCTATGGGAGGTCTGACATGTGGGAGCTGGGTCTCAGACACCACCATAACGTTGTCTAAACATCCCAACTGAGCTGCGCATAGGAGCATTACATGGGCTGATTCTGTCCTTTCACAGGCTGATTCCTGAAGCTGTTCAGGGAAGGCGTTTACATCATACTTAAATTCTCTTCTGCACTGTTAATCTACAGCTTTCCACCCAAATATTCTCTCTGTTGGCTCCAAAGTGATTGTTGCTTTTGGCCCCTTCTCCAAAGATACGGTATCTGCTCTGTTCTTTAGGAGACCTTCCTCTGAGAGTGGAGGAGTGACTCCATGGACAGCAGGAGTTTTGCATTTCTGAACTCACCCATATGGGTCACTTTAGTGCCAATGTGCCTGCTGTGTCACCCACCTTGGCTCCCTTCTCCTGCCTACCCTCTGCTGTGGCCTCATGGCTTCTTGCTGTCATGACTCTGTCTACCCTTTGTGCTGGTGTTTGTTGTATCTGCCTCCAGAGCCCCAAAATTATGCTTACATAGTCTGATTTTTGGAGCAGGGAATTTCACAGGATGGAATGGAATTTGTCCTTGCAAACGAGGAAAAAACCTCCTACAAAATCACAAATGGAAATGACAAATGGATTTCTGTCAGTATAAAACAAATTTGAGGGGGAAGACTCTCCTTCCTTCCTCTGCATGCCTCCATCTTTTTCCCTAAAGTGTTGTAAACAGCAAAACTGCTTCTGGTAAGCACTGTCCTGGCACTGGAAATGGCTTTCTGTGGCTACTTACAATTACTGTGGAGATCGATAGGGAATAGCAGCAGTTGTGCAGTGAAGAGTGAATGACATGAAGTTAACTTTCCCTCCCCTGCTGGGATGTATAGTGTACTGTGGCCCTGTTCCCTTGTCTTCTTTATACAAGAATCATTTCAAGCTTGCTTTTTCTTGATTATCAAAAAAGAAGGCATAGATTTTACTGTACTGAAGCAACCCAAAACGTTGCTGCCACTCAGACATGTGTCTCCTCATAATCTACCCTCCAAGCACGTTTGCAGGCTCACAGATCCCTTCACCATAATGCATTTTAATGCATTTCATCTTGTTACCTTTCCCACACACACATATGTATGTGTCCTTGTGCTGTGTTTGGAGCTGTATGGGGAAGACAGATGATCTTCATGTGCCTTCACTTAGAGCAATACTGGCAATGGGATGTCATGCAAAGGAAAGTGGAACAGTCTTAGAAAGCTGGGGTAAAAATAAAAGCATTAAGAAAGTAATGGGAAGCATTTTGTGCAATCTACATATTAACAAAATGTATGCCATTTTAAATGTATTTTTTCTTAATTTTTTTATGCTTGGACAGCATGATGCCTGCCACGTTAAATTGTTTCCTTCAGAAGTCATTGGCAGTAGCAATTGTATTGAAGTGGCTTTGAAGGCTGGACTCAACAGCAAGATAAATAACAGTTACGTTTTTGGTTTGTGCAATATCGTGTTGCTCTAATTCAGCTTAATGAGTCAATTATCCACTTCCAGAAATTAATTACAAAACAGGCTCTAAAAATGTCCAGGATGGGTTCTGTCAAGCCAGCATCATGTTGTGGGATGTGATGCTGAGCCTCTCTCCATCTCTGTGCCTCTGGGAGACTCCTTTCCTTGGGATAGACGTGGTGAGGGTGGAAAACTTGTGTACTGCAGTACAAAACCTTCTGTCAGTCTGTTGTACTTCGGGTTCAGCTTCACCTTGAGTAAAAGAAGGCTTGGGAACGTCAGCCACATCTTGGGGAAAAAAATCTGGGAGGGGCTTGGAGCTAATTGAGCTGCAGCACTAAGGGCTTGCTGTCATTCTGGGGTACTTGGGTGCTCACAGAGAGGATTAACTGCAGGGATTCTGATCTGTAAGACATGAAGTGCCTGTCTGTTTCAGTGGTGCGTCTCATGTCAAGGGAATGGGATGCAATAGATCAGAGTTAAATTAAAACACATTTCATGTATTTATAAATGAGCAGTGGTATCCGTTTTCCTGCTTTGGTGAACCTGACACATATGAATGTACAAACCTCAGTCTCTGGTGGTTGGTATTATTTTAATAGTGAGTGAAAAGCACAGGGAGTATAAATTGCTTGTGTTTCTTCATGACAAAACTGGATTATATAAACCTGAAAGGAAACACTATACTCTGCAGAATAAAACTGATTGATGTATTGCCTGTTAATCTTTCAACATTAACACTGATTGAAGTTGGAGTTGGTTTTTGGTTTGGTTTGGTTTTGTTTTTTCTGATTTTGGAATTGTTTCTTATTATCAGCAAAAGAAGTTAAGCATTGAATTGATTATTTGAATATTTAAAGGCTGAATCGTGCAGTGCCATGAATGCAGTGATCTTTAGAGGCACTGACAGCTTTCCCTCTGGCTGTTAACATGTCTGCTTTATACAACACAAATGTCAACATCACTACTCCTCTAATTAGAGCAGTAGGTCAAACAGTGTCTTTGTCTGCAGAGGAACCCGAGCCATTAGCCATGTTAAGAAGAAGTTCCTTTGTTAAGCTTGATTTATGTTTCTGAGGTTTGTTTTATCCTGTGGCAACCTGCAAATGCTGTTTTCAGAGTGGGGCATTTTTGCTGACTGCAGAAAGAGAAATACACAGAAGAGATTGTCCCTGCACCGATTCATCCTCCGCCTGAGCTGCAAAGCAAACCTTCCCCAGCAATCCCAGCTCGCCGCAGGTCTGGCCTGTGTGAAAGAGTGCATTGCTTTCGTTTTATTCAAACACAAGAAATGTATGTTCCCTGGGAGTTTAAATTATGACAGTGCTGTAAGTTGCAGAAAGTTATAAAGCTGGAGAAATATAGTGCTATCAATTAAAACTGATGCAAAGAAAAATTGCCATCGTTCTTGTTTGGGTTCTCTGCTGGAGGCACCAGTTCGGTTTTGCCTTTTCTGATTTAAGTAGAATTTAGCATCATTTCCATAATTATACCTCTTCCATTTAAGATCAAGAAAACAGTGTTGTCTGTCTTGAATATCCGAGAGATATGATTGGTATTTACAGATCATCTCATTTGTCTTTCTGACATCTTTGATTGCTTCCCTTCCAATGCACTATGCATCTTGCAAAACTGAAATTGCCTTATGGGAATACACAGAAAATTATTTGAAAATAGACTATGGGTTTAACATTTTTATTTTATTTTTAAAAAAATATTTAGAATTTTATTTAAATATATTTTTAATAAATTCCTTTTTTATATAATATTTTTTTTCTCTGTGATCTTGGGCTTTGGTGGATAAGTAGTTGGTGAGTCTCCAGTGGAAATTCTCAGATTTCAGAACTGCAGGATTTTTCCTTAGAGTAATTAATTGTCAACAGCTGACGCTGGCATGAGCTACTGTATATGCTTTAATTCAGCTAGTTGTTTCTCTGGAAGGAGAGTGCCAGCAGTAGAGAAGAGATCACAACAATCTTTCCTCCTCAGAGACAAGCATGTTGAAGAACAGTGCTGAGGAAAGATGGACAGTAAATGCTTTGGGTATTGTTTCTCTGTGTTTTGTTCTCGTTAGCATTTGGCATAGCCACTTGTGCTTCCTTTCTCCTGCCCATTTCCCCTTCCCTACAATGCCATGTGCCACCACACAGATCAGGGTGCTGTGACTGACTCCTTACAGATGAAATACTCATTCACCTGTACCCTCCAGCAAACCTGAAGCAAGTGGAGAGCATAAAGGACAGTATTCCATCATCCCTCCTCTAACCCATCCTGAGCAAACAGTATGCCCAAAGCCTTGTGGCACTGGTGGGCACTAGTGGGCATCCCTTGCTTGTCTGGGTCTGCCTTCTCCAAGGAATTGCCTGTAAATGGTCCCTGGGGTATGGGCTGGGATATGCTGCTTACTCCGCAAGAGGATGGTGTGGAGGGCTCTGCGTGCTGCTTTCCCACTGCTGCCTGCCAAAAGCACTGCTCCAATGCTTTGCCTCTCCCTGGGTTATCTGGGAAAGGAAACCACCTCCTGAACACCCCTGCAAGGTGCTGAAACATGCTTTTAACTAGAGGGGAGAAGGCTCATCACATTGCATTGGTAGGTGGGAACCTGAAATGGCTGAATGTGCTTGCACTGTTGCAGAGAAAAAAGTCTCTTCTCTCATTCTGCTGTGCCCCCATCACAGTGCTGACATCCCAGGGGAGTTGAAGCTCTGGAGATTTTCCGTGTGTTGGAGGATCTGTGCTTTACTACCATGGCTCTTTAGGGGTTTTTTTGGTTTGGGTTTTTTTACATTTGCTCAGTGACTGTCATTCTGCAGAAAATTAAAGCTGTTCATTACCCCAGACAGAAGCTGTATTTGCAGATTTATGTTGCTCTTCTCTGAAGAGACAGTGCTGCTTCTGCCAAATTAGCTGCAGCAGATCTATGACCTGGAGGCTGCTCTTCAGAAGGCTGGAATTAAACCATCCAACACACATCCAACATAAACACTGCTCCTATAATGAAGCTCAGATAGAGGATACCAGGTGCCAAGTCTCCCTTGGATTTTAGAGTGTTACCTAACATATATTTAGAAATCCCAGTCTTAATGCTAAAAACCAAATGAAACTGAAATAATGGACTTGGGCTTAATTTGTTTTCATTACTGCAGCACGGACCTATGAATTAATGACTTTCAATTAGGTTTTCCACTTCATATTGAATATAAATTGAAAGACTAAGGTATACTATTTCCTCTTTTCGTTTCCAGAATAGGAATGTCCTTATATGCGCACCATAACATTGCAGATGTAAAGCATGAAATAATTTTGACTCGAGTTGTGTGTGCATAAAACAAGTTTAATATGGAGATCATGCATAAATATAAGTGTCTTAGTTTGTGTAATAGTTTGGCTCCTATTGACTTGGTACAAGTATGTCCTGAGGTCTATCCTGACTCTAGGTCAGGTGATGCTTTCTGTTCCTCTGAACAAAGGAGGTGCAGAGAGGGTCATGGATGGCTACCAAGTTGGCCAGTAGCTTTAGGAATGAGCTGGGGAGCTCTGCTGTTTTGGAAACCTGAATCTCCACAGGTTTCTCACTGAAGATAACGTGTTAGCCGTGCTGGCTGTACCCTGGTATTTTCTGGTAACCCTGCTCAGCAGGAAGCATTCCTCTCTCTCCTCGCCCTGCAGTGCTGGCTCTCACACAGCTCCACGCAGTGTCTCTAAAGGCACACTTCATTGCATGCTGTGTTATGCTTTATTGTAATGAGCTGGGTGCTCATTAAAGCTTCACAGTTATAAACAGAGCCGTAATTTAGCTTGAGGAACACTGTAATATTAGTTTGGCACCTGGAAGCTAACCTTATCTCAAGCTGGGTTGTGTCAAAATGTAAGTGAAGGTACTTATTTGTAACAACTGAAGTGGATGATAGAATTGCAAATCTTTGTAAAATGTACAGATGAAAAAGTGAAGGAAAATCTAAGCCTACAAACCCCCTCTCATTCTCTCCAGACATTCAGCCAGCCCTCTGCTTCCTGGCTCTTTGGTGTCATGGCTGTACAGAGGGATTCTGCCCTCATCCTCTGCTTTCAGAAAGTTTCCATTCCAGCAGGGCAGACGCACTCCCAAGAGACCTCCAAGGGTCTGCATCACACTCCCTTTTCCTTTGTACATTTATGCAACCAACTAAATCAAGAGGCCACTATTAATTGCTCCTGATAAAACCGTGGTCTGCCTCCCCTCTTTGGAACTGCAAGTGCTGCTGTGGCCAGGAAGGTACCACGCTGCTTCCAGCCATGGGCAGAGCTCTGCCCATGGTTTCAGCTGCTCAGGGCAAAGGGGCTCCATCCACTGAACTCTGTCTTGCATAACGTCTGTGGTCTGAGAAAAGCACGGGCACATTTAAAGCATGAGTCTCATTTTTGGCATCTGACTGAGATCACCCTGTGGTGATGCTAAGTTTGAAAAGACTGATCCCCAAAACCTGTCTTGAAGGGGTGAGAATAGAATAGAATAGAATAGAATAGAATAGAATAGAATAGAATAGAATAGAATAGAATGAAATAGCACCAGTAAAATGGAATTTGCATAAAGCCCTTATCTTTTCTGAGCCTTATGCTCATCCAGAGGCTTTTTAGTTGACCCTGCACCAGCTAACAAAGCGAGTGTGGTACTGATGTATCAGGGAGTGTTGGGTCTCAGAGCCAGTTTGGTGAGTGTGGATGTGCATGCTACTGAGTGTGAAGTATTCTGCCTCTTTTCTGAGGGGGTTCTATTAAAAACTGCAGTGCCTTAAGACTCCAAAATCAGAGCTGGGCACTGAGCATGGCAGCAGTGTGCACAGTGCCTCAGGCATGGCACAGACCAAGAGAGCCTGCATAGAAAGCAAGATATAGAAAACCTCATTTATCAGCATGTTTCATTCTTATTCTCATTTTTTAAATGGTGTGAACCTAACTCTAAGTGGCAGTGGAAGTGGGAGACCAAGAGGAATGAGGCATCTGACTGTGCTGGCACACCAATTCATAGCTCTTGCTTTATTCTGTTTTCCCTTTTCTTGTATTCTGAGGCAGGTGGGATGAGTACTTAAGAGCAAAACATCTCTATCCAGAAAAGATATGGGGAGGGATGGAAAACCAGGCAAATGATAAAGAGTCCACTAGCTATGTAACACCAAGCTGGGAGCTGGAAACCATTCCCTGTGTAGGCTACTGTACCATGAGAGTGAGGCGGGGAAGTTCTGTTTTCACACATCATGTATTTCAGACGAGCGTTCCCCAAATCCATGGTCTCCTTTCCAGCTGTGGTTGTATTATCGAGTGAGTAAGGACCATGGCCTGGGTGTTAGGAGCCAGTCAGCCCAAGCACAAACAGCTGAGGCAGGCAACAAAGGCAGAAATATCAAAGAGGGAAGGTGCATGGCAAAAAATGCAGTCAGTTCTAAGGAAAATGGTTCTTTGAAGCTTATGCTCCCTAACCCAGTTCCTCACCAGGGAACGTGAGCTGGATTTGATTTGGTCAGTGCTTTATCCACTAAGCTGCAACTGCCTAAACTGAGTGCGCAGCCCGAGAGACGATCGAGAGCTTTGCCTGGTTTCTGTTCTGTTTGCACTTTGGGGAGTTGGTTTCAGCAGACCAAATAATGCTGTTACATTGCTCAGATGATAACACACCAATTATAAAGTTCACTGTGAGGGATCTCGCTGTGAGCTGACTGAAGGGTTCTGTGTGGCTTTTGATTTTGGTATGCTCTTTGGGGCGTCGAGAGAAGCCAGGGCGTGAGGTAGGGGAAGACATCCAAGGCTTTGGCAACTGACTAAATCTTTCAAAACTCTTGTTTTATTTTGGGTTTTCTAAATTAACAATTCAGTCATAATGCAGCTTTGAATGCTGCTTTCCACGTTCTTGACCGGGCTGAGAAATAATGGTTGATGCACTTGAAACAGGAATTTGCCTTTTGATTGCACCTGGCTGGGGCTGTTAGCATCACTGTGGAGGCTGGGCTGCCTTTACACTGGCCCAGTGGAAGATGCATTGCAGGTGTTACGTTACTCCTTAGAAATCCTCAGTGACCTTACCTCAGTCCTCACTTTGTGATCTTGGGACATGGTGGAGCTGTAGAAGGTTCAGAAAGCCATTAGCAGGAGCAGCGAGCTGAGTTACTACTGAAACTTACCCCATTCTCTGCATCCTTTCTCTTACCTGTCCTTTCTGTAATTTGTTGACTTGTGAGTGATTTTCGTTTCTCTTTTTAATTTTTTCCCCCAAAGCATCATATCAGTAATGCAAAAGAACAGTTTTAAATATTTCAGTGCTGTTACAATAAACCCTGGGTGCTATTATGAAAAGCACGTCTTGACACAGACAGAGGCTGTTGAACACTCCCACTCTGTGTAATGGCTCAAGGGCTAAACTTTTATGTTAAGCTTTGGATGGAAGGGTTATCTTTTGACAAGTCTGAAGTGCTGACAAAAACCCCACACGTTTTAGGCAGTGTAAAAAATGCCAGACAACTAGAAAGTTGTACTTTCAGAAAAAGTCTGTAATTCTGATGCTGATTTTGAAAGGGACTGTGAATGCCATTGTGGGTCATCAGGTGGACGAACTGGTGGGGGTACCAGTGGAGGTGAGCAGCAATTCTTTGGGAAGCCCTCCCTACCAACCTGTCTTTAGTTTACTTTCCTAAGAAAATAAGGTTTATGCAGTTGCTTCGCCTGTCTGCCCATCCTCTTCCTTCTCTCTACCACCTTCCCAGTAGCTGACCAGCAGATTCAGAAGTGTCAGCCTAGTTTGACAGAGGAATAAAAGCCACTGGTTTATGAGACTCACCAAGTGGATGGAGAGGAGAGGGATTCAATGTGGTGTCCTTTGTGAGGTAAAGGCAGGACACGGTCAGGTTGAGCAGCAATTTGCTGACAACTCGCACGTGTTTAGTAGGTGCCCAGCTCCTGAGAAGTGGCACTTTATGGTGTCCCTGCATGATGATGGGAAAGTCACAGACATAACACAGTCAAGAAAATAATTTTGGAAGACATAAAGCGGGGAGGTTGCTAGGAGAAAAAGGGTAAAAATCGTGGTAAAGCAAGAATACTTCTGCCATTATTTGACAAACACTGAGCACAAACAAGTCTGGTGCACAAATGTGCTCAGGGATCCTGTTTCGGTTTTGACACTCAGAAAATCTTTTTATCTGCCAGGAAATGGGGAAAAATCTTTGCCAATAAATAATCAAAGGAGGGAAAGGGGGAAAAGAAGAGGCTGCCAGGATAATTTTTGTTTTCATAAGTATTGTCGATAGTTTTGGACGAAGGATTTGCGTACTACAAATCTCCATTCACAAGCTCTCCTTGTGTTTATTTTTACTAAAATAATTCGAAAATTATTCTTCTTGTGAAATTTAGGAGACATCTCCCCACACTGATTACCACAACTAATACAGATTTTTATGTAGAGTTCATTGACATTTGGTGCTGTTTTATGCCCACCTTGAAGAGGGTTTCACCTTTTCCCTGACGGAACACTACAAACAGTCAGATCTGCAATGTTCACTTTCTATCAGAATGAAGATACTTAATCTAACTCGACACTATGACTCAGGTGTGCAGCTTGTTGTTTATGCCCAGCAAAAATTTGTTATTCTTCCCAGCCAAAGCATATCTGGAAATATCAGGGCCACAGTCATTGTCCATCAGTGCAGACTCTGGATTTAAGATGGGGCTTCAATAGACCAGTATAATTTACCTTGTTTTACTGCCTAACTGATGACACAGATGACATAAAAAATAAGTTTCTGCTGCAGCTGGAATGGCTAATTGCTAATAGGAATTTTGCCACCAACTTCAGCAAGGATAAAGCACAAATTGATTCATGCAAAACTACCTCAGCATCCTGTTAAATGCTATAAGGGATTCTTTTAAGACATGAAAAAATGTGGAAGGAATATGGATGCTTTACTGTTTTTACAGGAGAGAGCTTCCCTGCCTGTGTGCACCACGTTGTGTTACATGGCAGTGAAAGGTGTGGTGAGTTGACATGAAAAACTGCTGACTGTACCCATTCCACCTTCAGGGATCCTTCTGCAAGTTGAAGTTTCCCTGTGCCTGTGAGTCAGCTATTATTTCCAACCTGTGCTGTTGCAAGAAACATAAATATCAGAAACAAGGTTAGAAAAAAGGCCAGGCATTCATCTTGGTGTGAACCTAGCCCTCATCCTTCTAGATCCTGCACAACCTTCACTGAGCCCTGACTTATTAGGGATGGGGTTGCTGTCTTGAAAAGTGCTTTCCCAATGAATATCAAATGATATGAGCTGAACATCAGACAGATACATGCCTTTAGGGAACTGCAAGTGATAAAAATACGGTTAAGTGTGATTTCTGATCAGTTTTTGGTCAGCTGCTTCCCCTCCAGTCCCTTAAGCTGTGTTTACATGCCTTCTCTTCACTCCAGCATCCCCTACGTTAGAAAACCTCTCCTTAGCTTCACACCTGCTAGGCTGTACCTCACCCACCCACGTGCCTCTGAAAGGCTTGTGATAGGAACACTTCCATGGGCTTATGGTGCCCACAACACGCTATAGAGGTGTCTCATGACACAAGTATCTTACCTGTTCAGTAAAACATGATGCTTGAGTTGCATTTCTTAGTGGTGGATAGCGTTAAGTAGCTAAGGTTCGTACCAGAACTGAGGCAGTGCTGGTTTTGAGTGTGAAGCTCCCAGTCTTCCTTTGGGACGATTGTGAAGCTGGTATTTCTTGTTTCAAATACAAACCCCAGAAATTTATATGGCCACCCCATAAATCAAGAGCTACAAGAAAGTAATGTAGGCAGTTGAAAGGACCACTGCCTACAGCTGCTAAAACCACTCATCATATTTACTAAAGTTTAAGGAAACATGCCAGCTGAAGGTGAAAATACATCAGCTGTGGAGCAATGTTGGGGCATAGCATATGCTTGGTGACATAAACATGAGAATGTTTTTCAGCTGATACCCCCAAGTAAGTTTATATTTACACTCAGACCATGTCTAATGGCTCTTTAGATCAGGGGCATTGCTAAGCTTTAACATAAAAAAAAAAAAAAAGTTGCATGGAAAAGCTAAGTACACCCCTTAAAATCTGCAGTACAGAAGAGGATTTGCAACACTCTAAATCTCAGGTTCTGGAAAAGACAGGAGATGGTATGCCTCATCTGAGGTACTGGTGGGAGCAGTAGCTGCTCTTTCCCTGCTGCTGGAGCAGGTGTGGGTGGTGTGCTGATTCTAACTATAGGTACAGAGGTGCCTTCTGCCTGCAGCAGGGAGATGCCCATGCAGTGGGACTGCTGACATGGAGGCTTGGAAGATACAGGCCTTGGTACCACCAGCTCCCATGAAACAATGTGAAAATATTTGTTTAATAAGGACTGTAAAATGTCACCGGCACTCAAGACTCTTAAGTGTTTTCATAATTTCAGGGGAACTTTTACTGGCAGACTTTGATCATATTAAATAGTTTTCCTGTGATATCATAATGCTGCATTTGTTATAAATGTGCTGATTTGCGGATGTGCAATTAGCTGACTCAAGCAAAAAAGCATTATAGATATCCTGTGTATGAAGTGGCAGTTTATTTCTCTCCATATGGTCTGTAACTTGTTCCATGCTGCTTACCGTGGGGTCTGGGCTTACTGCCCATTGCTCATCACAGTTTATAGAGAGGAAAATTGAAGGCAGCCATGGAGTTAATTCTTTGCAATACAGTTATTTCCTTAAGGCAATACCTAAGCTGTTTGCATCAGCCCAAACATCCCCTTGGAAGCAGGTGAGTCCTGACTGTTCCCTCTGCAGAGTGAGGGTGAGATGAAATCATCTTAGCAAAGGGCACTGCATGAATTGAGAGCCAGGGGCTTCCCAGAAGGAGAAACTAGGGCTTCCCAAATCCTGCATAACTCATGGCCTTTAAAGGATTTTTTTCCTGCCATGTGTTTATTTATCACTACTTGTGTGGATCTATACAAATGGCTAAATCAAGTCCCTCTTAAGTCCATCGGAAGACTTCCTTGGACCTCAGCAGTGATGGGATTGCATCCTAAATTAACAGTCCCAAAAAGACTAATTTGTAAAGTATGCTCAGTGCAAGATCAATTGTTCTGCTGTCGAAGTGGCAGCTGGCACCTCACCTCACTGCACAATTTTAGTTCTTCTAGTAGTAAGTATATTCTACTCTCCTCTCTGGTTTCTCTCCTGCTCCTTTCAAATGAGTGGGGAACATGGAAAAAAAGAGATTTGTGAGAGCAAGAGCATATATTAACTTTCTGAGGACAAGGAATTTTTTTTGCCTCATCAGCATGTTTAACAGTTGCAAATCTCAGTGTACGAGGAAGTGTCTTACATTCAAAGACTATTAACAGCTGTGAAATTAGATTTACAAATCTGAATATATAACTGCATATTTTATACGCTGTTGTATATCATTTGTGCATATATTCATGAAACTGTCTCGTAGTTTATGAAACTTGAGTGTACCATTTCAGTGGGAACTTCCAGATTTCTTAATCATGAGATCGTTAAATGAAAGACTTGCCATAGGCAAGTTTTGAAATTTGTGCAATATAACATGATGCCTTTTGAGGGTAACACAGAACTAAACCCAACTTATATATATAAGTATAAATAGTTATTTGGAAGGTGTGAAACATTCTTATTAAGAAAAATATACTTTAATCATGTCTACCTTCAAATAACTCTTAAGTGGGTACAGTTTTATATTATGATTGTGATTTTTTTTTTTAATAGTATAAGCAACACATTCTACAGTGCTTAATTTCATTCTTAAAAATGGCCTGGGTTTTGTATTTAGAGATGAGTCATTTTGAGGCTGAGACACTCACCTTTCTGGCTCAACCTATAGCTCTAAGGATTGAAAATACATAACATTATTGTCTTATACAAATCACAATTCATCTGGTAATGAAACTCTCCAAAAGTAAGCGAATACAATGTTTGGGAGTCTTTGGAACGTGAAAGCTGAGTACATGGCCAGCAGATGGGCTGCTTGGAAACCTATGGGAATATTCACTTAATTGCAGCTCAAGCCTTGCTTCTGTGTTTAGGAATCCTGATCTGCTCACACAGATCTCAACACATGACTGAAATAATCTGTTTATCCAGCATATGGTTCTTTGTGAGGACTGGATAGAAGTCAGTTACTCGGTCTTATGTGTCATTTGTCTCACAGTGCTGTGTCCTTCTAAGTGCTCCTTTCTAGTCCAGGGCCATGGAGGCATTTTAGCAATGCAAAGAGGTGATTAGAGGCACTTCTGCTGGAATGTATGCTGTGGTGCTTAATGAAATTAATTTGGCTTATGACAGGGGCATGGAGAGGCAGCCCTGGGCTTTGTCCTACTCACTGTCACTATTTCCCAGGGTGACATTGGATGTGTCAGTAGTGACCTGCTCTTTGCTGTGCTTTCAGCATGCATGGTGCTACCAGGAGGGGGGAGGCTGAGAGTTTCCAGGTGTGCTCAAAGGTGTTTGTTCAGGAGAACCAAATCATTAAACCCAGGGGTTTCTAGCTGATATCATTGTAGCTTATATTTGTGTGTAAGGAGAATAATACCTGCTTGGTTTAGCAGGAAAGCTATTCTATCTCAAAAGTGCTGTCTCCTTCCCCCCAAATCAGTGACACGTGACAGCACAGAAATAAAAAGGCTCCTCAAATCTTTGCTTAGCCCATCTTCCTGTATCTTTCTGCCTAGAACAGTGGAGTCAGCATGGCTGATCTGGGCCATTAGTGAGTTGTGTCCGTACTTACTTGGAGATGCATTTTTCAGGTTATCTGCTTTTCTAATACATGCAGTAAAGTACTACTTGCACTGACTTACTCTACAATAAGCAGTGTGTGAGCTATACAGAGGAACTGCCACTTGAGCCCAAATAATGTCAGATTTTAAATTCACGAAAGGCAGGATTTTTTGAATGAAACAAGGTAGTGCCCAACATCCACACAGATCTCAAAGCAGAAAGATGTAGTGTCAGAAAAATGAAGCCAAACTGAAATCTCAAGAAAGTGATAATAAAATGCTTCATTAAACAGAAAAAAAATAAAAAGAGGGGAAAAAAAACCACTACAGAAAAAGCTGTGCTTAAATGTCAGTGAGAACTTTAATTCTTGTTAGTGTTTAAACTCCCCTCACCAGAAAACTGAAACTCTTCAGTCATACAGAGATTTTCTGCAGAGGAACCAGAGGCAGCAGCTGAACAGGCGATGTGCTACCAACCGTGAGAGCAGCCAGATTTTGACACCCATGTTTTCACTAGGTGCCATTTCAGCAGCAGTTTCTGTAGATCTTTCAGTTGGACCATGAAAGTAATCTCTTGGAACAGGAAAAACAGCTAAAAAGCACTCTGCTCCCTGGCTTAGGTGGAGCAGCATTTGCAGCCCTTGCTCCCCAGCAGAAACTGCCCTGAGAGGTTTGTGTAGCTGGTGTGCCTTGCCAAATTCCGCCTGTTTCTCACACCTCTCTCTTTTTGCTATATTGAACAGGGATCTAAGGTTTTACAAATGTATGTTGTGCTCTGAAGCCACTGCAAGGACGTCAGGAATCGTGTGCTCTCCTGAGGACTGGTCTCCTCAGGGCCCTGCAGGTTTTGCTCTCATTAGTGGAGACTTCAGAGCCTCTGGTGCTGACTCCCAGGGAGAACCTGTGTGCCTCCATGGTAAAATCATGGCTTCTGGCCGTGTTTCCAGCCATTCTTCAAGAGCTGAGAAGCTCTGCAGTTTGTCGGGTGCTTTGGGAAGTTACCTGGTGTCTGCACCCTGTGCCCTCTGCTCCAGGTCAGGTGTGGGCAGATGTGCAAAAGGCATCAAAGTAGGTAAGACAGATAAAACCTTGCACTGTGCTGTGCCAGTTAAACTGTTGGGCTGGAGCTGGACCTGAGCAGGATGCCAGGTTGGCTGCCAGGCAGTGCAGGGCCCTCCGTACCACCGGGCCCCTGGGTTTGGTTCTGCATTGTGTACACGCCCATGTCATAAATGAATAACAGCAATATTTTTTTTTCTGGGTCTGAGCTTTGTTTGCTTTTGCTTTTTCTTGGACAGTGAGCCCGTGCCTTGAGAAAATACACAAAAGTTTTTAATATCCATGTCTCCCAATGAGGCAACGACGGCACATCTAATCTTAATCTATATTATTTGTACTTTTGCTCAGTAAAGCAGCTATAAGAAATAATACATTTCTTCTTTAAACTCCTTTCCCCGCCCCTGCTGCATAAGTGTTACTTCCTGCCCTCCTGCTCTCTCAATAGCGCTTCCCTTTTCTGTTTTGGTTATAAGCTTTCATAGAGACTCTTGGCTTGTCTCCCTGCCAAATTTGTCTTCTGCTCAGGTGAAATAGACTATTTGGATTTGAACACACGTGCTGGATTTGAGCATATACCTCTGTGGGATTGCCTGACCAAGTCCTCCTCCATGGCAGGCACGTAAGTATCTGAGGACCATGCCTGTCGGCAGGGGATTTGTTGACCAAAATTATTGTGACTGTATGTGAAGGAGAGCACGTATTGTGATAAACACAGAAGGTTTGTGTTTTGGTTATAGCCTGGTAGGATAATTTATAATTGTATAAAATGGTAATTAAGCTTTTATGGCAATGCTACATTAATATGCATCCCCTGGCAGTGAGGGAGAAGCTGACTTCGTGAAGCAAGCGTTCCTTCGTTCCTGATCTGCCTCCATCAGCTCGAGGGGAATTGTCACAGGTTTATTTACATTTCTTCTGGGATTGAAGGGAAACCAAGGCAAAGTGATGCCAGCATTAATGAAAGATCATTATGTTGATTTCCTCTATTCACTTATGAGTCTGCCTTTCCTGGTCATTAGTTATGATTATGATCTTTCAAAGCCTTTGTTTAAGGTATCATTCTCCTGAAATACAGATACGGTTGGCCCATGAGTGAGAGCCCTCAGTCATGTATTTTCATTTGGCAGTTCAGTTTTGGGTTTTGCATAATTCATATATTACAATAGTAGGTACTTCTTGTTTTTATTTCTGTAATTTAAGGGGGAAGGGAAATAGTTTGTATTAATAGCAACCCGATCCAGTCAAGTTGCTTTTTTACTGTTTTTGACTAACAGTTCCTAATGTTTCTCCAGGCCATTTATTTGACTCATTTTTAGGAAGTTCTAAGCATTTACTTGATATTTACTTTTAGGAACTCCCAAAGTGTATCTTCAAGGTGGTATGTAAAATCTGAAAGTAAACCTCACTTCACAGAAGGAAATTTTACATGATTCAAAGCATTAATGGAGCAGTGAAGTTCCTCCATTAGGAGACTCCATTAGCAGTCAGTTGTTGGAACTTAGAAGGAAAAGTTTCCTGGAGCATGGCCTGGCTCTGGGAGTCTCTCTGCCCAGCAGCAATGGCACTTCTCTTAATCACACCACTTCCTCAGTGAAGTGCCTTTTGCAAAGCAGATCTCTTTAAGCATTTCTTAACATGCTGAGTTGAGATACTGATAGCTGGAGTTCCCCTTAGAGTCATTTGAATTCTTACGCTTCAGTTTGCAAAGCCTACCAGAAAAGGGATGGGTTAAAATTAACACCACCACATGGTTTAAAAGTCTCAGCAGCACAAACTAAGCAGATGTGCTTACAAGCACAAGGCTTACAAGGGCATCAATCTGTGGCCTCTGTGCTGGCCCCAAATCTCCGCTGATTGGCTGATGTGCTATTTAAGTGCCGTGGCGGACACCGAGAGGTCAGGGCTCTCCATGGACTTTGGCTGGCAGTGCTGAGGACTGAGCTGTTCTGGACTGACAGTCAGTCCAGGTGAAACATCTGTTCTGCTGCAGTCATGTTTTGCATACTGTACAATTTTTTGTATTTTTTCTCACTTTTCCCATGCTCAAGAGCACTGAGGGGTGACAGAAGGTTATGCAAGTTTCTCTGGTCATGCCAGGATTGCGTGCGTGTTCCCAAATTTAGCAACTCATCTGCCAAAGTCCTGGCTTAGTGTGCAACCTGGGTGCCTCATAAACTGTCTCTTCTCTGGTTTCCAGCTGATGCATCTGCTGTGGGTATCTGCAGCAGATACTGGACAAGGCAGTTCCCACTGGGTATGCCAGTGTTGTAAGGGAGAATTCAAAATTAATGTCTTATTCCTAACAGAAAGTAACTTTTGAATATTCTTCCCTATGGAGGTGAACTGGTGTTCATCTTACTCTTGATAGCACTGGAGGTACTGGTATTTCCATTTCCTGCTCTGTAAAATATATATTTGCCTTGCAGGTGTGTCATGACTTTATTTAACAGCGTCAGTCTTTTGGAGAGCTGCTTAGGAAGAAGGCTTCATACTTTTACTATTTTCTTGTAACTATTTAATATTAAACTGTTTAGATGCTAGAGTTTAACAGTGGAGAAAGGGGATGGCCAGGCACCTGCAGCAGATGCTCAGTGCAAAAGGCTCATCTCCCGCTGGCAGTGCAGCCAAACCCCAGCACCAAAGGCAGATCTTCAACATGAATGTGCAAGCTGAGCAGGAGACCAAGAAATAGCAGCTTCTCTTGGCTTCACTTCAGGCTGACTGGGGCAAGGGCAGCACTGTTGGGTGGGTCTCCCTGCACAGGCAGGCAACCAGGAGCAAGTGCAAATTGAGTAATTCTGACCACTGGGTCCATGTGTTGGTTTTTCAAAGGATGCCAGGAAATGGAGCTCAGAAAAAATGGAGATAGTCATTGTGGCACCTCCATATTATATATTATATGAGAGTGTGACTGCTACTATTTAAATATCTGCTATAAAACAGTCAAGCATCTGCATGTCACTGAGGATTAAAAGCGCCTTTCTGGATGTAAAGCCCCCATGGGGCTGCCCTTTGGTGTGATCAATAAACGCTGTATTTTCTCTATGAGGTCTTGCTGCATTGCTTGAGGAAGTTCTTCAGGGCTCTGGAACAAAGGTGAACGATGGTGACACTGGCTGTGCTGCAACTGTGGCTGTAGAGGGAAGTAGACTTTGAAACAGGGGGTCCCAGAAAGAGCCACAAGTATAACTGACATTGTGCTGGAGAAATGAGGTTCCCAAGGAGAAGTGGGGTCATGAGCAGAGCTGGTAGTGAATCTCTGGTGGGAAGGCTGGAGAGCCACTGGGCTACAGCAGCTGTATCTGTAATGAGCTCAGATCTCAGCTATGGTCTCTGTATAAACCCAAATGACCCGACGGTCTTGTGTTCACAGGATCTCTTCAGGTTCTTTGTTCTCTAAATCCAGTGGTCAGAGAGAAATGTCCATTGTTTCAGGTTACTACTGAAACACTTTCCCTGCATCCCAGTCATTATTATATTTATAACGTGAAAGCTATTAAAATGTTTAGCGAATTAGTCTATTAGTGTTTGAAGTGCACTTTAAAATGCTGCAGGAACATGGCTTGTAGCTTGCTAATTCTGGGGGTAGCACAGATCTGTACTACACAGATCACACATCTCTGTATACAGGATTTTTGATTTACATTAGCTGTTTAAGCTGACACTGAGAGTATTCTGTCAGCTTCTTAAGTCAGCATCAGCAATTTCGTGCATGTCACGTTTAACCACACAAGTGGGACTTCCTGTGGCAGACTCAGTGGACAAGTGGAATAAGATGTGTTAAATGACTTGTGCACTATCTCACACATTCTCTGGACTGAGGTTTCGTTCTCAAGTAAGGCAAGCCTGGGGCTAAGTAATATCAACAATTTCTCACACCAATAAGAATGGTTAGATCAGTCTAAAATAACTTATAATTATTAATAACTTAAATGTTGAGGGGGGATGTATGGGAGGTGGAAATGAAAAATAAGGTAAATGTTTGCATAAATAGCTGTTTTCCTTTTCTACGAATACCAAGAAAGAGCTTCTTTGAAGGTCAAGGAATCATGAACAGCTTGAAACAAGGCAGATCCATAACAGGTTCAAAGCAAGAGATCATGATTTCTATCAGGGAGCTTTCAGAGTTTATGTTAAGGAAATGTCTGTCCCAAGGACACAGTTGTGTCTGTAGATATGAAGGATAGTAGAAGTCTCCAGGTCCACCAGGCATGCTGGAGTAAAGCCCACAGGATTCAGTGTTTGAAGTTAGCTGGTTGTGAGTATTTGTTGCACCTTTTGTGAGCATTTGATGACCCTCCAAAAGCTGTATGACCTTGTCCTGGCTCGAGGAGAAAGTATTTTAAACCTCTCCCATTGCCCCCGGAGGTGTGACCTCTGGGTGGTTTGGTGCTGCACAGGGCGTCCAGGTAGGGCTGGGATCACCGTGTGCCATGGCAGGCTCTGCACAGGGCCACTGGCCAGAGGTGGCTCAGTCACTCAGTACCAAGCTCTGCAAAAGTTTTATTCATAAGAGGATAACCGTGTAAGTAGAGAAAACAGGTCAGTGAAGGAGCACAGTGCAGCTTGCCCTTGCAGCTTGGCCACTCAACTTTTTCCCAGTCTGGAACAAGAGGGAAAAGCCTTAGAGACCCTGCAGAGCCATAGACTCTTCTCCAAAGATTATGGTTTGCTCTCTTTCTCCTGTTTATTCTTTGTGACAGGTGTTTTGTGGTTCCAGCCTGAGCTTTTTGGTTGTATATTTGGATAACCCGCTGGGCTAGGCGGAGTGGAGCAGGAGGACTTTTCTCTGATCTATGGCTCCTCCACTATACACAACAATTTCTGTCATTTGGTTCCCCCTCTCCTCCTCTATTTCTTCCTCCTGTTTAATTACTTGCAGTCAGCCAGGTCATGTCAAGCCACCACATTAAGTCTCATGTGATAATTCACAAAAAATACGGGTATTTTCCCAAAGATTCCCAGTGTTATCAATTCCATAGTCATTTGTGGATCCTTTCTGGCTATAGATCTCGGTAATCATACATTTACTAAAAGCCAGGAAGAAAGGACTATGTTTTTCAGGTTCTGAACAGATGGAAGAGTGTTATTTCAGGATGAAGGCACCTTCCCTGCAGCACTGTCTCAAAGTGGCTGCCCACTCTCACCAGGGCTGGGCAAGAAAGGTCAATGCTGACCCTTTCAAGAAGGGTTAAATCCAATTTAGCCAACCGGCTAATTTTTGAAGATGAATCCTAGACAGAAGAGATGGATGAGACTGGGTCAAAATGTGTCACACAGGATGAAACAAACAGTATTATCTGCAAACTTTTTTTAATTTACAGCTTTGTAGTATTGAAACAATATTCTATAAATCTCAATGATGAACACTCGATTTCAGATATCACCTGTGAAGAAAACTAAGTAGACTTTCTTTAATTTCAGGCAAACAAGTGGTACTAGTGCACAGGTTTGCCATCCCACAGATGTAATGCTTTCAGAATAAACAAGGGTGAATATTAGGATTCGGGGTTCCTAGGAAGAACCCCCTCCCCTCCACATTTAAATAAGATGTCTTTAATCTGCCCCATAGTAAAGTGTAACACATTGGAATAGATGTTGTGCACAAATCTGAATGATTTTACCTGATGAGTAATTAAGACCTCTCTATGATTCAATTTTTGTATCTTTTTATACATAATTACCTATTGTGGGAACTCAGGTGGATGAGTCTGACTGTGTGTTAATGTAAAATAATGTATCAGTAGGGGAATTCGTAATATTTGACATGGTGTGTGAAATTTGATGGACCTTCAACAAATACCAATTTTTCAGTAACTTCTATGTATTACTAAAATAAAGCAAGTTCTAGAAGTGTGCAAGCATAATTTTGCATATAAATACTAATATATAACAAACTCTTATCATGGAGAAGGAATGTAGCTACTCAAAATTGTGTTGCTAAGCCCTGTATTTATTGCCTGTCACGTGTAGTTGACATAAGTATTAGTGATGTACGGTCCTAAAAATAACCAAAAATTTTTCTGGACCTTTGTGAAACCACTGGTGCTTGATTTGTACTTAAAATAATGTACAGAGAGTAATACAGAGATTCTCAGTGACCTTTGTAAAGGGAACATTTTCTGGGCTGTTTTCAGAGAAGCCTCTTAAAGCAGCAGTGGGACAGTTGTGCCTTTTATGCACAGGAAGAGTAAAAAGTCTTCAGGATGAAGAGTTACACCTCCATTTAGGGTGAGACAGCAAGCTAGCAATGGGTCCCTGGAGGCATTTTGGATGTTGAAAGATTGATGAAGTGCTTTGCAGGAAAGGATTCCCCTCGTGTGCTGTTTTATGTTCCTTTCTGTTATTTCACTGGAGGCCAAATAACAGGCTCAATCCTGTTTCCATTTAAATGAATGATGAAAAACTTCCATTGACTGCAGGAGAGCAGAGATTGAGCTTGATGTGTTATTGCTTTATGTTACAGCAACAATTGGTTGTCATGCATCAAACACTGCTGTCTGTATCTGTGTTTCAGTCACAGGACTGTAGCAGGTCCTTTGCTGCTGATTTTGGTGGCAGCAAAGCCTGAAGCTTTGCTGGAGCAAAAGCAAATCTGAAGGGATCTGGCTATGGCAATGTGAGTAATGCCGTGTTAAGGCCCTCATGTCTGCACGGTTATGTGTATTCTCTTTGCTGTAAGTAAGGATAATTTAATTAATTTTGACTAATTTAGCAGCTTGTGGTAATTGTGGATTCCAAAATTCATCTGAAATGGGGACAGTACTGGGTTCCAGGCTTGCTCTGATGAAGCCAGAGACATGCTCTTGCTTGCTTTAGTGTACAGCAAGGCTTGTACTGCTTGGCAAGGCTTGAGGAGAAGGACATGGTGTCACACTGGCTGAGTGTGACTCTCCCAGGGACAATATTTTCCTGGAGCCACAGGCTCACTGGGCAGGGGATTGCTGTGCCCTGGGCAGCTGATGCTCCCCCCACCTCTGGAGCTGGAGGTGGCACAAGACACCTGTAGCAAAGGCAGGTGGCCACCATCCATCCATGAGACTGCACTGGGGATTATTTTTAGCCTTTCCACTTCCATCTGACAAAGGTAATCCAGTGTACCTGCCTTTCTGCTGGTATTTTTCTCTCCCACCCTCCCCATCTGTGAATCCGAGGCAGACTGAGCATCCCCCAGCAGGTCTGGAGGGTGCAGGCAATGCTGCCACTGCTGCCAGGCTGCAGCTCTTGCACCAGTTGGAGGATTAGGCAGGCTGGAAGGAGCTCAAATTGCTCAGCTGCTCGTGACAGATATGGAGGAGCTGCCACAAGACCTTAGCTTACCTTAAAAAGCAGGAGGGAGAGGCGTTTGCTGGGTAGGTACATCAGCAAAGGCACAGCTGTTCTCCAGGTATCTCAAAAAGCGGCAGCAACTGGTGGATGAGCTGGATTTTACGAATTCTGAACAATATAAATAAAATAATGTTCAGTCTTTCTGATCAGAATATATTGCTCTGGTAACAGAATTTAGCTGTTTCTGTGATGCGTAATAAAAATACAATTTATTCTGAATTTTCCTACCTTGTTCTTTATAGAGATGTCTGCCGGCATCATTGCTCCCTCTGTAAATGCTGTGAGGACTTCTCAGGCTCTTAACCACAGCCTGGAGGAGGTCTGTGGGCTACCTGGAGGCTGTGCAAAGTGATTGACAAAACAGGCCAGAGTCAGTAGGCTGTAGTGTACCATGGGGGATACATCTGCCTTGGAAATCTTTTTGAGACCCACAAATCAGAAAAGATTGAAAATTGCTGCTGTAATCAACCCAGATCCTCTTAATACTTGCAGTAACGTGCTCCCTTTCATTAAAATGATGACAGTGATGGGGTCAGGCAGGTTTGGGTGTGCAGCAGTTGGTATAATTTACAAGTGGTATAATTTGGCACAGTGGCAGTGCAGCAATATGGTTTAGCATCACCCAGGAGCTTCTTCTTTATGTATGTGTGTGTGTGTGCTGGGGAGGCTAAAGCAAACAAAGAAGAGGGAAAAGGATTTGTGTGCAAAGCGGATTAGCCACTTGATATTGCATTGCTGGAAATTATTTAATATGGCTTGGGCTAAGGAAGGGAGGTATATATACCTATATATAGGTCTAAAGTGAACAGGAGAGTCATGAACTTAAAATTTTTGCAGGACATAGATCTCAGCAGTTTCATTTAGATGCACTAACTGAATCATAAATGCACCATAAGGTGCACTATTTGCTTGTTGAAAATCCCTGTTACATTTAAAGATCTCAAATCTTCAACATTTGGAGGATTCATTTTTTTTCTTCATATAAGGGACTTTTATTTCCTCTGGTATAAGAAAAGTGGCTGGGAAGTCAGGAGAGTGGAACTGAAATTCTGACCTGTATTGACATGTCACAGCATTTGCCAGTGGCATTTATTGCCCTTGAAGGGTGTGTTTTATTATGATTCTCTACATGTGTATTAGTTAGGACATGACTAATAAACAAAAGGTAATGTATTAAGGAATATCTGTGATTCTGAAGGAGAAAAATAGTTATTAACACTACACGAAATAATGGTTATGTACTTTAATGCTGGCATGCGTCCACATTTGTGGATTCCCCTTCCCCACTTTCTTTGCTACTAGGATGAAGGAAAAAAGCATTCCTGTGTGTTTTGCACCGTGTATTCTGGCACTTCCAAGTGCGTCAGTGGTCTGGGTATTAGGCGTCAGCTGGATTAACTTAATTGATTTCTTCAGTTTACCTAATGTGGCTTTTGGTTCAAGGTCTGCTTGCTTCCAGTTTACATGTATAACTCAGCTCTGGGTGTCAGGTTTGTTTTGTCAGTAAGCTGTAAAATATTGGTAGCTTTTCATGCAAATGCGAAAGGCTTTGCTTGCCAATAAATGCATAAAATAAATAGAGCATTCATACTGTTGGACAGTTTTCATAATGTTTATGTGATGCAGGTTATTTCTCAGGGATTAATGTTTTATATAAAATAGATTATCGGTTCAAAACAGCAGCATACAGGAGGTTTTTTCAGTCTGTGAACACATACATGTCAGCTTTAATTTAACAGACTGCGTTCAAAGGATTAGCAGATCTTGTATAAAACATATGTTGTAAGTGGTACTGATAGTTCCTGTTGGTTTCTTTTTCCTTTAGAAGTTTTAAGTAATAAGCAGTAAATTCACTGTTTTCTTTCCTGATTTTGTTGTTTTTTTTCTCCCCAGTGAACAGAGTATTTGCCAAGCCCGAGCTTCAGTTATGGTCTATGACGATACCAGTAAGAAATGGGTGCCAATCAAACCTGGACAGCAGGGATTCAGCAGAATCAACATATACCACAACACAGCCACAAACACCTTCAGGGTAGTTGGAGTTAAACTGCAGGATCAACAAGTGAGTAACTATATCGAGTTTCCTGTAAATTAACCTTTGATCTCATTTGGTAACCTCAGTTCTGTACCTAATGCAACATTTCCTGCTCCCTGCAAGGTGCCTACTAGTCTGTTTATACTCCAGTCATTCAAATTTTGTATCATTTTTTGCACACAGAATGTATAATCACTTATTACTGCTTATTTGAAAAAAGAATGTTTGGTAGATACCAAAGCGATTTGAATGTTATTTCCCCCCCTCCATTTTTTCTTGTGAAATGAGTCTTATTCACTCTGCAGGTTTTGCTCTCAGCTCCCCTCAAATTACTTTTTATTTGTTTTTAGTACTATATTAAAAATAGAAATAAAAATCAATTGTTCTGCACTGCTGTCCCACAAAGCGTGGTTGTTACATTGCTGTGATAAGCAATTAGTTCCTTGTAATGCACTTTAAAATCCTAGGTGCACACTGTGATCTGATTTACAGCAGACTAATTCTGCAGGGCCTCCTTGGGTATTAAAGGAGTTATATGGGATTTAGATTATCAGAACTGGGATCAGACCCCCTCTGGCCACCAAAGCACGATGCTCAGCCCAGGGCTGCCACGGTGTGGCTCTGGCAGCCTGGTTTGTGGCGCTCTGGGCAGCACATGCCATCAGAGCTCCCTGACCGAGTGTCACAACCAGACCCCGAACAGAAGTTGACTTGAGTGGAGTAGTGGTGCAGCACCTGCACTTTAGAGCAGGAATTTCAGAGTTGAGGGCTCCCTTTGTGCGCTGGCACAAGGCTGGTTGGCAGTGGCCGCTTCTTGTGCTCACCTCGAGCCCTCTGTGGGGCACGAGGATCAGGAAAAGGGGGCCACTGGCTGCCTGTTGGTTCAGGAGTGGTGTTGCCTCCTGGGAAGGTGAGGCGAGCACTGCTGCTGGTGTGAGAGATGGGCAGGGGCCAGGCAAGTCCAGCCAAACTGAGCCAGGTCAGGCCAACCTGGAGAGCAGGAGCCAGGGCACCGCCACCTCTCAGCTGCCACAAATGTTGAATGGATTGATCTGCTTATGGAAAAGCAGATGATCCTTGGCTGATGGCTGTAAAGATGCTTGGGCCAACTGGAAAAGTTACTCAGGTTGCTTACTGGAAGTGGTAATGACTTTGCTATGCCGTGCATGTACAGTCATCATTCTGATAAAGGAAAAGCAGAACAAAAATAAGTGGGTTTTAAGCACAGTGGTTTTCAGGTCCTTGCAGTGCACTTCTGAAACATCAGCCAAAAGTTTTGTGACTGCTTTTATCCTTCTCTGTAGAGCAAAGGCAATATATGAATGGAGTTCCATTCAGAAATGGAGAATATTTTCAAAAGTAAATTAAATACAATGGCTTCTTAGTCAGTTGTGAAGGGTCGGTACTGCTTAGTCCTAGGCCATGTCTTAGGCCATGTCCTAGCACTTTTACATTGCCAGCAGGTGAATGTAAATGATTTTCATGTGACTGCAATCTAAGATGGGACTGAATAGCTGGTGTAAAACAAGCAGAAGTCATAATGTCAACATGTATATATGTAAGGGAGACTAAGTACCAGAGGTCTGTCTTAATCAGAGTATGCAGTTTAAAGAGTAGGACATATTAAAATGTCAAATCTTAAGCTGCACTTTGAACATGCTTTGCATTAACGGTAATATTTTCTTTGCTTGCAAACATTCCAATTTATAAAGAGGCTGCATGCTATCTAAAAATCATCTCAATTCAGAAGGAAACAGGTAGAAGAATATATTTTTCTAGAGTTTAAAGACTAAAAATACTCTTTCAAATAAAAAGAAAGTGTAGGTTACCTTAGTCACCTAAAACTGCCTGAAACAAAGTGTTCATCTTAAATATGATTGCAAAAATCCAATATTATGAATAAAGTCAAGACAGTGCAGCATAGTAGTATTCAAAGAAACACTCTGAAAGTCTCAAGATTCAGAATTTAATATATTTTATATGAGTCTCACATGGAATCATAAGCTTGCTAGGCTTGCTAAGTATTTGCATTTAAAGAGAACAGAAATGAATTTCAGTTAAAATAATTCTCTCTTCAAGCCATTTCATGCTTGCTCTCAGGTTCTGTTAAATCTCACTGAAAGTGAGGCTTTAGTCTGAAAAGGACCAATCTTCAGCTAATATGTGATTTGGCAGATGATGAAGCTAATCAAGCTACACAGATTTTTGAAGAGTTGAGAAACTAGTTTAAAATATGTAATACAACAATACCATGGAGGAACAATTTTAACTTTTCTTACATACTGGTTGGCACGGCCCAGACTAGAGTAGTCTTCAGGGCTTCATCCCTGTCTGCCTTTACTTCCCTTTTATTTTTTGTTGTTTTATAATACACCTCTAATAATATCTCTCTTTAATTTTCATCCTCTTTTTCATTTTCTACATATCTTCCTCTGTAGACTCCTTGTCTTGTCTCTGTCTAGCTGCCTTTCTGTTTCCTAGCCCTTTTTTGGTGCATGTGCTGTAGCTTATGATGCTGTCTTCTTGTTCTGCTTATCTCCTTATCTCCTTCTCTAGCTGACAGTGTCTAAAAAGTTTACCACAGACAAATATGGTTTGTAGGGTAGCAGAACTGGAGCATCGTTGTCCCCTCAGGAAGTGGCCCCCGGATCTCGTTCCCTCTGTGTGTCTGGGTGAGGTGCTCGCCGCGCGTGGCAGCAGCGCTGCCTTACAGAGCAGCGGTGCCTGAACTGCCCTTTCTGCTCTGCACAAAGTGCAGCCTTGCACAGGCTCATGCTGGCCTGAGCAGGAGCCTTCAGAAATCCACAAGTACAGTCCTGAAGCTCTGAAGTCTCCACAGAAGCCAGATGAGTGTTACAATCGCTCAATGTCATGAGCTTTGATGTTTCCTCGCAGCCTTCATTTTGGACTCGATGTTCATTGAGGCCTTTTCCAACCTTAGCAATGCTATGATTCTGTGATTCTTGAAGCCAAACAGTTGCAGCCACGTGTTTTACACCCGTGTTGCAACTTGCCAGCTGTTGTTGTCACCTGGCCTGTTGTAAAGGTGACATGTGTGAGCTTCAGTCACCATGCAAGAAGTTCACAAAGCTAAAAATATACAAGTGGTCCGTCTTTATGGCTTAGCTGAAAAGCAGTAGCTCCCCAGTCCAGAGTGCTGATCAACTGAGGGTATAAAATTAGGACTTTACATCAAGTGATGTCAGCTCAGCATGATCTCATCATCCAAAGGCACGTGCTGAACAAACAGGCAGGGAGGAGGGTGCAACTCAAAAGTGAATCACATCTCCTGAGGGGCTGGTGTGTTCATGTGGCTGACAAGTGAATGTAGGAACAGGGCCTTGGGGAAGGTGAGACATTTACATGTGAACCCAAGCCAGAACTGAAACAGGGACGGGATTCCTGGGATACAAGCTAACCACAATTTTTGAAAAAGGAAGAACCAATTAATCACTGTTGTAACTTATTAGAAGTTCATCAGGTTTGGGCCTGCCTACAGAAGTAAAGAACCAGGCCTCAGCTGTAGCAGTTTTTATCCTCCCTGTTTTAGCAGTCATGTCTGCTCCCTGTAAGATGAGCCTGAGCATTGGCAGCATGGCAGGGCCCAAGCTGGTAACAACCTGCCGAACCATTTCATGCTCTGGAGAAACAAGCAATTGTCCTGTCCTGGTTCAATAAGCAAGAGTATTGGTGGTGAGACTTGTGTGGGAACTCCTCCCATGATCCTGGCTGTGCTTACACCTCAGGTGTTGCCCTGAAGCCCACTCAGTCCCTTCTAGCCCCTTTCCTGTGAGTCCCATCAGCCACCACCATCATCACTGCTGAGAGCTCACAGCTCTGCAGCCAGCAGGAAGGGCTTCTTGGTTTTGAGCTTTTGTATAGATCCTAAAATTCCCTGCCAGTCCCAGGGAGCCTGCACCTGAAACTGCAGTGAAAGAATGAAGGAGAGTACTGGGTAGAAGTAAAGCAAATCTTTTTTTTTTTTTTTAACATTATAGTGATGGGAACATTGAAAGGTCTCAGCATAATGCTATGCATGGCTGGTCTGTGAAACTCCTTGCCATGCAAGATCATTGAAATACAGAATTTAACAGGGTTCAAAACAACACAGACATTTGTATCAGTAACAAGACTACATTGTTTCAGGATATAAAACACTAAAAGAGGGTTGAAAAGAAAAACAGTGGCATATAAATTGTTATGATTCAGCTTTTAAGTCAAATTTTAGATGAAGAGCTATAGGAAGAACTATTTGTCATGGACAAATCCATTATTTAGTTCTGCAAGATTTCCAGTGAGCTTCTCCAATTCACCTATTGTAGACTGCAGCTGAAGATTAAAAGACGAACTCTTGGTCTGCTCATCCTGGCAGATGTGCTCTCTTACTGATATACGAAGCTTTAGAGTAAAGATCTCTTAGAAGCACCTGTGAAAAACCCCTATGCTTCAAACAGGGAGACCTTCTTTATTTTAATTACTGTTCTGATGCACTTCATTATCATCACGTGCCTTGCAGAGTCTCCACACCATCTGTACAAGACATCTTTGTGCACTCATTCTTAACAGCAGCAGGAGATCCTCTCCTCTTTTTTTCCATTTTCTATAAACACGAACCAAAGAAGATAAAAATCCAACTCTGGCTATTTTAAGTTTCATTTCCCAGTTTTAAACTCTCTGATTTGAGTTTGAAGACAAGGTATTACATGTGTGGGCATCCTGATGGTTACTAAAGGTCAACATTCAAATTCTATCTTTATTCAATTAAAGGGATCTAACCTTCAGAACAAAGCAGATTCCTTGGGTCAGTGTTCTGAGGAAGCAGGTTTTGAACAGGTTACCTGACTTCCATTACACAATTTTTGGCCTAGGTTTTTATGATTTCTGTCTCTTGTTAAACAGCTGCACTGCACCCTCTGGTGCTCTTTGGGCTTTGATAGTGGTGTCCTTTGAAACAGAGGTTTCTCTTAGCAGGTGAGAAAGACTCACTTTGAAAGCCTGGTAGGAGCTCACAATCTTTCTAAACATTTCCTCAAAGACACTGGCTGTGCCTTCCTGGGTTAATCTACTCAAAAAGGGTTGGAAGACTTAAAAACTGGTCCATGTTAAAACTGTTGTTTAGTCATCCAGGCATGAGTCTACTTGATGCTCGAGAGACTCTTTGAGTGTGAGCAACATTGGTACAGGCTCTCCCAAGGCTCAGTGGAAGAATGAGGGTGATGTCACAATTTTTCAAGGAAAAAAAAGGCTATTCAAGCTGTCAAATACAAGAGGAAGTTCAATGTCTTTGCTGTGACCAGTTTCCACTTCATTCTGGTTGGTGTGGGTGTTTTCCCATGCAGCATGTTGGTGATACAGTTCCTCTTTCTAGGGGACTAACTCTTGGGAGCCTGCGTACCCAATGTAGGGCTGCATCTTTCTTTGGCTCTCTGGTCAGGAATCTCAGTGAAATGTGTCAAAAAAAGCAGTGTACACCTGATTGCTTCTCAGTGCATTTTCATGAAACCTTAATAATGATACTGGTTTGAGTGCAACGGCTGGACCATCGTATTTTTGCCTAAAGCTAGACCAGGTATTCAAAAACTACCTCCTACATCACTCTCTAATGCTGGCTCAGTAAGTAAATGCATCTGAGAAATAAGAGTATATCTGTAATTATCTAGGTGTAGTGGCTTCTTTGCTTCTTGCTATGGTTGCCATAATTTTTTGTATATTAATATAGTAAAGTTACAAGACATCTGTTAACTATATCAATGAGACAGTGTTATCCTTCAAAAATACTACTGTGTGTAAAACAATTTGTTCCATATTAGGTGCTCATCTAATGTTTCTCTGCCAATTTAAACTGGCAACCCACTGAAAATTTAAAACTCAGAGCTAGGAGTCATTAATCTTTGAAATTAGTTTTAAAAGTCTGCCCATATAATTAAGAATTGTCAGTCATCTAATAAAAATATTGTTGGACTAATTAAATACACTGAAGCTTTTTAATTGCAATCATAGTGTTAACAGAAAACTTTCCAAAGTGCTGGTCAGACTGCAAAAAAAATGTATTGGTAGGTGTTCTGGTATGTGGGAACCACCTCTAACATAAATTCTTTGTACAAAGTGGTACAGTGGTGCAGGGGACACTCCTGCCTCTCCACCCTCAGCTAGAGCAGCTTACACTTTGAGATTGGAGGTTTCTGTCTGGATCCCAGCTGTGCTGTGCAGCTGTGTAGCTGGGTGTCCCAGTGCCCTGCCCAAGGATAAACAGGGCATTCTACTTAGCAGATTAAATTTCAATAGAAAGAGCCTTCTGCTGCAGTCGCCCCTAACCTGGAAACCACTGCATGTACAGCAAGGGACAAGGTGGGAGAGGAATAGTGGTCTGGTTTTGTCATTGCCTGGCTGATTCTAAAGGAAAATGTCCAAGCACAAGAAGCTGGTGGTGATCAGGCACGTGGATGGAGGAAGGCAGAACTGGTGCAGTGAGTCAAACATTTATGTGCTATAGGGCAAGGTTAGCGCCAAGAGCCCTGTCTGGCTGTTTTTCTAACAATTGTGCATCATCATCCTCCAAAAGATGGAAACAACTGCTGGCACTGGCTCCTGACAGCTGTCTGCAGCATCTGCACAGCTGCATCCTGTGGAGGTGCTGTAGAAAACACGAGCAGGTAACAGATTTTGCAAAACTGTCTTGCAAGTCCCTGAGGCTGCATTGAACTGTTGTAAATCTCACCCCCAGATGTGGGTCCTCTGTCATCGAAACAAACACTGCCTTACCGAGCAGCCACGTAGGAGCTGCCATAGGAACCGCCTCTGCCCGTTTAGGTAACCTTTACACGAGGGTTGGGTGGCTTTTTCCCCACTGAAAACAGAACTGTTTTTAATCCTTACCCCTCTGTTTCAAATCACAGGTAGTGATTAATTACTCAATTGTGAAAGGACTGAAGTACAATCAAGCAACACCTACCTTTCATCAATGGCGCGACGCACGGCAGGTCTATGGCTTGAATTTTGCAAGCAAAGAAGAGGCTACCACGTTCTCCAATGCAATGCTCTTTGCTCTGAATATCATGAATTCGCAAGATGGAGGTAAATGAATCTCTGTTAATCTGTGACATTTTAAAATGCTTGTTACCAATCACCTAGTGCAGTTTTATTGGACATGATGCCATTATAAAACACATTATAATAAAAAACCTTAGCTTCCAGTAGACAGCCTTCAGATCAGCATTTGCTGTGGTATGAACTGCACGTGTTTTCAGGTTTTATTTCCCTTTCTGCTCATTTTTCATGGTGCCTTAACTCACCATAGGAAATCAACAGTTATTTGCCTCAGCAGGCAGGTAGCCCCACTGATTTATGTGGATCTGCATTTGTGTTGTTTTACATATGAGATGGCAGAATAAAACTTTAAATAAACAGAAGCTAGAGTAAAATTAGCAAAAATCTTATAGGATAGAACTTGGAGCTAGTATTTCCAGTGTGCTGGGCCAGCTCCAGCCTTTGGCTCTTGTGGGTCGGCTTTCCAAAGGAGGAGTGTGTGGCACCTTGGTTATCGAATACTATACTGATTGTAGAAGAAGTTTGTGGTGAAGTTTGCTGTTCTGTGAGTTTGTCATTGCATTAGCTTGACACAGGCCCAAAATAAAGTCCCGGTTTCTCTGTGGAAACCCGTTTCTGGTTTGTGGTAGCTGGATGAAGCACTGCCCTCAGTCACACGCTTCTGACCTCTCTGCAGCTCCTGGGCTGGGAACAGAGCAGTCCTTGTGTGGTGTCTTTTTTTTTTTCCCCTGCACAAACACAGACCACAGCCCTATTTTCCTTTTGCAAACATGGTGAGTCAAGGTTTGCATCACTTGCTGCCATCCAGGTTTCACTGCAGTGTTCACTGGTGATGGACAGCAGCTCTTTAGAGAGAGATTGTCTCCTGACAACCTGCAATACACAAATATGTCTTACTAAAAGGTGTACTTGTAATATAAAAGTTCAGTTTTTTTATTTTGCCATTTCTGTTCTGTTAAGCTGGCAAATGCAAAAGTCATCAAAAATCAAGAAATATTTAAATTCTTAGCTATATTTAGAAGTACTGAGGATGTAATTCTGCCTTCTTCAGCTTGAACATTTTCAGCTGTAGTTGTGCCACAGCAGGAGACTTCATGAGGAAATCTGGCCAAGATTCACCAGTCCTAAACTCATGAACATCTGAAGAGTACAGAGCTTTTTGGCTGCTCAGATGTGCCCAGCCCTTTTTGACCTCCAGTTTGGATACTTTGACTATGGTGTGGGTGTAGTGATTGGTTTAATGTCTCTGATGAGTCTGCCTTTCTTTCAGAAGCCCTTAAATTTGAGTTGGGTTTTTTTTCCCATCTGTCTCTTCCCGTCAAAGGGAGTGAGATTTTTGCAGGATTTTGAGTTTGCTTCAGGGAGGTGCCTTGTGGAAACACAAGTCTCAGGATAAGAATTTATTGCTCATGGGCTAAAATACAAGAAACTGCCTTAGATACTTTAATTATGTTAGCTACTCCCTAGCAATGAACAGCAGGCGTTTTTAAGACAGTATTTTTGAGTACTTGAAAAGCTTATTAAATTTCTGAGAAGTTTATGCATATACAACAAGCCATAATTTGCATTTTGCCCTTTTTAGAGTATTTTTTGATTCATTTACTTAGCACACCAAAAGTGTGCTTTAGATGCTTTACAGGTTTAAAACCCAGTCCATGCTGAAGAGCTTGTATTTAGAGTTTGTAGTTGTCACATTCAAAAACATGAGTTGGGTCACAGATAAAAACTTCCTGAATGGTCTGGTAAACACTCAGTCTTCAGCAACCCTTTTTCTCTCATACATAAAGTGTTAGAAGTTTCAAAGATTGCCAGTTGTCCCATTCTTTACAGCTAAACTTGTCAAAAACTGAAATTTGGATTAAAGACAGTATCAGCATTTGTTTAAAAAAACCCCAAACCAACACTGATTCTATGAAACAAATTCCCCAAATACTCATTTTTAGCTTTTTTTTAAAATTATAACATTTATTTCCAGAGGTACTTGTCTTTAATATTATATTATATTTAATATAATATATATTATATTATATATTAATATATGTCTATAATATTAATTAATATTATTAATTAATCTGATAATAGATTAGAATGAAGCCTTTTATATCACCATAAGTTTTCCCATTACTGCAGTGATCTCAACATGCAAGTTGACAGCAAAAGTACATAACGGATGTAAGGTATAAACAGTTTTTTCAGACCTGCTCTTCCAGGCTTCTATAGCCCTTAAGCTTTTGTGGGCATGAATTAATGTGAATGGGAATTCACACAAACACACATATCCATATATCTTTTCAGGCACGGCCACTGCCTGCATACTCCATCCGTTCTGCTGCCTGCATGCTGCATTAGGGTCTGCTTTTTCATATGGAAAAATCATTAGGAAAAAAATGTATTTATTATATCTATGCATCCATGTATTAACGTTGCCCATGTGCTTATGCAGATGGATGGCAGCTTTAAGGGGTGCATTTGTATGCCCAGAACTGCTCATAAAATGCTAAACCAAAACCTCAAAGTTAAACAGAGGCTCCCTCTGCCACATTCACAGGGCAGCAAACCTTATCTGCTGCTATGCAGCTTGGAATATGCTGTGTGCACTACTTGGCAAGTGCTATTTCTAATGTTTAGTTTTTTCCTATATTCCCCACTGAGACATTGTGATGTTTGAGTACTGCTGATCCTCCCATAGTGGAACAGATTCTGGCTTCCATGGCTGCTTCTCCCTTCGTTCTACCACCCACTTCCATAAACTAAAATTAATCATGGTAGACCACAGCAGAAAATGTGGGACTGCATCATATCTTCAGCAGTGGAGATATATCAGACGTGGAGTCAGGGTATGGTTACATTTGGGAAAATAACTCATCTTGGCACAAAGTAATGGTGTGGGGTTTTGAATGGTGCATTAAGCTGAATTAGTTCTAAAAAATGATAGTGGTCTGTGTTTTGGGGAGTTGGAAATAATTTTTAGTGCTGACTTTCAAATGACTGGGTCACCTCAAATGAACAGAGTTATGGATCAGTGATGGGAATTACTGTACTGTCCCTCTTCTTCACGAGAGAAGCTACAATGCCCAAGAACAACCACAAGCACTGATCTCTCTGCACTGACAGCATGGGGCATGAGTGCAAACTAAACCAAGGGCTCTGTTAAATGCCAAAGGTTAAATGGGCTCAACCAGATCCTGTAGCCAGCCTGTGTTTGCCTGGGTTACATGTCAAGATCAGTGCTGGGGCAGGTGTCTTCCCAGGAGTGTGGCATCCCAAAGTTTGCAAAAGTTGGGAGAAAAGCCATAGTCTAAACTCTCTGTCTGGTTGTGTTTCTGCAGTGGATGCACTCATACTCTTACCCATGGGGAGGGCTGGCCACCTTACACGTGTCCATGTTCTCAGTGCTGTGGTGGGAGCCTCTCTCAGAGCACATCCCCAAGATGGGCTAAAGCAAGCCTTGAAAGAGATGAACACAGACCTGGCTCATGCTTGTGCTTTGTGAGGATGCTAATGGTTATGTTAGGAGTAAGCCAAAATGAGAGAAAATGGGACTAAAACCAAAATAATATTACAAACATGTACCATCCTTCCTTTAGAGGTTGACAATTGCCTCACTGAATCACAATTTTTTACCTGCCAGCTTGTTTATATGTCTAATTACTTTGATTTCCTTATACATCTCTTTAATCTGTTCTCCTTTACAAACAAAAAGAGAAATGCTGGTCCTGAGCCAGCCTGCAAAATGAGAGCAAATGATAACACTGACTTTCTCATTACCAATCTCTTGCTTACAGTGCTTTTATGGTGTCATTTAAAGAACGTTAGTATGACAAACAGCTTCCAATTTAATTGTTTTTCTTTCATGGTTGTCCACTTTGTGAAGTCAGACCTTTTACTGGCATAACTTACCTGGTACAAGGTAGTGTGTCACTAGCTTATTTTGTCATCTGCAGCCAGATTTCACTGGGGGCACAGCATCACCCCTTCCTGCCCCTGCCCCTTCCTTTCCTGTGGAAAAATTTTGCACAGATCCTGCCCACAGGCTGTTTGATGTTTCATGTTTTTAAGGGCTTACATCCTCTTAGACCTACCAAAGGCAATGACTGGTGGCAGGGCAGCATGGTTACTGGAGCAGGACATAATGTGAGAACATTAGTAAGCTAAAACGGGCAAGTTCTTCCCTGCCATAATTTTGTAGGAAAGCCAGTGGTGCCTGTAATGAAGGTAACTTTCTGCAGGGCTTAATGGAGCCTGTGCACTCAGTGCTTCTCCCAGTGAGTGGTTACACGTCCCTGAGAGAAGGAATGAGACTATTTTCTCTCCTTTCTTGTTCCCCAGATTTCTGGGGACAGGCAAAGAAATTCTTCATCTTTTTCTTTCCTTATTTGCTTCCTTCAGACACTGAGTCCCTGTTGGTTGCTGGCAGCACCTGCATGTTCCCATGTTGCATAAGGGGACAGTGGTTCAGCTTTGTGGCTTGCCGTGACCAGCTCTGAGGGCATCTTGGGCTTCCATGGCTTAAAGACTTGGTACCTCTTGGAGAAGAATTAAGACTCTGTTCTGTGCTGCTGGTAAATGCTGCCTGGGACACAGTGAATATAACGTATTGTGAACTTTTGCTTTTCTTTTGATGTCTGTGCCCTGGGGACTTGGATAGTTATTGTTGACTTACAGTGTATGAAAATTCTATTTCTAAGCGTAAACACCACATACTGAAAAGCCTCACGCAGATGGCTCGCTGCAGAGCTAATCATAGTTAGAGATCAGCTGCCTTACCTGACTAAGAAGGGAGAAGTTGGAGGAAAGCTTGAAATAAAAGGAGAGAGGTTTGAAGAAAATTAATAGTGATTTATTTCTTTATTTATTCCTTGTAAGAAAGCCATTTTCTTGTTCTTAGTGTCTTAAAAACCATGTGATACAGACATAGGTAGTGGAGGGTACAGAGTTCAGCCCCTGTGCCTTCAGCTTCAGAGACCCAGCCTCACCTCTGCAGAGAGGACATCTTGGTAGTCAGAAGGATTGCTCCTCACTCCTCTTCCTCTGGTTAGAAGATCTGCTACCTTTTCCACCACTGTGGATTATTTGACATGTATTTCTCCAACCCCCTTTTCCATAAGCTGGATTTTATTAAGTTCTTGGGAGTTTGAGATCTTTTTCCATTTCTTCAGTCATTCTGCTCTTAGCCTTTTTCAGAAGTGACATTTCTGTATTTCTGGGAGGAAGATCCTTGAAAACCACTTTGGAGAAATAACAGAATAAAGCATTGATTCATCAAACAGCAGATAAACTGGCAGCATGTACCATACATTGTCTCTTCTTGTTAGATGCCCTAAGTATTTGCAAGGTTTCTGTCAGTGAAGGATGTGTGTGAAGATTGGGGTACACTGGATTTCAGACAAAAGTGTACACAGGGTTTTATGTATTTTTTCTAATGTTATATTCAGTTCATTTTTTCAACATTTCGCCAACTAGTCCTGCATCTCTCAGTTTTTCAGTGGCACTAAAGTGTAACTTCTGGGAAACTCAGTCATCTGAATGCATCCTCTACAAAGCAGTGCCTGTTTTATTTGATAATATTGCCCCAAGACTTCCCAGTGCCACCAAGGACACAGTGTGGGAAGACAAAAGACTGCATCTTCATTACAGCACTGCATAATACACAGAATAACTCATCAGTAATGGAAGGGACCCACCACAGAACACAATGCCCACTTGCAGCCAGCTACTTCCAAAACCGTGCTGGGGTAAAGAGATCTGTGCTCCATGCAAGGTGCTTTGCATGCTGCACTGTGGACTCATTTCCCACACCATCAGGTGTGTTGGTGCAGATTATAAAGCACTAAGATGGTGTATTCTGTGCATATTTCACTTTTAGGAGTGCTAATAACAGTTAAAGACCTGTGTAACTTCAGATTGCAGAACTGTAAGCATGCATTCTGCTGCAGGTCTTTGAACCACGTCATTCCAGACATGGTGCCTATTTATAATTTAGGCATAGAAAACTTGTAAACAACAAATTTTGGACTCACTAGTGTAAATATGATCCATGTGATCAGACACCTTGTGCTAGCCAAAAGAGCAGCCTGCAGGCAATGGTTAATTGGGTGCATGTGAAAAATATGAAAAACTTTGGCTTCTTTAAAAAGAAAGTTTTCCCAGGGGAATAAAAGTTTTCTGACATCTTTTAAAAACACCAGAGAAAGGTTTAGAGAAATAAATTTCACAATGTTTCCAGCCTCATGCCTACACCAGTTTCAGTATTAACTTTAGTCACTCAGAAATGTTCTGCAGATAGGGGGGTTTCTGATCTAAATTGCTGTGCTTTGTAAGTCAATGAAGAGGGAGGGAAAATTCAAATAAGATGATGAGCTTTTTCCTTTCATCTGCTGCATTGCTTTATCACTGAAACTGTTCCAGAAAAGTCCACGTGACATCCAGAATCTTTTAGTATATTGCTTACTATAGAAATAAATTCCTTCCTTTGCCAGTTGGACAGGGATGAGCTGTTACCCAGCAAACGAGGTGGGAATTTATTTCTCGAAGCAGCCAGTGAAAGGCACACCCCAGGCAGTGCCCTACTGCCTGTTTGACAGGTCTCTGCCCAACCCTGTGAGGCAGAGTCCCTTGTGACCCCAGCTGAAAAACATCAGCTCAGCCACAGGATCACGCATTGTGTCTGATTCCCAAAGCTTATTCTGCCTGTGCTGAGGGGGATGACAGTCCTGGTACAAGCCCTCTGCCCATCTTTCTTGAACAGCCAAACTTCTCCTGAAATAACAGGCACTTGCCTTGCAAGCTTCCCCTGCCTGCCAGGCTGCTCAAGTGCCCTCTTCTCAGGTTAACCTGGGCTTCCTAATTGGATATATGACATTTCACAGAATCGGAGAGTATTCTGAGTTGGAAGGGACTCACAAGGACCATCGAGTCCAACTCTGAAGTGAATGATCCATACAGGGATCAAACCCACAGCCCTGGCATTATTAGCACAAGGCTCTAACCAATTTCTAGGAACCTGGGTACACTTCATATTAAGAGAAACGTGTTTAAAACCAGAACTGGAAGAAGTTGGCCTAGCCAGGAGAAGCAGTGAGTAAAACTGGTTAATCTTCTGTATTAGCTTGGCTCCAGCTGACTGGAGCACAGGAGGTGAATTGATTCATTCATGACTAGATAAACTGGGATTACAGACTCCTTTCAGTGGTAGAACTGTAAATATCATTGCTATTATTCATCTGTCAGGAAGTATCAAACCATTGTTTAATTATTCTGCTCTACAGAAGTAGGCATTTTTTCAGTTCAGTTTTTCAGTCCCCTAGATGGTAGGAATCCACAGCAGAAAGTTTTCCAGGGCACTGAAATACTCTGGCAGTGTTGTGCAAATAAAAACCCATGACATGTTGCTTGTGTGCATCTCAGCCACGTTCCTGCAGGACTCCATTGTGTCCCTGCTCGGAGCGGCAGCAGCGCTGCGGCCGCTGCCGAACATCTGCAACAACAAAAGGTGCCTCTGTTCTTTGAAGAGCATTATAAACCTAAAGCCTCTTGCTGATGTTTTTGGCTGTGCTGAACTCCTCTGCACTAAATGAAAACCACTTCAGGAAGGAAACTGTGTGTGGGAAAAAAAACTGTTGAGAGATTTAAGAGAGACTTGCACACGTTGACTTGTGCTAGCAAGATTCCCTTGCACCACTGCCCTCAGACTTCTGTTTTTCTGAGTGTGGCGCAAACTGGTGAAGTTTCCAGGCCTCAGTGATAGAAGAGTCAATGTGGCTTTTTCACTAGAGTATAGTAAGTGGCAGAAGAATATATTAGCTTAGGAAAAAAATTTAATTATCAAAATTTAACAAGTCCAGTAATTTATGTGCAAGCAGTATAGGCCAGATTTTGGCCAGTGTTCATTTGGAGATGATTTATGGGGTGTTTCCTTGTTGAATGCACCTCTTCATCTGGCAAGGACTCCTTTTTTGGGGTTAGTCTGGACTGTGCATGCATCATGTCCTTTGCCAGGCAATGGCTGTGAGTGGAGCTCAGCCTCGAGCCACAGAAGTGTAAAAGTGCCTTGCTCCAGGACATGCTGTGACTCAGAAGCAGCTCCGTGTCACTCTCCCTCTTCCCCTCCCTCTCCTCCATCCAGGGATGTGGTAGAGAAGGAGTACCTGCCCTGTGCTGCCAGTGATGCCATGATGATTTTTTGCTTTTCTTTTTTATACCCCTTTTATACCCTTTTTATATAGCTTTATATATTCTTAGTGCTTTTAGCCTACGTAGTTACAATTCTTTAAGTTTGATAACTCCCCTTAGACCCAGTATCCTGTTAAGTTTAGAGACTAAACATTCTAAAAACCCCAGAAAAGGTCCTCTCCAGAACACATTCTGTAAACAAAGATAGGCCCATCCAGGGGGAAGGTTCCTCGGGTGGGAGGGTCTCACCCGAGTCCCTCATTGGGGAATCTTTGATAGATTTGCTAATTTTTGCAAGGCATATAATTGTATACTCATCATATTGTGTGTGGCCATTTTCTTCAGTGGGCATTTCAGGGTGCATTTCGATGTGCATTTCGGCGCACCTAAGGATCCTTAAATAGACACCGACGTAAATACCCTTTTCCCTCCTAACTGTGTTCAGCTCTCTTAATTTTAAGACCAGGATAAGGCATCAGAGCACCCTCAGGCTCAGCTCCTCGGAGGGCAGTCGTGGGCTCTGCCCTGCCCCTCTGCTCTCCCCAGGCAGCCAGCAAAGGGCTGGGTTTGCACCTGGCTGCCTTCTCATCTCCTGCAGAAACTCACAGTCTGTGCTTAGAGTTCACAGCTCTAAACAACCTGAAGCATATAAAGAACAAATGGCTTTTTGTGATGAGAACAGTATTTTTCTCTTTACCTGTTCCAATGCCATACATTGGCATGTTGAGCCTCAGTGCATTTTGTTTTGCTCACCAGGAACAAGTCTATGGGATATTTATTTATTGATTATCTGATTTCTTTTAGTGAAAGAGAAATTGCTTCTTGGAAGAGATTTGTATTTTTTCACAAAACTTCTTTAAATTTTGTGCTCATTTTCTTTCATTCTTAAAGTGCTTCGATACTTGGTGTTCTCTAAAATAACATGATTTTATGTCAGAACACAAATTGCTTTTTTTAAGGCAGTTTGTCTTCCTTTTCAGACCCTGTGTGAGTTAGAGGTGCTGTAATTCTGTGCACAGCAGTGCTGTGTTCACCTCTGTACATACACTGGCACTCACCCCTCTCTTTGGATTGATTCACACTCATTTCTAGAGCCAAATACTGGTATAATTCATAATACATAATGTTATAGAATACATTGAAAAGAACATTCTGTGAAATTTTTCTAGAAGAAAAGAGGAGAAAGAATATTGAAAATAAATGTACTATTTTAAATAAGGGACGCCCTCATTCTTAAACAAAAACAAAATTTAAAAAGAATGACCAGGCAGTGTGCTGTGGTGGTAGTTACTCAGATCCAGATTTGCAAAGAGTGATAACTGTTAATAGGATCTCCAAACATGAATCAGCCAAACTAGACTGATTTTTACAATGGTGCTGTTCTTCTCCAAATGCTATTTATTTTTGGAAAAGTGAACTTCAGAAATTTATGACAGATTGTACAGAAGGTGATATCTACAGCTTTTTACAGCACTAATAAGTATCCCAATATACCCAACACAGGAATAAGTGCTGTATTCATTTTGAATCATCTTGCAGAAATGGTTCATTCTGATAATGATAATGTGGTCTAATATTAGTGCTCTAGCACCCTCTCCAATTACTTAATTTATAATGTTCACAGGTACCCTATGCAAATTGTTGGGTACTATCTATTTTTTTTTTATCAGCAATTAACTTTAAAGGAGACACAAATGTATAGGGATTAAGACAGGTTTGGGTAATTATCATAGAACCATAGAAGGGTTTGTGTTGGAAGGGACCTTAAATAATCATGTAGTTCCACAGGCAGGGACAATTTCCACTAGATCAAGTTGCTCAAAGCCCCATCCAGCCTGGCCTTGGTTGCTTTTTTTTATTCTGTATTCTCAGCTAAGAGCCAGACACTGTAATACTTTGTCTCTGCACTGTAACTTACATACTGCCCTAGCTGTGATCCCACTCCTAACAATTAATAATTGTGTGACCACGATCTTCCTGTTAATGAGAGGAGAACTTCAAGCATATGTAGCACCGGGTTTTGTACCTGAGCTGGGATGTCTGTGTGGTCAAGGAACAGTAACAGATGCTCTTGGTACAGTCAGTTATGGATCAGGTGTCCCTAAAGGCAAAATTCATCCCATTTTCCCTCTCTTTTTCCTCACTGACTGTAAAGGATTGCTGCTAAGAGCCCTTCTCTGATTCCTGACAATTTTGCTATGACCTTCTTCCAAACTTTCTAATTAATGAATTAATAATTTCTAATTATGGTGTAATTAATTAGCAACTACAATGATAATTAAACCTCTAGTTTAACAACAATAAATTAGGGACATGGAAGCTAATGTGCTTAAGGTGATATTTTTAGTGATGCTCCATGGATTTCCTTGGGACAGTTAATGAGAACTCCCAGGAATACATATGTGTTGTGCATGTCTATATATGTGTTCACATGAGCAGTGCACATCAGATTATCACTTCTCCGACTGCCTGAGCTCTGCAAACAGATGGGCTTTTTGCATGCAAATTTTTTTATTTTATACCAGAAGTGGATTTAGGAAGATATTCACACATATATAGATTGAAGTCAGGAATGAGTTGCTGGCCTAAGAGGATTTTTCACGGATAAAATTGGTAGTATTTTGAATTTTTTTCTAAACGATGCTGTCATTATCATGTCAGTGCCATGGTTCAGCGTGCAAACAGCACTGACCGAAAAGGTGTTCCTGGTCAAAGCACAGTGTTTAGGGCCAGGGCAGTGCACAGGGACAGCCAGCGGTGCAGCCGAGGAGGCAGGGCACAGCTCTGGAACCCTCTCCAGCAGCAGGCTCAGCTGTGGGGAAAGTCTGCTTAATTCCAGCCCCCGAGTGAATCGCCATATGCTGCTGCCAGCAAAGCATGCAGAGCAGCTTCTCCCGCTGGCTGGTAATCCCTGGGGAGCTCACACAAAGTCTATTAATGGCCTTCTTAGGTGACTCTCTGAGGTCATCCAGCATCTTATTTTACACCAAGCCAGGGACTCGAAAGCTCTAGGTTGTGTCGTCTTCTGCAAGCAGAATCTCAGACCCTTGTGGCAATGACTTGTAATTCCTCCAGTTAATTCTGATGAAGCAATACAGCTGCAGGTGGGATTCATTGAACCGACCTCGAGCCATTTAAATGCTAGGCATCTAGTTTGCAATAGTAGTGCGGTTTCCTCTCCTTGGAGCGAGGAGGGTCCCCCCGGAGGTGAGCGGCTGCAGCCCGGCGCTGCTGGCCCAAGGAGCCGCACGGTCCCTGCCCCGCAGCAGGGAGCGAACTGCAGGTGTGATGGAACGGAGCAGCACGGGGCCGGAGTGCCGGTCAGGAAGGAGGTAATCTCCGAATGGGTGATTGTAGTTCTCCAGGCGCCCAGCCTTTGCCCTGGTACGTGCTCAGCTGCACCGCTGGGGAGGACACGGCGTGGGTCAGGTCCTGGCGGTGCGTTCGAGATTCTGCCCCACCTCTACTGACAAAAAAAGCCAAAGCCCGCCAGGCAGTCACCGTCAATCAGATTTGCATGGATTGCTTTATCTGTTGGTCTTGATTAGTATTCTGGAGATCTCTGTAGAAAACATGAATTTTAATTCCGCTTCCTCCAGTGCTGGTTTCCAGCGACTCCCTCTGGTGGTTAGAGCAGAGCCTGGAAGCTGTGCGAGCATCAGCTGTGCGACACAACATGCTAGGAGAGGTGAACTGAAGAGTACCTTGGCTTTTTTCACACCTTTAAAAATAAACTTGGGGTCAAAGTCACTGAGGTAATCACTCTTTTGAGTGCTTAAACTTGCTAAATGCGCATTTCTCGTTCTTGAGAAGAAATGGTGCATTTCCTGCAGTGTGGCAGAGTGAGGAGCAGGAGCTGCAGGTACCTCTGTGCTGGTCTGGTGCTTTGCAGAGAGAAGCAGGAGGACGTTCAGAAGGTTGGATGTTGTCAGAAATCCATTTGAATACGGATTGTTCTGAAATTTAATGGATATCCCTTCTTAGGCATTTTAGATTATGGAATATTTGCTTTTTCTTTTTTTTTTGGCTTACCATTGGCATCCACAATAGAAATGACTCTGCACATTTGAATCTGGGTCCCCAGGTTCCCCTGCATCATTTACAAATACATACATTGCAGTTTCACTTCTCAAGATGCTTTGCCAGCAGATCTTACAGGATTCTTGCTAAATGCAAAAGAAAACACTTTGAATCAGCAAAAGAGCAGGGCTAACTGAACTTGGACACAAAGAAAGAGCCTTTCAGTGTCCTCTGGAGCCTGCCAAAGCACTAAGTGCTGATGATGACTAACAAGGGTGGCACATCTAATGCAAAGGTTGGCAAGAGTTACCATCCACCACAGCAGGAGGGGCACCCTTGATCAGGGATGGAGAGGTGGAGGGATGCAGGGAGCCAAAGGCTCTGGAGATGCACGGCCCACGTGTGCGGACAACTTTCTAGATCTGCAGTGGAGACAGAAGGCACCAAGAGAAAGCTTGGTTCGGGCAGAGTCAGCAGGAAAACTCCTGACTCAGATAAATCAGTAATTTACCCCTAGTTTGTGGAAGGAAGAGGGATTTGAAAAGTGTAACAAAGGTGAGGATCCAAAGGGAAGCATGCCTTATGCTTCCTGCTGATTATTTCATTTCTCATCTCTCTGACCTTTCTGATTACTCTAAATATAATATTTCGGCTTTAAAGCTTGAAAATAGATATTTGACTTTTCAGACAAGCTGGCATTTGATTCCTTTTTTTTGCTCTGTGCTGTAACATTCCTATGAGCACAGAGTAACTGCATTTTTTTGACTGTTATTGCAATGATTTTCTTACAGATGAGATTGCCCCTGGGTGGCTTTACATCCTCTCATCAGCCTGCGAGTGCACCCCCAAATCACCTCTTTTTGCTTATCAGAGTTTACTGGTGTGTCCAGAAATTGCCCAGCGAGGGTCATGCTGTATATACTTCTTGCCTTACATCACGTTATATTGCAGTCACATCTTTCAACACCACCGTATTTTTAAATAATGTTTTCCCTGATGCTGCAAATGGTGCAGAACATCGTAGAGGCAGGCAGCCACCAAACTGAGCTGTTGGGTTGGGGGCAGAAGCTTTGGTCAGCAAAGTGTAACACACAGGGAAACTATTTTTTGCAGCGGTACAGTGAGAAACCATTGCAAAAACCTCAGTGTGCAGAGCTGTGCCCTTGGTCGTGCTGTAAAGGTCAGCATGTTGGGAGCATCAGTGGGGGCTGAGGGTGCAGGAGCTGCACCAAAGTCTGCTTTGCAGGCAGGTTTTCTCACACTCTTCACTGCCATGGCTTACGTTCGCTGTGGGGTCTCTTCAGCGTCTGAGGTTAAATTACAGGTATGACACAGAACTGTGTATTTCTTCTGGAGCGTTCTTCAGGTTCCTCAAGCCTGGGGAACTCCCTGAGAGGTCCACACCAAGGGTGTCCAAGGTGCTTTTAATGGAAACCGATTTTTTTTTTTTCCCCAGAAATGTGTTACATTTGGTTGTACTTTTTATTTTACTGAAATCAAAATGGAACTTTCAACCTTCCTGAGCAGACGAAGGATGTATCTTTCATTCTGAAATTACATTTTGCTTCACTTTTTGTTTTCAAATGCACATAATGTAAATTACAATATTAGGTTATCTTGAAGGCAATGAGAAAACCCCAGCTTACTGATTCAAAATAAATTCAAGCTAAACATTATTTTGTGTTTCCATTTTGAAGCTCAAATTCATGGCAAATTACAAAACTCTAAAAAGACTCTTTTTATTTTTAAAGATGAAAGGAAATGTGATATTTTTACAGAAAAGGAATATCCTTTAATGAGACTCAAACCTCCATACGTTTCTGTGCAAATTCAAAAATTGTCTTTAAACTAAATTTTTTAATTAAACCGCAAAATTCTACCAAAAGTTTGTTTTTCACAACTGCACTAGAACCAGTAATTCAGCAATGAGTCCTGGTCAGCAGCATCTTGAATTATTGGATTGCACATTATTTTTATTGCATTTATTTTTAGTGTCAAAATTCATTTACAGCTGATGTGAGAACATTAGCTATTTAAACAAAACTGCAAAACATATTGTCAGCTTTCACACCAAATAAATTAAACTGGTATTTTCTCATACTACATGAGAAATAGATACAGCAGGATATTTGGGGTTTTTATCATATCACACGATTCTGAAAGTGTCTGTTGTGCTAATCAGCTGTTTTTTGGGTTTTGTTTTAATTGTTCTGCAGCACTGAGAAAGTGATGATGTACATACGTGCTTTAAAATTAGGTGGTTTTGTTGCTTCCAGTTTAACCTTGCTTGGAGATTTTGAAATTTTTTTCACTGGGCTTTCCTCACCATGTTTCAGTCTTCTCACTGAGCTCAGCGCCTACAGAAGTTACAGTTAAATCTTAGTTTCTTTCACTTTTTTCAGCTGAAGCATGTTTTTCCCCTCACGTGAGTTCCTGTTGACATGAGAGCATTTAAGGATGAACTCTAGTAGTCTCTAGGGTTCCTTCCTCCCTGGCCCAAGTTGTTCAGGGTTTGACCTCTGCCATGGGTTTATCAACAGGGGTGGTTTGCTGGAGCCAATTTAAATCAATCTTTTTTTCTCCCTGTCAGTAGTGGAATGGTCTTCCAGTGCTTTTACTGAAGTGTTCTGGTCGTGTTATCAAGGACTTATTTTTAAAAAGAGTAAAATTTGACCTGCTGATAGGGTGAAGCATGGTGTCTGTGCTGGCCTCTTGGTGCACAGCATTAAAAAAAAACCAAAACCAACCAACTAAACAAAACAAACAAAACCAAAACAGAACAAACAAAAAACCAACCAAGCAAACAAAAAAACCCAAAACAACAACAACAACCTAAACTAAAACAAACAAACAAGAAAACCCCCAACCAAGCAGAGCTGTTTGGGGATGGTATATTTTCACAGCATATAAAGTTCTCCTGGAAGGAGATGCTTTGGGAACCAATCAGGTGGTGCATTTTTACAGGGCTCTGTGTACAAGGCACGTAGGACATGGGATAAGAATTAAATCCCCAAAATCACAGGGCTGTGGCCGAACAATCTAACAGCCAGTAATCCTTGGCATGAAACTGTCTCTAGAAGAGGGCTAACAGCTGCACCTTGTGGGCTTGAAATGCCTTGCAGGGGGAAAGAAGCCCTTTGTCATGACAGTGACTTTCATTAAAGCCTTTCATTAACTGACTTTCAGAAGTTATCAGCAGGGCTTTGTCTTGTCAGAATAGGTCTTTATTTTGGGGTAGTAAAGATGAGGGCACATTTACAATGATGACTGTGTAGAGAGTATTATGCAGGGATTTATGTTCATCTGCATGTCAGATTAAGGTTTTATGCCATGCCCTGTGTGAATTAAACACAGATAACAGTTATGAGAGTTATGAGATTTTCTGATGGACTTCTGTGCTGAATTGCAGTGAAATTTTATATTATCAGATGGAAGTGAACACTCCAATACATTAATATCCTTTCATATTTGGAATGGATCGGATATAAAAATAGATATCACATTGTACATGAGAATTATTCACCATATTTGCACAGGTTTTTATTTCAAAGAAATTAAAGGTCATTCTGACTCCATAGGGAATAAAGTTTACAGTTGGTAAGACAAAGCAGAGCTGCCTATCCTTTAATGTTACTGGTCCCCTCAGGGAATGGTGCTTCATCCCCCCTGTCTCAGGCAGCAGACAGTGTGGATCCAGCTTCCCGTGCCACACCCCATCACTGCAGTCACAAGCAGAGCCGTCTCTCAAAAAACAAATAGGTAATGAAGGGGAAGATTCACACAGAGAGAGAAATAAAACCCAAGAAAGATGAGTGATACAAATGAAAACCATTGCTCACCCACCGGGCAATGCCCAGCCAGTCCTTGAGCTGCAGCCCCTGGCCAACCTTCCCCCTAGTTTTGCTGGTGAGCATGACACCACATGGTATGGAGCACCCCTTGGGTCAGCTGGGGTCACCTGTCCCAGCTGTGTCCCCTCCCAGCTCCTTGTGCACCCCCAGACTGCTCACTAGTGGGGTGGGGTGAGAGGCTCTGCGTAAGCACTGCTCAGCAACAACTAAACATCCCTGTATTATCAACATAGTGTCCAGCAAAAACCTGAAATATAGCCCCATACTAGCTACTATGAAGAAAATTAACTCTATTGCAGCTGGAACCAGCACACCAGCCTTCTGCAAAATGGTCACCCACACCAGGAGAGCAAAAAAAACGTTGGGGTATTTCTTCTTGAAAGTCTGCAGAGCACCAACACAGTATATGAACATACACTGATTTTATTCATAGGATCACAGCTTGGGTATGAAGGGATTTTGGGAGATCATCCCCCAGCAGTGATCAGCCCCTCCCAGTCCAGCTCCCCCAGTTTATGTACTGACCACAACACTCTGTGTTCTGGCATATCCCTTTGGCCAGTACGGATCAGCTGTCCTGGCCGTGCTCCCTCCCAGCTTCTTGTGCATCTCCTCACTGTCAGAGCACAGGAAACTGAAGAGCCCTTGACTTAGGGTAAGCACTGCTCAGCAACAGCCAGAACATCATTGCTATCCACATTATTCTCATATTGAATCCAAAACACAGCACTGCACCAGCTACTAGGAAGAAAATTATCCCAGCTGAAGCCAAGATGTTTTCCAGCCATAAATGGTTCTGTGATTCTACGACCTTTCCCTTGCTCAGTTTGCTCAAAGCACCACTGAACCTGACCTTGAACTTCCCATGATGGGGCATCCACAGCTCCTCCAGGCAACTCATTCCAGTATTAACGGAGAGCACTGAGCTGCTAAGTGCCAGGTACACGTGCTGCTTTGTAGGATTCAGACTCCTGCTCTGTGCCCAGTTCAGCCTCCTCTTCTGCAGGAGGATTTTCTGAGGAAGCGTCCTGAGGGAGAAGCTATTTCATGCAATACTTTGGTAAGGAAAGAAGATTTCTGTGAAGGAAGTGGATTTTCAGCTGTTGGGCTTCACATCGAGAAGAATTATTAAAATTTGGAAATAATATTAAGCCAGAGGGTAATGGGATGTGCTGATGGTGTGAAATGGGCTTCATGGTATTTCAGTGAGAGGCTAGCTCTAGCCACTAAAACGTGCTAGTTAGAAAAGGAGATAAAATGCTCCCACATCCCAAATGTGAGTTACTGTGGGATTTATGAACATGGTCAGGGCTGTTTTGGTTCTGACTGATGATAGTAAGAGACTGCTGTGACCCTGCTATTTCACAACATCTCTATTTAAAGTGTCAGTGTATCACTTTTTCATAATATTGCGAGTCTGTTCCCCCAAATTTCCTTGAGGTGTCATTCATGGCTGCTTTCACAATTTTTCTTCTCAGCTAAGACGATTGATTAAAAATAGAACAACTGTCTCAAAGGTATTCCATGGCTCAATTCTTCCACTGAATTGCTCTTGCCTGGTCTCCTATCCTTGCTATATATATTTGATCCTGGGAGGAGGTGTGCTGCTACCACGAGTATTTGCGAGAGGGATGTAGCAAGGGAGCCTTCACCAGATGCTGAGGAAAAGTAACGTTGAGCTGGTAAGCCCGAACATACAGAGAAGAAACCTTATCATAACTATTCTCTCCCAGTGTAGCACAGCATATATCTGGAATTACATATATATAAAAAAAAATTCTATAGATTTGTTCATGCCAAGATTGCAAAAATTATTTATTTTTAAAATTTCTTTTAAGGGAAAACCTTCAAAAGCAAACAAGTTTTGACAAAAGCTGTTCAGCAGGTGCCTTTGTATTTATGTATTAGAATATGGTGAAAAAAGCAAACCAGTTATTAAATAAAAAGTTGTCTCTAATAATGTGTTTTAATATGTCATGTTACTACAGAAGGTGTGAATATTTGGTGCCCCTGGTGTCCCTAGCTTTAAAAAGGTTCTATTCCAATTGTTTAGGACTACCCATCACAACACATCTCTGTCTGTGATGTGAACATGTTTTACTTTGGCCTGAATGGCAAAAAGTAAATACTTGCCCAGCTGGTGTCGGTGGGGAGGGAGTGACACCAGCAGCCCATCCTGCTGTTCAGAGACATCTCCACACTTGGACCTCAGAACTGCTTTGCTAAAATAGGTGAGGAGTTAATAAAACCTTCACATCTCACCAGTGAAGTAAGTATTGCTGCAAAGGACATCTGACCTGAGTGAGAGGTTCCAAAGAGCCTCTGTGTTCTGGTTTTGGTGTGGCTGTTCCTGTGGAGCCCCACGCTCTGTGCCATGACCACTCCCTGTCTGGGATGGGCACTTTCCTAACTTTCAAGAGGTACTACCCCTTGCAAAGTGGCGTTTAATGTTGAAACTGAGAAGTTTTATGTGTCACATTGGTATTTCAAGCTCTGCTTAGCAAATCTTTGATAGCAGACAGGCGTGATTCACACCATGGTGCCAGGCAGATGGGTGACATGGGCTGTGGGTGAAGCCATCTCCTGCCTCAGGCTCTGATCTGCCTGATCCCAGGTTTTGTGGTCTAGGGGAGCTTGGGTACATTGTTCCTGTTAGCACTTGTGTGAGCAGAGACGCAAACCAGCCTCAGGAGATGTGAAGTTTTGTGACAGATTTGAGGTGAGATCCCACTCTTTCCCCAGAGTGTTCTTCATCCCACAGGATCTCCCTGGTCACAATGGGATTCACTGGCTCTGTGTTTAGCTGCCAGCTTTTCCCCAGCATCTCATTTGGACACTGTGTCTGATTGCTTAAGTCGATGTCTCTGTTCACATTCCACTTAGGAACCTTTGTGTAAAATAGTCCAGCTGGCTCAGCTGTCTCTTCTGGAAGGGGTGATTTGGGCTGCCATCAGACAAAGTACTCACTGGAAGTAAAACAATCTTGTGAATTGGACAGTTGGTCTGGATTTTTCAGTGCCACTTTTTCAAAATAAAAATTACTGCATGTAGCCCTCCCCTGCTTATATCTTTAAACTATTATTTTTAAAATATAGTAATGATAAATATCAATTAGACAGCTACATGGTTGCTAAAGCAGTTGTCAGTACTTTCACTGGGTGGCTTGAAAGAGAGGAATCACAGAATGACAGAACTACAGAATGGGTAAGGTTGGAAGCGACCACAGTGGGATAAAATATTTGTACATCCAGAAGTTAGCTGATATTAATTCTGAGTAGTTGTACTGTAGCCAGAAATAAAGATGCAGGTTTTTTCATGTGTGAGCCTCAATTGCTGTATATCGTAAATTCTGCAGGTCTGCTTCTCTTGCATGGCCTCTGTACAATGCACTGACTTTGTGCAGTCACCTCTGATTTACACGTTTGGGGGAAGCCAAGTCTGTTGAGACTAAAAAGTTTATAAAATGCAATCTATTCCTATTGAAAAGTGAGAGTAGCACACGAGATGATCATGGTGTGCATGTTTTTCTTCTGAACAACCTGTGTTAAAGCTTCTTGCATGAGAGGCTTTCTCTGCTTACTAACTCAGCTGACCTGTCTGGTCACCTCCACCTTTCTCTTGCAGTTAATCTATGTGAAGAGATTCATAGAGCCATTAGAAAATTAATTTCAGCATAAAAGAGGGTAGATATGCAATTACACCTGTATTTGTTTTATTTTACGGTTGTAAAGTGTGGTATTTATGCTTATTTCTCTTCTTTTTGTTTCCTCCTGAGAAGATCCAGACACAAGGGATGGCATATTTCAGCAAAGAGGATTGGGGGTGGTTTGTTGTGCCATCTAAGAATGAGTGCATATGGAAAGTTTAATGGGGCAAGTTGGATTTAATAATTGGTTTATTAGAATATTCTTGTATTTTTGTGGCAAGCAGGCAGCAGACCTGCCATGGGCTCCAGCAGCATTTTGTCTCCTGGTGCTTTCTTGAGAGCTGAGGATGTCTTTAGTTTATGGTACCATTTAAAGCAAGCTCGGTCATGCATGTGTAGAGGATTGGTTAAGTGTGTGTCAGATTTTATGGGATGGAGTGACGAGCTGCTCAGGGGACTAGAAGGAGGAGGGGGCACTTTCCTTGCTTTTTCCTTCCTTTATTTCTCTGTTCACATTCCAGCTGGACAGCAGTCCAGCCCAGGAATGAGTGACTGATGGCTGTGCAGCCATTTGGGAAGGCCCGAGCAGCTCAACACTTTGTGCTGCCCCAGGGAGTGAAAAGTGTTCTGTGTCCTTCAAAACCTGTCTGCCCTTTTCAGAGCCTATGAGCACTGGCTGTCTGTCTGCCCCCGGCTGGTCCAGAGTGTACATCCAAAAATCTGTCTCTGCTGGTCTCAGAAGAGAAAACAAAATGCCTGCCCTGTGGATTGCCCTGATTTCTCATTGCTGTAATTGATTTTTATTTTTATTTTTTTATTTGTTATGGAAAACATAAGCAAAGTACATCAGCTAGTCAGGAACCAGAAATGTATGCAGCTGGTCCAAATCAAACCTTTCCAATGAGAAGAGGATAGGCTTTGGTCTCCAGCCCTTCAGTTCAATCATCCTAAAAGCACTACAAGTTTCAGAAAAAAATACAACATTTAAATAGATTTATTATTCTGCCAAGATTTATTTGAATTAAAATTCACACTGGAGGAGGGTTTTGGGGGGAAGGAAGTATAATTTCATTTCCTAAGTGGTACTGGAAGATTCCTTGTGAACTGTAAAAAGGCTGAGGGAAAAAAAAATCCTGTTTTCATTTCATCCTTTTTTAGGACACTAAGAGATGGCAGGTGGGGAAAGTCTGACTGAACACCTTGTGCACTGGCACAGAAGCAGCATAAAGTCTTTCACATATACGTGTTCTGAAAATTAATTATTTTCAGCTGTTGCAGTGGGAGCACAATATAATAATTCCCCAGGTCTGCTGTTACAGTGCATCATTTCTGTCTATTCCCTGCAGCCCAGGTTCAGCCTGCAGCTGATGGTGCTTGGCCATGACCAGTCCAGCTGTCAAAAGTGATGGCTCAGAGGTTTATGTTTAAGCATGTGCTCGCCTACTTGTCCAGGTAGGATCCCAAGTGGCGTTGCACTATTGCAGTGCAGAAGAGCAAAGCATTGGCATCAGGAGGCTGGAGAGGACTCAGTGAGCTGCCAATTTCTGTCCCAAGCTTCCTAAACCCCCAGGGCAGGAAGGAGACAAGCCTTGTCTCCAGCAGGTCTGTACAGCACACTCCTGCCAAGAGCTGTGCCATTCGGGGCATGGCTGCATTATCACAGGTAAGAAGCAGTTTATAGAAGTGTTTTATTGAAAGTGAGATTTTAGCTTCAGCAGTTGTGGGTGTTGCTGAGGAGAGTGTGATCTCTGACAGGGAGAGACCTTTATCACCAAGGGAACTTCTGGTTCTGCCTTTCCTTGTCATTCGATATTTCCTGTCATTCCCATCTCCAGTCAAACACACCTTTGTTTATTCTTCAGGATGTCAAGCTCCAGCATGACAGCTCTGTGCAGGGTGTTTATCCACGAGGAAGAAAGACCTCCAGGAGGGATGCCCTTGAGAGAGAGCTGAGTGCAGCCACAGTTCCCATCTGCAGCACCCAGGTGCTCTCTCCAGTGCAGCCCCTCACCTATCCTCTTGTCCCTCCCTATTAATGGCTCTGGCAGCTGAGAGCCATGACTCATTCACCATTTTGCTCCTTACTTTCCCTCTGGCCATAGACCTGAGAAGAACATCTCTTTTGTTTGCCTTTTCATCCTTTCAGACCGAGTGCATATGTATTGACTCTTCCTTCTTGTGTTGTCCCTGAGTCAGAGCCTTTGCACGAACCCTCTCAGAACTCTTGCAGGGCTGCTTGGGATGTTCAGGGCTCAGCTGCCTGGACTCCAGCAATGCCAGCGACACATCCAGGCAGGCTCCCAGGCAACCCAAATCAGTGGAGCATCATTACCTGCTAGTTGAGGTGGTGGATGCTGCTCCCTTGGCTGTCACCATTCTTGGCCCTAGAGCCTGTGTCCCTCCCGTGAGCAGGCACGTGCTTACCTCATCCTCAGTTCACCTTCAAACAGGCAGCAGTGTTACCCAGTCAGCTGGGAGGACACACAAGGGGAGTGGTGCAGGGCAAGAAGGTCCCTCTGCCATTTCAGCCTGGCAGCTGCTTCCCAGCTTCCCTTTACCCTGTCTTCCCTTTCTCTAATTTTCCTCGTTTCCCCTAATCTTTCCTAATTTGGGAAACTGGAAAGGAGTATAACACACTTTGGTGTCTTACCATCACTGGTTTAGACACAAATCCAAAGCATGGCACCCCATGAGATGCTATGAAGAAAATCAGCCCCATGCCAGTCAGACCTGGTACACACCTGTTTGTGCAGGGATGCTCGTATCTGGTCACTCCTGGCCCCCAGACAAGGCAGGGCTGGGGCAAGGCTGGGCACTCTGGGCACCCAGACAGGCACAAAGCACCAGCAGTTGATCTTCCCATGCCAGGTGGGTGCTGCAGTGAGCAGTGCTGGGTCCTGGAGATAGCAGTGCAGTGCACAGGTTCACAGGAGCTGCTGTACATCACCACGGAACAGGATGCCGTACACAGAGGTGGCAGGGGTAGAAGGAGCAGCTCTGTGGTGTATTCAGTCACATCCCATACAGGAAGGAGGTTTGCTGTGTGCTACTCCCCATGCACACACACATTTTTAACAGGCAGAGCAGAGGTGTAGAGCAACCAGCTGCTCCCCAGAGTGTGAAGCCCTGTGCTGTGGAGGGTGGTCACTCATCACAGGGCATGACCTGACCTCTGTGGAAGGACGTGAACAATCTCTCACCAGGGTGGACAAGAGGTTTGTTCTTTGTACCTGATCCTGTGTTTTCAATTGGGAGTTTAAACTGGAAAAGAGTTACGGGATTTGTCTGATGTGTGACTGTATGTAAATTGCCATGGAAACCACCACATTTCATGTGCTCAGGGCATTTTCCTAAATTCTGCAAGAAGCTGTGTTTATTTATGCAGCTCAAAGTCAAGTTTCATTAAGCCACTGGCTGTTCTGGTTTTTCAATCTCTCTTTTCCTTCTTTCCACTGTCCATTTTAGTTCTGCATTTTTCTTTTCCTTTCCAAATACAAGTGTTGTTTTGAAGCACAGGCCCTTATCTGTACCAACCCCCGCTTTAAATTACATGAGAAATCACAGCTTAGAACAACTCTTCCTTGACATAGAAAGAGTAGAGTAGCACTGGAGGAGTTGTCATCATTCAGCTCACTTAACCTCACTTGGAAATTCTGAAGTCTGCAGTGTTCAAGGCCAAAGTTCCTGAGTTCTCACAGTCCTATGTAATTATTTATTATTAAATGAACATATATCTTTTGGTTTGGACTATTTTGCTGCAGTGTGTAAAGTAGCACTGTGTCTTTTAGAGGCTTTGTGCTGTGGGGAATTTTAATACTAAGTCAGCATCCTTCTGCTTTTTAGTTCCTTGTTTTGTACAAGGTCATCTGTTACAGCAGAGCTCAAATCCAGGCAGGCATTTAGGAGATTATTAAGTATACTTAGGTATTAAATGTGAGCTATCTTTGAAATAACTACCTTAATTAAGACCTAGAAGCTGCTCAGCGGACCCCAGGCCATTAACAGATAAGTAATTTTGCAATAAAAACCATGGTCAGATGAAGTTCCTTTATTTGCTCTCCATATGCTGCAGACACTAGCGATACCTGCTTCCTTTATTTCCCCAGTGTCTTCAGGCAGAGTTATTTAGAGATCTCTGGAGAACATCTAGTCCAAGCACCTACTTAAAGCAAGGCTAAGTTCAAAATTTGATCAGGTTGCTCAGTGCCTTGATCCAGTGAGTTTTGAGAATCACCAGGGATGGAAACTGCTCCACGTGACCAGACCCTTGTTCCAGGGCTGTGCCTTTTCCATCATGAACCAGGTGGATGTTGGCATCACAGTGAGATGGGTCCTCAGCCTTCCTTTCTCTGAGCCAAACAAGATGACTCCCCTGGCCTCTTCCTCATGTGCCATTTGCAGCCTCCAGCCATCTTCATCACCCTCCACTGGGTCACAGAATCACACAATCATACAATCATAGAATAGTTTGGGTTGAAGTGGACTTTAAAGATCACCTAGTTCCAACCCTCCTGTCACTGGCAGGGACACCTTCCACTAGAGCAGGTTGCTCAGGGCTCCATCCAGCCCGGCCTTGAACACTTCCAGGGATGGGGCATCCACAGCTTCTCTGGGCAACCTGTTCCAGTGCCTCACCACCCTCACAGTAAAGAATGTCCTCCTTATATCTAATCTAAACCTACCTTCCTTCACCTTAAAACCCCTCCCCTTGTCCTATCACTCCATGCCCTTGTAAAAGGTCCCTCTCTATCTTTCTTGTAGACTCTCTTTAGGTACTGGAAGGTGCTATAAAATCTCCCCAGAGCCTTCTCTTCTCCAGGCTGAACAACCCCAGCTCTCTCAGATTGTCTTTCTAGGAGAGGTGCTCCAGCCCTCATGGCCTCCTCTGGACTCACTCCAACAGGTCCATGTCTTTCATGTGCTGAGGGCTCCAGAGCTGGACACAATACTCCAGGTGGAATCTCACAAGATCAGAGTAGAGGGGAAGAACCCCCTCCCTTGATCAGGGCACTGTGTCAATAGTTTTCTTGTATGGCCCTGCTGAGCTGGGTATGCCCTAAGGAGATGAGACAAATGGCATTTTTGTTTCTTGAACAATAAATTTTTCTTTTCATTTAGGCTGTGTACTATAGCTCCAAATCATCGCTGTGATTTCTGAGAGTATGGAGTGTGAAGGGCAAAAAGTCTGGTATCTTAATCTAAGAACAGCTGTGACACTGGGAAAACTGTGTATTTCCCAAAGAATCTGGGAAAGTGCCTTCTAGTTTTCCTGGTCACTGTCAAAGTGTTGATGATTATGTGTTGAAAGTACTGAATGCCACAGCATTGTGGGGTCCCTGGATTACAAGCAAACTGCAAACATATTTTGGTGACAACAATCTTAGATGTTGACTAGTTTCTCTTTAAGTCAGTAGGAGGATTTCCATTGCCTTTTCTTGAGGTTTTAGTGTGATGAGTGTCTGCCATTATTGTATTGAGTTGATGGTTATTTTTTATGTAGTAATGGAGCTTTAGCTAAGAAATGTCAGATTTGTTTCTTTCTTTCCATCAGTGACATTTTATGTTCATTAATGATACATCTAAACTAGAGAAATAGAAAGGAGAGTGAATTCTATTGTTAAACAAAAGTAGGTTTAGCTACCAGGAATATGCCAACAGGTCTGCAAAACTCCACTTAAATTCAGTAAGTAATTGAGCTTATCTCCTCATACACAGGATGCTATTATTAGCAAAGCATTTAATTAGCTGTCTATTGCATTACAGCTGAAAGCCAAACACCTCCTCTGGCATTTCCCAAGAAGCCTGTCTGTAGTTCCCAGAGCAATACCTTGGGATTGCGTGTGACTGAATAAGATTTTGCTGCAGGAAGCTTTATGATAAACTTACTTGTATTATTATTGCTAGCCTAAAAAAGCACCTTTTTTTAAAAGTTCCTAAGGCAAAATTATGCTGATCTGGCTTCACTCATGAAAGGAAGGATCTAGAAAATGGCCCAAGAAGGTGCAAACATAATATAAACCTTCAGGACAATTTAAATTGTCCGATATCAATTGTCCTGCCCCTGCTCCAGCACAGCTAATGAATGAAAGAGGGGCTTAAGAAAAGGCTCTTGAGGAGCATCCTCCAGATATTAGAGAAACTCCAGGCAGAATTAAGCTGAATGGCAAGGAGGACATGTGGTGGAACTGATACAGGAGGTGCTGACTTCAACACACCTCAGGAATGTGCTCTTGGCTCCTTGCAGTGCCAGGAGAGGCAGCGTGCTGGCATCTCTCATGCAGAGCTCAGCACTTCGCAGAATTGGGTCCACCTTCCACTTGAAGCCTATCATCCCAAATCAGGCAACCCCATGGCTATTAAACGTGTTAACCACTGCCTTCTTCCATGGGATGAAAACAAGGATTGTGATAGAGACAGGAATTCTGCTCTGGTTGCAAAAGCACACAGCCAGTCCCAGTGGGAAGACTCCTGGTTTTTGTTTTCACTGAGCCATCCTTGGTGTATTTTGTTTGACTGTCTCACAGATAAAGGCTCAGGACACCGCAAGGCTGAGGGCTTGGCAGTGCCCCTCCTCCTCCCCATGTGGCTGATGGGAGATCTCAGCTAATGGAGTAAGGCTGGAGGGTGTCCCTGCCTCGCTGAGGGACTCCCACTATTAGGAGACTGATACTTACCTGCCTAGATTATGATCTGTCTAGGGCAGGGAGTAACTCCATTCATGCATTTGTCAGCACTTGGCAAACAGCATCAAAAATAAAATCAAGGCATCATTGACAGTAGCCCACAAGTAAAATTAATACAGATAAAAAAGTTTATTTTCATAGTCTTTTCTCATAAATTAGAGAAAATAACTGGCTTAAAATGAATTAGCCCTATATATCCATATATATATTAGTAAACTGCTTTTATTCAGTAGCATGATAACACTACTTGTAGGAGAAAATATAGAAACTGAAATTCATCAGGGAAACATTTTGCACTGCAATTAGATCTGATGCTGCTCAGCGTGGGGTTTCAATTTGCTTAATTCACGTTGATGTGCAGACAAGGCTGCAGAACAAGAAAAATACAAGCATACGTTTAATATTAGCTACTTTGCTTGTTCATGCAGACTTTAGCTAAAGTCTTGGTGCCACGTGATTTCAGATTCTTTCCGTGTGTCCCTAAGCAAATATTCACGGTTGTATTCACACTTACAGAAAGGATTCTGAAGCCTACCTTGAAGTAAACACAGGGGATAAGGCATATGTTCAGTCCAAACTTTGTTCTTGCTCATGCACATATGAGCTCCAGCAACAGCTACAACCAGTTACATGCGTGAAAATCAAACAGATGCTTCTTAGGCACGTTAGCAGTGTGAACCTATTGGACTTCCTAGGACTGAAGACACAGAACACTACAAACATGAGCAGTCCTCAGTCCCCATTTCAGCCAGGGAACAGGAAAATGTATTTACCCAAGAGGACAGATCCACACAGAACACATCATCTTCTAGATCCAGTTTAGCAAGAAATTACGTCTGTTGGGTTCAGTGGAGTAACATTTGGGTTCCAGCTGAAGGGCTGGTCTTCAATAACAGCTTTCACTCTTCATTTCTAATTGGGGAAGAAGTGCAAAAGCAACTATCTTAAGATACACTACAAACACTTAATTCTGCTTATTTCATTACTAAGGAGTGGTAAATATCACTAATATTAACTTTCACATTAATAAAACTAAAATTTTATTAATACGTGATTAGGATTTTTTTGTCAGTGGAATAGAAAAATGTAATTTGGTGTACATCAAAGCAACTTCGAAAAGTATCAGTGTTTGAACATAAGCAATTTCTAAGAAAAACTTTATAACATCTATCAAAGTTATTTTGGCTCCCTAACTTTGCCTGTGTTGAGCACCTAAGTCTTACTAATACAATCATTCTCATGTTTGGTACTATGTTCCTATATAGGTTGCTGCTGTAAAAAAGAAGTAAATTTGCTAGTGCTGTGTATTATTTATGTAGCACCCTAAGCAGAAAGAAAGAAAACTGACAAGATCCAGCCTTACCTTCATTTTAATTCCTTGAGAAGATGTTTCATTATTTTCCCCCTCTTTGAAGTACGAGGTCTCTGAAATCTCTTTTTAATGACACAGATGAAAAATAAATACATAGAGGAAGGAGTCAGTGTGCAGAATTCGAAGAACTCAAGACATTTTGAGGCCGTGCCATGCAGGGGGATGGGAGCAGCATCTCGCTGTGGGTGGCTGTGTGTGCTGGGTCCTGGGCTCGCGCTGCTGGCTCTGGTTCAGCAGCCAGGCAGGAGATTCTCTCATCGTCAGTGAACCAGCTGTTATGGCAGATGATCGTGCTGAATTTCAGGTCATTTGATAACTAGGGCAGGCAGCCGTGTTTTGCAGTTCAGCTTGGGTGACACGCAGATTAAGAACTTCATCAGCACGATGCAGAAATGCTCACGTTTCTCGGGTGCCCAGGTGGGCTTGTTCTGGGGGTGGAGAGGGGGTGTTCAGCCAGGTCCCATCCTTGGCAGCCAGACAGCAAGCCCTGTCTGCCGTTTGTCACTTCTGCATGCACGAGAAGTGCAGGACACTGATAGTTTTTCAGCTTTGTGATGAATGATATTCCACGTGGTTCTTACTTAGGCTATCACTTAAACCTGCTGGTAGGCTCTGCTTGGTCATCAATGTGAATTGTGGTGCCGGCTTCCAGACTTGCAAAGAAATGCTTATACCCATGTCAGGGAACAGCAAGGAAAGCTTCCCAAATGCTTTGGTGGCTTGGCAATACCTGAGAGCGAACTTATGGAGAGGGGGGAGCCCTTACAGAGTCACAGAGAGGAGCAGTCCAACCGTGCTCCATTGTCAAGCTGGTCAAAAGTAAAGTGGCAAGGCTTGCTCAGGGCCAGGGGAAGGATTAATGTAACATTCTGGGGAAAGCAGCTGGAGATACCACGGTTATTTTCTCAGCTTGGCAAGCTTTTAAGCTTTAATGGATTCCCGGAAGAGTCAAGCAGATCTTTGGTGTAAAGAAGCCTGTAAGCAATGATATTGGATTCCTAGAATTTCAGAGTCAGAAGAGATCATTAAAGCCATCCACTGTAACCTCTGTGTTCAAACCTTTAGTATTCTGGCCACAAATCCTTTACCAAGTGAAAGCATACTTTAGAAAGCCACTGTCTTGATGTAATAACTTCATGTGATAGAGAATCTACCACTTTCCCAGGTATGTTTTCCCAACTGGCTCATTACCATCACTGGTAAATAAAATACTGTGTTTGAAAGGATACACCTTGCTCTGAAAGCATCAAGCTGCCTAGCTGATGCTGATACCCAAACCAGACTGTCCAGTCATCTCAGCACTGGGTGGAATGAGGCCAGTCTGGCCTCCACCTGGGACACAGGCACAGGGCTAAAAGAGGATGCTGGGGAGCTGAAACACCACCAGTGTAAGAAATGTGGGAATAAAGGCAGGACTGCAATAGATTTCAAGAAATAACCTTGAAGAGACTTTTTGTTCTGAAAAAAAACTGGGTTTCATGTAACTTAGAAGGTTATATCTGCCCTCTCTCCCCCAAAGCGTCTCATAACATGCTGAAAAGCATCTACAATTTGAAATGGTAAAAAATTAAAGGAAAAGAAAGAGCAGGGAATTAGGTATTTTGGCAGAGAGCAGGCTGCTGAAGGTGGCTGTCATATTAGAGGTGGCAGCTTAGACTTGTTTTCTGTGTTTCGAAGTGAATACACCCTCTAAGGCAAACCACCTATTTTTAACTCTCATTCTGGGAGAAAAGATACGTGCTCTGTGTCACAGTTGTCTCACAACCACTTACCTCGCCAGCCTCCTTTCAGTAATGAGACAGATAATAGGACAGAAAGCTGGTCACCCAAGCTCAGTGCGGAATAAACCTCCACTCCTCATCCTGGGGGACAAACAGAGAGGGGGAAACCCTGTTCAATTCATCAGGAGAGGTCCCATTATGGAAGGTCAGGCAGAGCCAAACAGGTGTCTGTTACTCACTGCAAGGAGCGCTTGCTCACCGTGCCCCCTGCAAGGCTCTCCCTGGCACACCCAGTGTGAGTCACCACTGGTGAGCAGAGTGCTGAGCCAAGATACAGCGTGGTACTGGGTTTTCCAAACCTTCCCTGAATGTATGGGTAATTTGGTAGAGTTATGGCTTATTCTCTTAGGATTGGACTCATCCCAGCTGTATTTATAGGACTGAGTCCCACTCAGGCTTCTCCTGTAATCAGCAGAGAGACACACGGCCAGGGAGGATTCATCCCTCTTAGACTGGCACCAATAACTGAGGAGGGTGGGAATGCAACTAGAAGTTTGCAAAGCCGAAGGACTTTGAATTGTGCTTGCTAGCCTCTTTACAGTAGTTTGGGGCTTCTTCTTGGGTCTCAGGCTTTCTGCATCATAGGAGTTCATCACCATTTCCCAAGAAGTGCCTGTTCATACTCTCAGGGAACAGAATGCATTTTCAAGTGGATCATAATCAATTTTCAAGTTTAAATTAATTAAATCTAAACACAAGCCCTCTGAGAAGTATAAAATGCATGCCTGCACTTCCTTTATACCAAGTAATGCTAATGGCAGTGTAGCAGACTTCAAATTTCCCCATCAGTTAAATTGATTGAAACTTGTTTGTAGAAGGCAATTTAGAAAGCAGTATACAGTAATACAGGTATGTTACTAGTGACTATTTAATTGTTACCATACTACAGGCTACTGACAGACAGCAGCTTAAATAACTTGTAACTGGGGCAATTGTCATGAGAAATGACTGATATACCAGCCTTCATCTTTCCTGTGCAGCTATTTTGCTCTTAGCAGTGCCCTGCAAAGAAAAGATATGGAAAGTATAAGCATGTCTTTTAAATATTGTTTAATTTAGTACCACAAACACTGACATTATTTAATCAGAGCATATTATTGGAGAATGGCATCAGTACAAGATGCTCCAATGCAGATAATTTTCTGGTAACTGTAATTTTTACTTGAGTTGACAGGGTTTTTCTGGGCTTAGTCAGTGAGACTTGCATTTGCCTGAATGCCTCTCACTCTCTGTTTCTGGGCAGAAACTTTTAGTGTGGCATCCCATTTAAAATGGTTTGTAACTGGAAACATGTGTTAGGGGCTAGTTCTAAATAGATGCTGTGCCAGGTGGGTCTTCTCACTCCCATAGGTGGGTCTTGATTCAGGCACCTGAATCTGGGCTGTCCATACAAGAAGGGAAAGTTACAGGCTGCATTCCTCGGCTGGGCTTGCTCTCTTGTGCCTGTACCTCAGGTACTGAAATTCAGGAGAGGATCTATCAACTTAAGAGTCCTGGCTTGGCATGGACTCAGCCAAGCCTCCATGCAGGGAGCAGCTCCAGAGAGACAAAATGTGGAGGTGAGCAGGCTGCTTTCTCCCAGGTCTTAAATCTGCTCCACACAGTCTTACTCCAGCCTAATTGCTAAGGTATGTGGGTGCATTGTCTGCAAAACAGCAGCCATCCCACAAGCATCGTGTACTACTGGGAAACACTGCAGCTCTCCTTGGCACAGTACCCAGTGGAAATGGAATTAATGGTGGAAATGGAGGTGGAGAGCAGAGAAGGGCAATATAAAAAGTTAAGGCTTGTTCAGTATAAACAGCTTCTACAGGTATAACAAAACATCTGACACTGACCCCTAATAACAGAAATGAGTTTCCATTTTAAGAACTGCAAAGTTCTGGTCTATGGCATGACAATGGCTTTTTTAGTATATTTTGTCTGGCTGAGGAACTTAAAAGTTCATTGTTCTCCTTCTTGAGTGTTTTCCAGAGCTCTCTAAAGTACAAACCTTCTCAGAGTGCCAGTTGATAAAGACACTACTAAAATGAAACCAAGCACTCGATTCATTTCATAGTGTTATTTCAGTTTTGGCACGGCCTCTGTGTTCTTAGCTGTCTAATGTGCTGTTAAGTGCCTCCTCAAGCATGGATAATAGATATTAGGAATAAAAAAGGAAAGCAACCTTTTCAATTAAGGACAAAATGTACAGAAAGTAAAATGACATGAGTTGTATCAGCTGCACGTTGGCTCCTATGCGCACAGTCTCCAGATACAATCAGTAGGTGCTCAACCAGATAATTACAGCCTTCCTGCAGAAGGCTTCATGTAGGAGAGTCACCTGCCTGCCTGCTACCACTTGCAGGATCAGAGCTGTCCTTTATTTTCACTGTTGCAGGTTGTGGAATTAATATTTTCCAACTTCTGTTTAAAAAAGAAGCATTTTTCTAGCACATCTCCTTCCAGCGGGCTGCTGCACCAGGTAAGCGCTGGGCATCAAGGGGGATTTGTCAGCCTTTTTGTCAGTAATGATTTATATATTTGTCAAAATGCAATTTGCACAATTGATTTCCTGTTGCAAGGACTACAGGAGCAGTGAGTTGGGGGAGCGCTTGCCTTCCAGCCAGCTGGTATTGCTTCATGCTCCAAATGAGGTCAAGGGTTCTTTTGTATACGGGAGTAAGAGGTGGTCAATTGAATTGTTACTAAAAATCTCTTCAGGTGCACAGCATCTGCAAGTGCTCCTCATTGGGAATCATCTGTGCTGCCACAGGCAGGCTGGCCTGTAACCTTTGTGAAGGTCAAGTAATCCTAATAAGAAATTATAAGATTTCTGGGGGGTTTTATGCCCAGCACTGCACAACAGAGTATCTCTTTTAAGTAACTTGCATGCAGCTTGTGGCACATGTACCCCAGTTTAGGAATCCCAGTGCAGGTGTTATAAAAGTATTTTCACAATGTTTTTGGCTGCACAAGTTTGGTTTGGGTTTTTTTTTCCCAAACTTGGACCTACACTGATAGGGCCCACCAAATGGTAACTTTGTTTATACAAAGTAGAAGCAAAGGTGGTGGCTTATGTCATACTCTCTGGGGAAACTGCCTTCTGAGGATCTGTAATTATTTTTCCTGAGGGCCATGCTGCTATTTCCACTTTCAAGGGGTCACTCTTGCTGGTGGGATTGTGGATACCAGTCTTTATTTCCGAGTCAGAAGTGCTGGTGGAGTTGCTGAGAGAACCTGTTCCCAAACCGTGTGTGCTCTCCTGCTCTGCCATTGACTCAGTCACATGGTGGCCCTGGCTCTGCTGCCCCACTTTGTGTTTGAATGAGCTATTTAAAAATATTATGTCAATTCTAGGGAGGAGGGTGGAGTTGGGGTGGAGGCAGGAGTTACCACACCCACTCTCTGGTGTTCTGTCTCCATGGCAGACTGTTGGCAGGGAGTTTGCTGTGCAGGTGGTAAGTCTGCCGAAGGATCTGTAGGAATTTGTTAATCTCTATTAGATCAGTTTGAGAGTCTCTGAGATGCTGTTTGGCCTTGAAAAATGTTTTTTAGCTTTTTATTAGTCATGACCATATTTAACCCTGTAGAAACCACAGCTTCACTCTGTAAGAGATAAGTGTGTAAAACAGTGATAAAGAAAATACTGGGTAACACAGTCTTGGCCAAATAAGTCACTGAAAGAGTTAGATGCATTCTTATGGCAGAATTAAGTTGTACATCTCTGGGTTTACAGATTCTGTCATTAGTTTGATACAGTGTTTTGAATTGCCTACATCTGTGTAATACTGTTTTCTTTTGAAAGAGCAGGTGGTTCCAATGGTGTCGCAGGATAAGCGAGCGCTTCGGCGAGCTGAGCTGATATTTTACATCAGCCAGATGCTTTCCTTGAGACCTTCAGTGTGAGATACAGGAAGAAAGCACAGTACAAAAAGGATTTGAAGTGCCCTCAAAACTGAGAGTGCAATGGTTTGATACCGTGTTCTCCAGGAAAACTGGAGTCCTGAATGTAAAACATGTCCTACAATTTTAGAATTTTAATGCCATTTTTGTTCATTTAAATATATTCCTGAATCTTCTTCAGTCCTCAGAATGTAATTACACAAAACCATTGGCATTTATGGCTGTGAGACCCTGAATTTACACTCAGGTTTGAATTTAATACTTCTGTTTCTGGTGTGCCTCTAATGGCTTTATAAGCCAGCAAGCAGAAAACAATGAGCATATACAGGTAGAGCTTAGACCATTTGTATGCCATAGTGAAAAAGATAGTTTGCTATTAGCAGAGTTTTTGCTGTCTCAGGTATTGATTAGTTAATGCTTGTTTTGCTCCATCTGATAGTGGGGAATACCTGAGAGGTATTGATATTGTAGGCTTAAAATGAGACATAAATAATTCATAGCAGCCAGCATTAGAAAACGTATGATAAGCAGCTTTGCTATTAGAATATCTACATATCAGTCATTCTGGGAATGTTGTGGGAGGCAGGTACAGAGAGTGAGCAACTACTCAGTTATGATGAATAAGTACTGTCTGAGAAGGATAGGAGTGGCTCTGGTACGTTGCTAATTGTGAGCTTGTTCCACCTGGCTTTCACCTGGTGTAACCAGAGCTAACTTATAGTTATAAAAATCTGCAGGTTTTATTCAGCATATTCTAAAAATCAGATTTAGATAAAAGACTTAGCTGCTGAGTTCAGTGGGTCAAAATACTAATTGATCTACATCAGAATAGTGTCACTGAAGTTATGGAGATACATTCCCTAAACTAGCTATCAGTTTGCTTGAGGAGTAGAGCATTAGGCTGTGTGAAGTCCCCAGCAGACAGAATAATGCAAAGGTGAGGAGAAGGGAAAGAAATGGATCAAAGGTGGTGATAAGGCAGAGGTGGAAGGCGAATAAATATTCTGTTTAGCCTCCTCATACAAACTCTCCAGTGACTTCAACTGGATTGCCTCTGGAAAACTTGCCACACTTAAATATAGAAGAGGAAAGTGATTAGCGGGCAAAGTAAAATGGTGAAGTGTTGGGATCAGAGGAGATCAGGGATGATGAAGAGTACTAAAAATTTAATAGTAGATGAAGATTTTAAGCCATATATACATATTTCTGAAGCCATCTTGTTCACTTTACATTTTAAGACTAGTGCTCAATGTTTATCACTGAACGCCTTTGACTTCAGAAGCTAACAGTGAACTTGATCCTACATGTTCAATTGCAGCCATTTTTTTTTTTACCCAGGACAACTGAACATTCTGTTTATTCACACTTTGCTTTTATTGTAATTGCTTGCATGCAGGTGAACATGGGGAAGTCTGATTGGGGCAGGAGGCAGAAAATGCAATTTCTTTCTTACTTTTATAGTACCGTGTGGAAGTGCAGACAAGTCTGGCTTCAGGCACCCCAAAGTGTTGTGATAGGTGAGGAAAAGGGCCCAATTAAATATTTAAGTGGCCGGGCCCACTGTGCTGCTGCAGCAGGGGATTGATTACACCTGGTGAAACCTGGTCTGCGGGGAGTGCCGGGCATGCGGTGGGAGCCGCGGGGAGCGCGCTGAGGAGGCTGCGGCCATACTATGGTCAGCAGGGAATGGATTTGGCACTGCTTCTGCCTCTGCCACTGTGACTGCATCATCCTGTGCCGAATGTCTTGTAGGTGATGGAAACCTCCCCGCTGCCTTGCACGTCCTGTCCCTTGCATGCCGTGCTCCCGCGGGAGCCCTCCGGGGAAGGGGAAGGGATGCTCGCCCCAGGGCGTTTTTGCATGGAGATGTTCTGTGCCGCCATCCTGTTGGTTGTGCTGGGAAGCCACTTGCAGTTGTAGCTCATTGATGGATCGTTTGTCTTTAATTTTCTTTTAATTCTGTCAGGCGGGCAGTAGGAGGCCGCGATAATACGTGAGAGAAATGACCCATTAGTTTGAGGAGGTGCCGGCATTAGTCAGGGCTGTTAAATCAGGAGAAGTCATTACAGCAGGAATGTGGGACAGTGACTTCTGAATCAAAGTGTTGGATTGTTTCTGTCTTCACTTGCTAGTGCATAGCATCTGTACTCATGGAATAGATAATGGTTTTAAAAAACAGATATGAACAAGGCCAGCATTTTATACCTGCTATTGTTAATGGGATATTTGCCTATTTTTTTTCTCCATAATGACCTGCCTGTGACTGTCAGTTCCTGTTAGCTCTTCTGGAAATGAGGATTTGCAGAGATGAGTGGGTTTACTCTGGGCCTTCCTTGTTAGTGGGACTTTTGCTTCCCTTAAGCAGATAGCTTGGCTTTGGGTGTAAGTGTGAATGGGATCAGGTGCTGTATTTGAATATTTTGTTTATCTGTTGAATTTATTAGACTGTGAGTTAAATATCAAGGAATACTACCTATTTCTAATGCTATTTTTTTCATGTGGTTTGTTGGAGTTTTTTTCATAAATCCCTCTTAGTTGTGTTTCATAGGGAAGTCCTCTTCTGTCCAGTACTCTTACCCAGGTACAGGTACCCATCACAATTGCCTTACAGCAGTGTTGGGATTTAAACCTTGGTAAAATGGATCTTGTCTGGATCTTAACCATTAACTAGATGCAAACTGTGTGTTTATAATACGGTGTTTTCTATGTGTGCATGGTGCTTCAATGCAGGTATGGGCCCTGCTGTTCTCCACATGGTGGGAAAGACTGCCCTGAGGGGTTTACTGTCCTACCAGTAGGGAAACTGGAAGCGGACACTTGAAAATAAAGAGCCTTGCCCTGCAAGGTTGTATGTGGAGATGGGCCAAGAATAGACCATGGTTCTCATGGTGCCTTAGGTGCTGCACCAGGCTACAGTGGGTATATATATACACTTCTGATCTAATGTGTCATAAATCCTATTGTTGAGCAAAACTAGAGATGATGTTTGACCAGCTAAGTGTGTAAATATCAGCTAATTGAACTGCTGTCCATGCCAGTGGCTGGGTTTTTTTCCCCTGGGACTTCAGAGATTCAATTTGTCCAAAAAAAAGGATCAAATCCCTGCTTTTTATTTGATGTAAAGAAATGTAAGTGTGAAGTGGGTATAAACAGGTATATGCGCTTAATTGGGTGCAGAAACACACACAGTCACACTTAGCTAAAAGCAGATACTCAGTTTATATTTCACAGAACTGATGTGTGGGGCTTGAGACATCCAAGGGAAAGTGCTTTCTGAGCTCAGCAACGCTCCTGCTGCAGAGCATGAGGCCAGCATTGCAGTGTCCCTGTCTCTGTTGGGACAGCACCTGTCAAACTGATACTGGAGTGAAACAATTCTTGTCCTCACTGAAACCACATTCAGGAAAGTATCTTTGCAATATAAACCATATCTTTAGATGGTGTGTATTGATTTCCACTCTCAGCTTCTTTGGAGCATCCCCTGCCTGGGCTCTGGCGTTAATTGAACGCCCATGCAGTGGTGGGGAGGTGCCAGCTTCTCAGGATGGCACATGCTCTCAATTTTAATGAGATTCTGATGGTATTTGGTGTTTTTCTTAAAGCTCCATTACTGCCTAGAGGCACAAGATTATGAGCTAATCTTCACCTTTATTGAAATGTTTCAATCCTGGATGTTCAGGAAAATAGGCTTGATGCACATTCTGAAAAACAATCCAAAAAAGGAGAGAACAGAAGTGCTCTGGGGCTTGTTTACATGATACTAATAATTGTGGGGTTAATTTACTTTCTTTATTTTCTTAAGCTAATCTCATGGTCCTGAATTTTATAGATTACTTTTTTGCTTCTGGCACTGATTGATGTCTTCTCCCATCATCTTCCCTGAGCATCTTTATAAGGCCACCAGTTCTCAAATTACACCCTTAGAAATTCAATGATGCCTTCTTTTTACTTTTCTTTTTTTNAAAAAGTAAAACAACTCTTCCTATACTTTTCTATGCATGTAACATTTTTCTCAGGTGGCAGCAGGTGGCTGCCTTACCCACCTCGATTTCATCAACGTGTAATTGAGCTGCTACTGAATTAGTTCTCTTTTGCTCAGAGCTCAGCACAGAATTCCCCTGGGAAGCTCCTGTTCCATCTTTTTCTGTCCTGCACAGAGGTTTCCTGCATTCATCTGGACAGAATTTCTCTTTGTTTCTTGGGGAGCCAGCGCTGCACAGGTGTGCTCCTGTCCGGGCACATGTGCCGGGCTCTGAGGCACTGGGGCCTGATCCAGTTGGATGTGTAGCCATCCCTTGGGCTGCCATCCTCGAGGTCTGGTGCTTGAAGCACTTCCTTGGGAAATGGGGAACCATGGTTCAGCCACTTCCCCTGCCCAGGCAGAACCACAGCTTTCCTTGCTCACCTTCCCCCACCCCAACAAGCTCGTGCTGTTCTAGATCAGTGTGTGTTTTGTTCTCCCTGTCAGAGCTGAGCTGCTGAGAGGGAAATAATTTCCAGTTCTTACACAGTTCTTACATTTTATGGTAATGAGTCACCAGATAAAATACAGAGAGTCCCATACCAGAACACATGGGCTCCCGTCCCTGTTGCTTGCCCTAACTATGGGGATGCATTCCCAACCACTCCAGGCTGCATTCTGGGGAACATGCTGACCCCAATAGGCCTGGAGCCACCTCACTGTTAAAGGTTTCCTGTTTGCACAGTCACCTATGTGTATTTTTAAAATCTTTTTTAAAGCCGGTTGTGCTGTTTTTTATGTGAGAGGTAACCCAAGCTGTGCTGCTAAGCTGAGGCCCTGTTGCTGAGATAAATGCAGCTGAGCCATGTCCTTTACATATTTACTATGACCCCTGCTGTCAGAGTGGAGCTGCTTGCTGCAGGAGCTGCTTTAGTACTGTCTCATCTGTATTGCATTCAGAAAGGAAAAATAAGTTTTTCTCCACCAGCTCAACCAAGACACCAGCATAAAAAATTATCAAATGCTGTGCCAGTGCCATGATGAACAAATAGCCAGGATCAAACAAGTGTCATCATATTCTATGCAAAATAATGGAATTAACAGCTTCAGTAGTTGAGTCAAAGGCACACTGGTTTCATGCTGGTGTGCTCAGTAGCACTTCTGGTGAATTGAAGATGCTTTCTTTCTAATCATTTTCCTGGATCTTTGCATGGCCTTTCTTTTTGCTAACTCCCCTCTGGATCTCATGTCTTCCATCCTGCTCAGTGCATGTGCACAGCTGTGTGGTTGTGTATGTAGGGACCCTTACAATTCCATCTGTTGATTTTTCCTAAAAAAAAAACAACAAACAGGAAAGAAAGGACTGTGCACTGCATACACCCCTGTACATACGTCCTTGCAAGGAAGTGTGAACTAATGCGAGGGTAGGGCACTCCCACGTTAAATACAAGGCTTGTTTTTCCAGCTCTGTCACTGTCCTTAAATCTTATCTACATCAGAAAGTTTCAGCAGTGAAAGTTAAATCAGTTTTTAGTTCAAATGAACAGACTTCATACAGACCCCCTGTGCTTACATCCTTATTTCACTTTAAGCAGGACCTGTTTCATGTTAGATTAAAGTAATCTCGAGGTAAAAGGTAAAAGATAAAAGCAAAGCAGTTTCAATCTTGGGAATGGTGCTTTTAATAGCTTCTAAGACGGGAATTTCTAGAATTCAGCTGGGAGTTGGTACCAGATATACCACACTGGACAAGGAGCAGTGTCTAAGGTAAACTCAGGTTATGTAAAACATTGCTGGAGATGATTTTGAGAGGATGTGTTTTACTTTGCTTTGCCACACAGACTTGCAGCACTGTTGGTCACCAAGGAACAAGGAAGGGAGGTTGAGAAGGTTTTCTGGCACACAGTTGGAAATGCTCCTTTCCCTGCGCTCTATGTGCCTCAGGTCAAACCAAATTTGGTCTGCATCAGAATAAGAATGCTTTAGGTGACCTTTTACATAGTTTTGACTGTGTCAGTAGCAGAGCTCACCTGTAGGTAAATTGATGCAACCAAATTTTTTTTATGCAGACATGGCCTGAGTGTAATTGAGTCACTTCTGCCTCACAGCCTTGGTGAGGCTTAATTAAGGCTGATAAAGTTGTTTGCAGTTCTCAGAGGAGAAGTTTGGTCCATGTGTAAATGATGTTATAGAAGGTGTTTAATGCACTGTATTAAAATGCTGCCTAGGCACTCAGCCTGTGAGTAACACTCACTGAAATTCTTTTTATTTCAAGTTAATGTTTAATATGAGTGAGGCAAACTGCCTGAAAGCAGGCTTTGTGACACTGTACCCAAACCCTCCCTTAGTGGGCTGTGCTCCCTCTCTCTGCCAGGGTGCTGCTGCACGTCTAACCAAACAAGGCAGGAGCAGGACACGTGGACTCCCAGCCCCCTGTCACAGGAGTGCCATGGCAGTGTGGCAGCACACCTGAGGGGCCCGTGGCTCTGCCCAGCTGTAGTGACGGCGTGCAGTGAGCAGAGTGATCCTTCTTCTCGGTCCTTCAACTCGCCATGGAAAGTTAGGTCTACCTGACCTGCCATGTCATCCAACTCTGGCTGTACTTGCTTGGGCCCGAGAAGTAGTGTAGTGTAGGCACCCTGCTTTATCTGCGGGCTTTATCTAGGCTAATTAGCTCAGTGCTTTGTCCGGGATAATTGTCTCTAGTAATGAGTTTAAGGGAGTGTCACTAGCACAGTTAGTCACCAGCACTGTTGCTCCCATTCTAGCGCCCGATCCTTCGAGTGCTCTGTGGTGTGGTGTGGCTGTGCCAGGACACCTCCAGCCTGTGCAGTCCCGCTGGGAGAGAGCAGGCTGAGGTCCTCGGGCCAGGGGCAGGTGTTTAAAGTGCTGACAGAGGCTCTGCAGCAGCAGCAGCAGCGTGATTGCCCAAGAGCGGCAAGAGAGCTGAACTGACAGCATGGGGAAGTGGTGGCGGGTGGGGACACAGCGCTTCCCGCTCCGGCTGAAGCGGGGACAGCAGCCACTGGATTTCACACCTCACCGTGGGGCTGGCCTGCCCGAGGGGCACTCGGGAGTCGGACAGCAGCACTGCCGGGAGCAAAGAGCCCCAAGTGCACAGGGGGAACGGTGAACACCGCAAAATACACTGCCCAGCTGAGTCCCAGCGCGCGTTTGTACACTGGCCCAGGCTGTACCTGAACAGGGACGATGGGATTAGCATCGGTCAGAAATGCTTTCAACAANACAGCAGCACTGCCGGGAGCAAAGAGCCCCAAGTGCACAGGGGGAACGGTGAACACCGCAAAATACACTGCCCAGCTGAGTCCCAGCGCGGGTTTGTACACTGGCCCAGGCTGAACAGGGACGATGGGATTAGCATCGGTCAGAAATGCTTTCAACAATTGATATGTTGGGGTTTTATGACAGAAAATGCCAATTTATTTGAAATATATTGCTGTTGGAAAGAAAAGCTTTGCAGAAACTTGTAATCTGGAATGATTTCTTCTGTTCTTGTCAGGATAAGCAAGTGTTTATGTCACATTGCCAGAATATAAATGATGACAGGTCAGACCTGATGGCTGAACCTGAGTCTCCCATAAACCAAGTATGTGCTGGAAGCATCAGACAATGAGGGAGAGCTGTCTGTCTATCTGACACCTCTTTTGCTCCCATAATCTGCTGGGGTTTTGTGTTTGTTTGTTTATTTGTTTGTCTGAGGTTTTTGGGTTTTGTACTTTTTCACGAAATCATTTTTCTCATGTGCAAAGCAAAAATTTTCAATATCAGGAATTTAAAGCCCATATATATTTCTAATTCAGCTCTGACTCTGGACCCTTTCCTTAGCCCACCACTTTCACGACACTGCTTCATAAGCACCATGAAGGCTGTAGGAGTTGCAGAAATCCCAACCAGGGGCTGCTTCCAGTGTGTGTAATAAATGAGAGTGTGTTAGATTGGACCTGCTGTATTGAAGAAGCACAAAATCCTGGTTGCCCAGCCAAATAAATGGTCCTCCTTTTGACATTTTCCTAAGTGTATGCGGTCAGTGTTGCTTGCAGCTGTAGCCAAAGCAAAGGAGGGAAAAGAAACATCGCTTGGAGCTTCCCCAGCAGGAGAGAAAGGATGGCATTGTTTCTGTTTGTTCGTGCCTTCCTGGCGCAGCTACACCAGAGTGGAAGCCGGCGCATGGGTTTTCCTTCAGGGACAGCTGTGTTCCTGTTTTATGGCTGGCCACGGTTCCAGACATGGACATCTCTGCGCAGCGGTGCGGGAGCAGCCACCAGCACATGGAAACCTCCCCACCCACCACAAAGCGGTGCCCCGTGCCAGGAGTTCCCCCTTGCTGTCTGTAAGGACAGCTGGGGAAGGGCAGAGTGGGTGCTGGGGTGGCTGAGCAGCAGGAGAGGAAACAAATACGGAAAACATCTGTGTGCTCCCAAAATCTGCCTTCGGCTGAATCACAAGATGCTTATATAAAAGCGTGGTTAATTATTGCAAGGCAACGAAGCGAAGAAACACAGACATTCGCAGAGTATCTCCTGCGTTAATTAGTTGCTAAAAATGTGGCTCACAGCCGCTGTGGAGCTGCACACACGTCAGTAGCAAAACTGTTTCTCCTGGTTATTGTGCTGAGAAGTATTCTTCTGTGTGAGGCTGTTCCCAAGGGCTGCCAGGGTCACGGGCAGCTCACGGGGCAGCTAGAGAAGCGGCTTTAAATGAGGATGGCGTCACCAAGAGCACTCGCTGTTCGTGTCTGCTTCTGTCTGAGAAATACCTAAAAATGAGGAGAGGAATTAAACCTAGACACGCAGTTGAGTTTAAGCCGCCTGAGCCTCGCAGCTGTCTGCTGTACGTGCACAGCAGAGCACACGCCTACAGAACCAAGCATGAAATTAATCCCTGCCTTCTGCGTCCGTGCGCTGTGGCTGAGCAGGCTGAGAGCTGTCCCTGGCTTCCTCACGTGTGCTTTCGGAGAAGATCCTTGCTACACCTTAAACTCCTTTCACGTGAGGTGCCTGCTTTGTGGTTCCTAAATACTTGCGAAGTTTTTCCCTGAGGCTTGCTTCCCAACACAGTCACCCGCTCCCCCACGTTCATTGTTTTGTGTGATCTCTACAAAATATGGCATTTCTGCCTAAACAGTTTGCCAAAGAGCTATCACAAACAACACTAAATTGTCAGTCGTGAGTCGTTAAAGAAGTGAACTGCCTTCACTTCATGCCCAATCATAGGATATTTTTAAATGTCAGAGCTTTTGACTTAGTGATTGTCACTGGCTTCATTTTTGGGAGACCCAAAATTAGAATACACAGGCCTGGTTTTCAGAAAGTGCTGTGTGCTCTTACTTCAAATGTTAGTCCTTAAACACATTTCAAAAATGTGCGTGATTTCTTCAGGATCAGTCAGTGCTCCGGAATTTCTGTGATGCATTTCTGCCATCTTTCCTGTTTTCATACTTTCTAAATTGGTTTTCAGATAACATTCAGCCTGGCAGTAATACATAAAGAATACAGAGATAAATATGCTTAATAATTTGAGAGTGACATATTTAGGTTTGTAAGTGTTTAATTCTGATTTGCTCTTGTTGGATAACTTTTCAAGGGTGAAGTTTTACATTTGAAAATGAAAAAATAAGGAGGCGTAATAATTTCCTGCACGCAACTGATCTCCTCAGTTTATCAGGAAAGTTGCTGTTAGATTTAATAGAATTCTTATCTGTTTAATCCCAGCTGAACCCCACCTCCTCGACTCAATGGAACAATCCTCCTTGTAATAAATGCAAGACCACTTATGTTACCAACAGTTATTTTTATTTTCAGAATAATTGTTTCTTTCTGAAAATGGCATGTAGTGTCAGTGTCCTTGATTAAATGTCCAAGAACAGAGACTAAATGATCAGTCAAGAGAGGAGATGTGACTTAAATGGTGACATGCATAGTCAGTTTTTGTTGGTGGATGCCAGTGAAAGCTCAGCTTGATGTAGATCCTCCAGAAGCAGAAGACAACAGCGTATTAAAAAGAAAAGCCACCTTTGTAAAAGGCTTGTTTGATTTTGCACCTCTTTGCACCTTCCATCAGGCAGCTTTTGATGCCAGCTCAGCATCAGAGCAGCACAAGTTAGCACGTGTGCTCCCAGACTCAGCAAGGTGGTTGAATTTCTGTGCAAGCACAGAATAATCCTTGAACGATGGAGCTGAACCATGCCAAAGCTAGAAATGCATTCCAGCGTGATAGACTGTCCTTCTACAGGACAACTTCGGCATCGCTGCAGGTCTTCACCATCACCGAGGGATTAGTTTATTATCTACAGCGACTGTGGTGCCAAGTTCCTGGACAAATCAGCTCCCACATTTAGCCACTGGATTCTCCCAGTGAGACTAAAAATGTACAGGAGGCGATGATTTGTCTAATAGGAAAAAAAAGAGCTAAAAATAATAATAAAGCAAAGAGAAGACAATAATGCTTGAGGTTCATCTGGCGTAGTAAGATGGAGAAACAATCTGAGTGGCACTGTTTTTTGGAAGTCAGCCACATTTGCTTTCTTAATAGCATCCTCTCATTTTCTCTGTAGGTCCAGCTGCCCAGCGCCAGATCCAGAATGGTCCATCTCCAGATGAGATGGAAGCCCAGAGAAGGTGAGTTAATCAGCTGTGGCAGAGTTCTAGTTTGTGACTTGGATGAACATGCAGTCCTTTGTTCACCAGTAAGCACTGCTCTTTTTACTTGTACATGTTTTAGGCTGGTTCTGAATGTTTTGTAATTATTGGTAATGATTCTGTAATGACTTTTAAAGGGTGAAGGGAGCCAAAGTTCATGCTCTAGGTAAGCTCTGTGCTTGGTAGGTACTCAGGAGTCTTCGTGCCTCCAAAAACTATAAGGAAAGTGTAGGGAACCTGGTTTCCTGCACCTTTATAAATAACTGTGAAAGACCTGAGATTTAGTAGGGATTTACCCATAACTGTTAAATGGGTCAGCAGTGATGATATTTCACCTGAGATTTACTTTGGGATATCAGAGTTATCATAAAGGTCAGAGAGCCCCAGCTCACCCCAAGGCAGGTGATGTTGCCTCTCCCACTGCCTTCCTGAAAAACCTGATCCAGCTCTTCCTTTAACCCATGGAAGTCACTGATTCTGCAGACCATACGTAATTCAGACCTCCAGTTTGGGTGTCTATTCTGTACATTTAAAATGTGAGCAGCTTAACTGTATTAGGATAAAAATATCTTATTTATTATTTTTTATTTAGAGACAGTAAAAGCCCTTTGGTTAGCTATTATTTGACTGCTACAGGGCACAAGGCCATGGGAAAGCTTCTTTTGCTCCACTGGAGTGGAATAAGATGTGCCAGTAGATGCAGTTAGATATTACTGTATCTGCACTAGAGGACTTTCAGCTTTAATTATGCTGATGCATTCTTTAAGCACAGAGCAGACCGAATTTTAAGCCTAGGGTTTTTTTTTTTAACATCTTATAAGCAGGCAAGGAAATTAAGTTACAGTATCTACCCTGCAAATTTGTCTGTTTAAAAGGTTTTTCAGAGACCTTTACACAAATGTTTAAAGAATATCTTTTTAAGTCAGAGAGTAATTTGTCCTCTCTTGTACTTTACTCCTGCATACTCCTTAAGCAGCCTTGTGCCAATCCCAGGCTTTATTTAGTTCGACTGGAATAAATTTGACTTCCTAAGAGTTTAAGAACTTCTCCTTTTAGCATGTGTGGGAGGATGCATTTGGCACATATAAACTGCTTCTGACCAAGGTCAGAAAGGGCTGCTATGAACCCCAGTGACTTCAAGTGGCAGTGGCTAACCCCTGTTTTGGTGTTTTGCACCCTGCACCTCAATCTGTTCTGCAGCAGCTGTAATGATTTGGGGGTGTCTTACCCATATTTCTTTCCTGGTCTGTCAGACTGGAATTTTCCCAGTTGGTTCTCTTGATAAACCTAGCATTTCCCCCAGCTTTAATCAGGAAAATGTATGTATCAGGTTGTTCTTCATCATCAAATTTTGCTAATAAATGCCAAGCTAAGGGAGGGGACAGTATGCTTAGGAAATTCCTAGTACATATGTTTACAATTGAAATTTTAGCAGTGCAGTTTGATGCTGTTGCATCATAACAACCAAGAAAGAGCTAGAGTATGTATTGAAGTAAAGATTTCTATTTATTTGGTTTAAAGTGTCATAGCTTAAATGACACCAGTTGAATCAACCAACTAAGACTTTCTCAAAACTCATTCATCTTTGCACGTATGATAATTTTCTCAGAAATCTGCAATTTTCTAGAAGTTGCATGGATTGCATGTCCTGAACATAAAACCACTTTAGGATTGATCCCTCCACAGCAAAATCATGTATTTTCCTGTCCCATATATTGAACTAGAATTGAAACACAGAAAATCTGTTTTGCAGATTAAGATATTCTTTATTTTCTACATAATATAACTTTATTTTTATGGACTATTTTTAATTTTAAAGGCTTCTATTGGTATATAAATAAGATAGAATTGTTCAGCATTGCAGGCTGTGGAAAGTACAAGTAAAAAATGTAACAGGGAGGTGTCTTAAAATACTGTGCAAGGAGTCAAAATAGAAATGTTGCTTAGAGTTGAGCTTGCTTTACTGCACAGACCATGAAGTAAAGCTGTTGAGAAAAGAGAAAACTGCGCAGTGAAGACTGAGCTAAAGATAAATGAAACTAATTAGGGCAAATTTGACCTAGAAACTGTGGAAGAAAATGGTAATAAACTTTATTACCAAGTGCTTCAGCAAGGTAATTCAGAGTTGTGTTTTAATATTGTTGAAATCTTTAGTCCATATCCACGCACTTGCCGAGAAGCCTGGCAAGCAGTCAGCTTTTAGCTCTCAGTTTCTTTAAGAGGAGCCCAGTGAGGGTGGGTTTGTGGCGGGGGTCAGGGACATCCCTTCCTGCAGGAGCCCTCCAGTGTGCAGCAGCAGAGCTGTGCTGATGGGCCCTTGGAGCTGCACATCCCTGCAGACCTGCACCCAGTCTCTCCCTGGCGTGGGCAGCACGGGAGCTGGCAGCTCCTGGGGGCAAAGGTGCCAAAGGAGCAGCAGTGCCGAGCCGTGATCGGTGTTTGCAGAGGAAGCTCGGTGGTGCTGGTGGCGGTGCTGGTGGCACAGGGACAGCTGTGCTGGGGCTGCCAGCCGGACTGGCCGGTGCTAAAAAGGGCTTGCATGTGCACCTGGACAACAGAGGCTTTGTACAGTCAGCACCAAAACACAGATCAAGCTTGGCTGTATTTTCATTCTAACTGTAAGTGCTTTGGGCTCCTGATCCGTAAAAGACTCTGGACTGTGTAATTTTGTATATTTCCTTCCCTGGAGATACTCAGAAGCTCTCTGGACAGAATCCTGGGGACTGTGTCCTCCAGGGGATCCTGCCAGAGCGGGGAGGTTGGACTAGATGGCCTCTAGTGGTCCCTTCCAACATTCTCCAGTGTGTGATTCTGTGATTTTATGTGAGATGCCGCTTACTCTTTCCTTGCAATGCTCATACACTTCAGGTTAAGAGCATGCATGTTTGCTGTGCTCTCCCAGGCCTTGGGCACTGCCTATTCCTTGTGCAGAGCCACTGAGGAGTTATCTTAAATGGATCAACCAACCCCTGCAGCATCCTGTGCATGCAGGGCTATGTCCTGGTGAAGCTTCCCAATGTGTGAGCTGGCACTGCTGCAGCCAGGGCAAGTGAAATCAGACCCACCTCCACCTCACAGGGGTCAGACACACAGGGCTTCTCAGGGTATAAAGCTTTTGCTCAAAATTATAAAGAATACCTAATGACCAAGGGTTTTTTCATTGCTGTTTTAGACAAGTGATGGAGCAACAGCAACAGCGCCAGGAATCTCTGGAAAGAAGAACCTCTACCACAGGCATGTATCAAATCAAGCAGATACAGTCTCTCCCTGATTGTCTCCTGTTGCTGTTGTTGGGGTTTGTGGGGTGCTGTACAAGGGCTAGACTGCTAAAAATGGTTATAGTTATGATTGCATTTTAAAGATCAGATTTTCAGCTAGAGACTTACATGCATTTGGGCATGGTTGTGTTGTTTTGCAGGGGCTCAAGTCTGGGGCATGCAGGTGGAGCTAGGTAGGTTTTGCACTTGGCAAAACTTGTACAGCTAAGGGGCATTTTTGGTGTACCAAGGGGGCCTGTCCATGCTTCCTCCACACTGCTGAGGAGAGCAGGTAGCACAGCCACCACAGGAGCGACTCCGTGATTCCAGGGGATGTCGGCACAAAGGGGTTGATGTGCTGGATGTGCTCAGGCACTCCCCATTGCTCTGCAGCACAAAGATACAACTCTGGATGCTTTTCATTGGGGATTTTGTGATCATGAAGTCTTCTGTGAGCTTAATGGAAAAAATATATATGTTTAATGAGCTTACAAAAATCTTCTATAGCATATTAAGTTGCACTAAGTTGAGAGAAGAGAAGACAGGAATAGTTTATGGCTGCAAAGTATGGCTTTGCCTCTCTGAAAGGAGGCAGAGCAAGCAAGCCAAGATGGCCATCTTGTGTTTGGGCTTTGGTTTTGGGCAAGTTTTTTCAGTTAATCTGGCCACATAAATGAAATGTTTTTCCTCAGCTGTTAAACTTCTTAGTTTTTGACTAGAAACCAGCTCAGACATACACACATGCCTTCAGTGACAGAAAGAGTTGGACTCTTGTTTCAGCAGAGATTAGTGTGCTGTTCTGTATAGGGAACTTAGCCAAAATCCTGCTTTGGCATACACAAGGAGTGGGACGTGGCTCCTAGGGGCTGCTGGCTGTTCCCTCTCTGCCTGCAAGGTGGCCACCTCTGTGTTCAGCATGTCACTTGGACCTGTCCCTAGTGCAAAGGTGATGCTCGTGATCCTGACTCAGATTCACGTGGGGCTTGGAGGAGCCTCACTGGCACCAGAGCATGCAGCCCATCCCGTGCTGCCAGAGTTCTGTTCTACACACCCCTCCAGTTCTGCTGAGGGCTGGAAATCCCCAAGCTGGTGCCTGCACCATCTCCTCTTTGCTTTGTTTGAGTTTCTGTTTGCGTTTACTTCACGGTTCCTTTTCCTCCGTTCCACTTTGCCTTGGTTTCGTTCCTTCCTGCGTACCCACCTTATTCTTTTCATTTGTCTTTTCTGTTCTTTTAGTTTCCACCCTTCAACCAAGCATATGCTCTCCCACCTCTCATCCCCAGTCTCCTCCTCCCACCTCTAGTAACTGCAGTGCTCCTGCCTCTGGTGTTGTGCTCCCCCCACTACCTCAAGCCAGCGCTGTCTCTTCAGCACCCGCTGTCCCCGAGCCCGCTAGCCAGTCCCCTTTCCTATCCCAGCGGAGAGCCAGAGAGCCCCCGCAATTCCTGCACAGGCACTCGGCCTCTGAGCTGCCAACAGCCCCAGGTTCCTCCCCTCCACCCTGCCCAAATGGCAGGACTGTCATGCCGGGCATCAGGCGAACCTCGCTGTCTCCACCGCCTCTCCATCCTTCCCATTTTCCCCTTCCCTCTCACCAGCCTCTCAGGGGCTCTTCTCTTTCCTGCTCTCCTCAGTCTTCTGCTCCCTCTGCCACAAATGCACCATCTCTGCAGAGGGGTGACGTCCTGCAGCCACGTGGTCCCACCATCCTGCCCGTGATTCCTGTCCCACCTGACAGGGTCAAGGCACCCACAGACAAAGCAGGGTGGGAGACCTCAGCAAATGTACCCCTGCCTGGCCATCCTGAAGAACAAATTGCTTTAGGCCCCCCTGGAACCCCGACAAAAAGTGTGGATGGGTCCTTCTTTCCACACCTAGGAGTTGCACCCTGCTCCCCGCTGCCCACCATCGCCAGCCCCCCCAGCTCCTCTGACCAGGCTCCCTCCCCATCCTCCCATCTGTCATCTTGTCCTGCACAGCAGTGGTGTCAGCCCATGTCACACTGTCTTCCATTGCCTCCCCCTCACGCTGCTGTGTCTGAGGTGGCTATGCCCAGGAGGACCCCTCCTTACATGACATCATCAGCCATTGCCCACTTGAGTAAGTACTGATTTTGAATGAGTTGCGACCTGTGTGAAGCCTCAGCTGTTTAAAAAGCCTGGTTGGCACTGCCCCTGACGGATAGAAAAAGGGCTGAGAGGCCCAAAACTGCTCCTGCTGTATGTGATTTCTGAAACTGGGGTGGAAAAATATCAAAATCACTCAGGCCTGGTCTGGGGACCAGGCAAAAAGTAAGAATTACAGAACCAGGACCCTGTAGCTGGGTTGTTGCAGTGCATATCCCTACTGTATTATCCCAGACTGAGATTTTTGTCATTCAGCAAAGTCAAATCGTTTCAAAGAGCTTCATATAGCACCCATTTTCAGCTGGTCCAAATGTAGCAGATGGGCTCTTCTGAAGCTGGAGGCCAGGTCTGCAGTAGGTTTCTTGTCTGTGTAGGAATACTGGGAGAGGTTGTGATTTTTACTCTTTTTGTTAAGTGGTATTTTTGTCACTAGTGAAACATAGAACATGGATTTCATTTAAGATACCCAGAACGTGGATTTACTTTAAGCCCTGTGGTTGTGTGATTTATTTAATTCAAGAAACTTTCCTCCTGGTATTCACTGCACTTACAGTTGTGGGCTTGTCACTGTAACTGTTGCAGCAAACCTTTCTCATTGAAGGCAGGTCAAGGCCTTGGGTCTGGCCACTTTGTATATGGTCTTGATTCCTCATGCCTATCTAGAGCCTGCAGAGTGAGAACAATCGCAAGCAATGCCTATTTGCAATTGAGAGCATATGTTTTTTGCTTTGGATCTATTCAGGTTTATAACCACATATAATGCTAAAGTGGTGTGCCTAGAAAAGGAAGAAAACAAAGACATTTCCTTTTACTTTCTGCTAAAAGTATTACTGCAACCACCGGAGGCTCAGTCCTTCAGCTGATTTAAGTCCTTGAAATCCACTTAGTTCAATAAAGTTATTTTTAAACTCACATCAGTCCATTATTTTGACTCAGTTCAATTTTTGCCTGAGGCTGGCCTCTAATTAGGTGGGTGTAGTTTTGCAATTACAATTAAATGTACCCACAATGAATTACTAGCTATTATGTTCATGAACGAAAGAGGGCTTGAAATGTTTAAAGTATTTCTAATAGCAGCTATGGTTCATTTCAAGAATGGAATTGGGAGTGTGAAATAATGGCAGAAGAAACCACAGAAATAAGGCAGTGTTATAAGAAAACCTAGATATGAAGAGAAACAGGCTGTTAATGTTAAATATGGTTTCCAAACGTTTCTCAGTCAAAACCCACCTGTCTTTCAAAGTACACTTACTGACCACTGAACCTGTGGATATGTACCAGGAGCAGCCTGTTCTGACAGAGTGTACACGGGGAAATACCCTAAGGGAGGGGTATTTGCTCAACTGACCTGTTGAAACACAGCAATGGAGTTACCACCATCAGCCCTTCCAGCAGGCTGCTGCTGAGAGGAGCTTTGCTGAACCTCAGGGTGCTTCAGCTGGAGTGTCCCCTGGTGATTCTGCAAACCTGGCTGAGGCCACACGCCTTCTGCATGACAGAAAGGAGGATGTGTCACTGTAGCCCACAATTCTGCTGAAAAGCTGATGTTAACCAAAGTCCATGGAGTTTATTATCTCCATGTAGAAAGCTGTGGAGGAAGCAGAAGAATGTGCCACTTATGGATTGGGAAGCATTGTCTGTGTTCTGATTGTGACACAAAATGAAACACTAGCCCAGCCAGGGAGAAGAGGAGGCAGAAGACTGGCAGTGACAGGGTCTCGCAGGAGGACACAACTGTAGTTGACTGATAATTGATACAACCACCTCTTCCCATTCTTCGCATGCATGGTGCTTCCTTGCATTGACCCCTTGTCCTGGAGTCAGGCCGTGGCACTGGGAGTGGGAACCTGACCTTGTCTGCGGGCTGGAGGAGATCGTGCTGCACATCTAATTCCTGTTCTCTGCATTTCAGGCCCAGCACTTCCACCTGGCCACCCCAGTGGTGCTGCTGTGATCCCTGCTTCATCTGGGGGGCCCCCACCTCCGCCACCCCGCCCAGTCCCTCCAACACCCATGGGAGCCGCACCCCCCCCACCGCCCCCACTGCCAGCCGGCGCTGGCCAAGGGGCTGGTGCTGAAGATGGGTCAGTGTCAGGGCTCGCAGCAGCTCTGGCTGGTGCCAAACTGAGGAGAGTTCAACGGGTAAGGAGGTGGCACTGGGACTCCCCGATGGGCTCTTCTCTGCTGCGGGAAAGCCTGGCACAGCTTGGTGTAATGGTCTGCAAACCCAGCGTGAAACATGGTGAAACACGCTTCAGCTGACCATTGGGTGAACTTTTAAATGTGAGTTTGCAGTGCAAATAAAGCTGAGCAGGAAATGTTGGGTCGAGTTTATGCTCTTCAGAACTTATTAGTTAGAAAATGGCTGTGAGTTCTCACATTGCCAGGATTTCATGACTTCGACATAGTCCACCATTGTACTATGTGTTAGTGTTTTCACTTGTTGTAAGTGGTTAAAACTATGCTATACTTACAAAAACCAGTGTACACTGTTGAGGCCTCATGTCAGTAGCTGTTCACTTAGGTAAGGGTTGCTTAACCATGCATAAACATAATTATGAACAAGCAGCACTTTGGGTTTTTTAATAGTTTTCCTGTAGATTTGCATCACCCAGATCTGTCTTGGTTTTAGTAACATTCATATAGGTCTTCTTCCCAAGGCAGAACACATCCTGTCTCTGGTTTCAGGCTGTGATTGTGATCACTGTTCCTAACACTTGGGAAAACTAATCATTAAGGGCGTGGTTGTAAAGCAAACCTTTCACTAATTCCAGTCTGGATTTCTCTCTTAAGCCAGAAGATGGTTCAGGAGGGTCCAGCCCCAGTGGGGTCTCTAAGAGCGATGCCAATCGAACAAGTAGCGGAGGAGGCGGAGGAGGACTAATGGAAGAAATGAATAAATTACTGGCAAAAAGGTTTGTACTTACACCTCAAGTAAGCCCCATGAGATCTGCAGCAAGTTGTGGAACAAGGCGCTGTCATTTTTGTGGTTGGCAGTGGGTGTTTCTATGCAATTGGACAGGTCCTGCTTAGATGGTGTTTGCCACTATGGCCTGACTTTAATGTGAAAGGTGTTGCAGCAATGATACCTGGTAGGGCGTAGCTGCTGCAGCAGATCCTGCAGCTTAGTACCTTCAAAGCTGGTGGTAAATACATCCTCTGGGCTTTAGTTATTTTACCAGATCTGTCTTCAAAGTTACTGTTTTCAGTAAGAGTAAACAATGACAGGAACTTAGGCAAATCATTCTTTATGCAGCACAGTCAGGATGTTGAGCCTAAAAGTATAAACACAGGTGTAATAAAAAGACAACACCTTGGCAGGTAAACTGGTTTTGGTTCTCAGTGTGATTCAGACACACTAGCCAAGTTACTCTCCACTAAAGCAAGCTGTGATGTATCAAGCTACCAGCTGCTAAAAGGCAGTCGATTTTTCCAATTTTTTTTTCTTTTTTCCCCTGATTCCATCAGTAATGTTCTTTCAAACTCCCAAAGTTCCTAGCATAAGATGCTGTATTTTTAGATGGAAATTTTTTAAACTTATTAATAACGAAAGAAAAGGATGAATAAAATAATGAAGGATATGTACAGTTGTAGGGTGCACAGAGATGGAGTTTTTAAATAATGTTGTTTTAGTATAAAGACAGTTCCCAGCTCAAAAGATCTGATTCCAACTCTCCTCCATGTCCTGTTTATTTCAGAAGAAATTCTGAACATGGACTGTGGATGTAATCCTTTGAAAAATATTAAATAAATACACAACACTCTAAAAATTTCCCAGCAGTATAAAACAGCAAATAGATAATTTTCTTTCTTTTCAGAATTAAAATAGCTTGACAGCTCTTCATAGTTTTTTACTGTTTCTTGGTCTGCTCTATATCAAGAGTGACCTTCCCTGACTGGAAGTTTTCTGCAAGCAAAGTAAGTTTTGGTGACTAGATGCTGGGGTAACTAGCTCTTTTCAAGCAAGCAAGCTGAATGGACATCTCATATGTTTGGATGTAGAAATTCTGCACACTTGTGTGTTCTAGTCTAAAGCATACTGCACTATGGCTTTTAGCAGGAGGATCTGGTGTCTTCAGGTATTTAGGATCGAATTCCCCTGGTATCTTAACAAAAGCACTTGCACTGCCATGAGCATTGTGCTGCCTCTACTCTGAAAATAACTGAGCTCCAAATCCTTTCCCAGGGAGCTGATAGCAACAGAATGGTCCCCTAAATTTTCTTCACAAAGCCATGGAAGTGCCTGGAAATACACAAGTGCCATTCAAGGGTGCAGTCTGGGCACGTGCTGTTAAGCTGATACTGAGAGGATTTCTTTTGGCTGCAAATTCCTTTTTGTGTGTGAAGACATAGGGAAAGGAAGAACCTGGCACTGGGTTTCAGATTGTTCTTACCTGCTTTACTTACCTACTATTACCAGGAGGTAAAAAAAAGTGTTGTTTTTTTTTATTTTTTTAATTGAGCATGTTCAATACAGAAATCAGAGTGATGAACATGGGATCTCAGGGGCCCTTTTCTGAGCAGTAAACCCCATGCTCAGAAACAGGGAATATGTCTAATGCTCAGTGAGTAATGGAGGAAAACATTACTGAGAGCTCAGGTGCTATAAAATACCACTCTCTAGATTCAGTGGGCCCCGTGAGAGCAGCCCTTTGCCTCAGGACTAAAGTGCAAACAGAAGAATGAACCCACAAACCACTGTCATTCCCAGCCCAGTTAAGTTTGTTGCAGGATGTAAATCTAACACTAGTCTCTCACTCTGGCAAATATTTCCCTCTCTTAGATTTGTAATAATTAAAACTTTTTTTTTTTTTTGTTAGAAGAATCAAATAAATATTAGGGAAAGACTTCAAAAAATATTACTGATCTAATAAAATTATTAATGCAGTTGAATAACTGGAAATAATTCCCACAGAGCACTGTGTCCTACAGACACATACTGCTCTGTTTGTTTGGGTTTTTGTCAAATTTTCATCAAATCCTCCAAGTTGTGTATCTAGTGAGGCTTTTCTCAGAAGCCTTCCTTAGTGCCTCTTAAGATTTTTTTTTTCTGTCAGTTGAATATTTTTCACTTCAGAACCAAGACTAAATGAAAAACCTGTCGTATTGGTGTTTTAAAAAAAGTGCCAAGGGTAGTGTTCACAGGTGGATAAGGGTAAAGTCCAGCTCAACCAAAGTCCACGTTGAGGCTTGAGCTGCAGTTCTCCTAATGGTCTAAAATGGGAAATTGGATGTCTAGAGCCTCAGCACCTGGCCCACTGGAGTACTGTTTAGAACCTAAATAGGGCTTAAAAATCAAGAATTTGGTTTTCTTCTCATCATGCAGTTTGGCTAATGCCCTATCTCCTGTTCCTTTGCAAAGGAGGAAAGCAGCGTCGCAGTCAGACAAGCCAGCTGACAAAAAGGAAGAGGAAAGCCAAAACGTAAGCGAAACACCCCTCCCCTCTTGTGCTCTTGCAGATTCCTTGTAAGCCAAAGTCCTGTTCTCATTCAGTGTCTCTGGCAGGCAATAACAAGCAGTGCTGATCCAGGAACAGATATGCACATTCAATCCAAAGCTGAATGTAACTGCTCCCACCTTTCCTGGGAACAGCACCCTATAAACAAGAACCGCTGCTTTATTCATAGGGGAGGTAATGTCTAAACGAGGTTAATGGGCTCTACTTCATGGTCTGATCCCAGTGTTGTAGGGAACAGGAGATTCTTGCCCTGTAAGAAGGTGCATTGAACCTTCTGGCAAGTTAACTTGAGATAAAGTTCATGTTTCTTATTTTATATTTGTAGCTTCAGCTAAGCTGAAATGGACCATGAACTCTGCAGTGTAACTTTGGATTGCCAACCTCCATGCAAAGCAAGAATCAGCTCACTTCAGACCCCAGAGTGCACAGAGAACGTGTCTGGGAGAAGAAGGGGAAACAGTGTATTAACCATTAGACCATGCAAAAGTCAAATTATATGTCCATGATACCTACACTAAATTGAGATAGAATTTGGACAACTTTGGGGAACTTTGATTCATTTCTCTTCCACAAAAGCAATTATACAAGAGGTTTTATTTGACTCAGTCTGTAGACTGAACTTGATGCAGCAATTTTTAGTTCAACATGCAGATGAAAACACTTTTTTACCAGTTGAACTGGTGTGCATGTAAGATCCTTCCTGTTTCAGGAGAGGGCAGGATTTGCACTGTGTCCTTTCCCATGTGGTGCTTTTGCAGGCTGCTTCTCATTCAGCATTCCTGTTGCTAGCCAGTACCCTCGTGAAGCCTTTCTGCCACGGCTGCAAGATCATAAAGCATCCTGTGTGCCTCATATTGCCAGTGTAGAGATGTTCTCTCCACAGACAAAGCTGCTCAGTAGGAAATCCATTAAAAAGATGTAGGTCTTGTCCCAGGCAGAAAGGTTTGTAGCAAGAGCAGGAATAAGCACTTTTCACTGTTTAGGGAGAAAAGCAGCTATTTTTTGCATGTTCCTCGGTGGATGCTTCAAGCATGGAATTTGCCTGTTGAACCTGCTATGTAACCATTGCTCTTAATCTTGCCCCAAAGCTGGCTTTGAACCATGCACTTGAAGATGAAAGGCACTAGTTAGCTTCTAACTTTTCAGCCTTGTCTTTCTGTCCCTTCTTCTCTTTTCTTGAAAGTCTACATTGGTTTATATCCTCAATCAAACTTTTCAGTAGGACCAAACTGTTTAGAAAAGTGTTTTAGAGAGCATCTGTTTAATTTGTGTCTTGAGTACATTTCATGTTTAGGGTATCTTCTTTCAAACTGGGCGCAATTCCATTTCACAATGCAGAGCTGATGCTTTGCCTGAGCGGGTTTTGAGGGTTGCTAGATAATATGGATGAATGATTTATGATCTGTCACACATAAATCTGAGATAAGAGTCCAAATCTCTAATGAAGTCTTCTACTTAAGTACTGAATGCTGAAGTGGTAGTACTGGAGTACAGGAGTACTGATTGATTAAGTTACATTCTGTTAGTACGTGGACTCCTCTCTCTGGTACTAGTTGCTGTCCTGGGGTGAAAGACTGGGGTCTGAGCAGCTGTTCCTTTAGACGGCTCACTTTCCACATCTCAGAGAGTTTCTAAATTTGAGAAATGGATGGTTTGTATTTAGGCAACAGCAGACAGCACTTTAGAGTGGTTTCACCTGGTTTGGTATATAGAGATAAGAGTGATTGAGTGTGATCATGAAAAGGTGTTCATATTAGATAAAACAAAAAGGATGTATTTTGCCATCCTAAAGGGAGAGAAAAGTTAAAGTGTAAATGGCCTTGAGCCCATACCTTGGCAGGAGTGCCTGTTGGACAGGGAGGAAACTTGCTTTTGTACTACGTATGCTGCAGCTGTCTCCAGAGTAGAAGAGGACTCTGCACTTCATCTCCAAAACTCAGTAATATCCTCTTTTTCTCTTGTAGGATGATGCTAGCACCTCTCCTTCTACCAGTACACGAGGCTCTGCCCAGCAGCAGCAAAATTCATCAGGTATTAATTAAGTTGAACTACTGGCATTGTAGTTGTCTTCTTAATCTAGTCTTCACCACCACCACTAGACTCTGGATTCATTGTCCTGCTTCTGAGTGCAGCAGCAGTAACTAACAGAAAAATTCCCAAATACCGATTGTTTTAAAAACTGTACTCGGAAAGAAGTTATGACTTTTATATGCTTCACAGTCAAGAAAATCAGTTACACACAGTTTAGTTAGACATGTAACTGAGGATCTGTGCCTTCAACATTATGCACCTAAATCCTTTAAGAGAAAAAAAGCTGTATTATTTTACTTTTTGTAGTGTAGATGTCCTGATCTGTACAATTGGGGTTTGGATTTCAAACTGGTATTCTTCCTTAATCTAATAGTTTGTTGCAATAAAGCTGATCCTGAGAGTTCCTAGATGAAATTGTTTTTCCTACAGTTAATTGAAGTAACTGTGTCTGAGTAGATGAACTGCAAGCACTCACATTCATCCCTGCATCAGTCTTGGCTTTCACGCATGCTGAAAGAAATCTTTCCCAAAGGAATTACTATTTAACCATTCCAGTTTCCTTTTGGAACAAAGCCATGACTTGTGTACTTTGCAAGGGAAGGGAAAGAAGCCAGGATAAAGGTGTATGTAAACGAGATCTAGAGATTTCCTTGGAGTGCCTGTAATTCTTTTAAAAGGATTTTTAGGACCTCACAGAGGAGCAAATCTTTGCATATAAAGTTGTCAAGTCTCTGAAACAGTTCATTTTAGGAGGAGATTGGGATGATAGTAAGTGCTTTCAGCAACAAGGGTTATGTAGTACAGCTTTTGTGAGTGTTCTGTGAGTTAGAAATGTACACAACATTAAACAAATTCTCTGTGGAGATTTGCATAGTGGGGTCTTACTGCTCTTTTTTAGATACACCCACATTTTCTGCCAACTACACAGACAAAAAACCTAAGACTTCTTAACTTAAAATATAAATAAGTATTGTACTGAATAAAGTAAGCCTTGCAGCAATTAGCGTGTATTTCCTAGTAGAAATTATTTATGCTTTTCCTCCTACTGTTCCAGTTCCATTCCTTTTTAGTATTGTTTAACTATGTGGTCCCTAATTAAAGGGATCACTAAGCAGGTTTTTGCCAATGCTTTCCCTATAATGTAGGCAACTGCACTCACTCAGCAGTCCCATTTTCCTGGGTCTTCCTAAGTCACTCATCCTCACTGAATGAAAGCAGCTGCATAAGACAATCAACTTCAGGATATTTTTATTTTTAGGGCAAAAATAATAAACTAACTTTTCATGTTTGTTTTTCAGACTCTGGGAAGAAGCCATGGGAAAGGAGCAATTCTGTTGAAAAGCCTGTATCTTCATTACTTTCTAGGTGAGCTGCATGGGGTGTCCCTGCGGCTGGCCTGCAGGCGGGATGGTCACGCTGTCCCTGTGGCACGCGCACGACTCATGTCTCGTTTCATTCCATTGCTGTAGAAATCCATCAGTGGTGAAGAGCTGTGAAGCTAAGAGCCCCACACAATCCCACGTGTCTTCTAGGTACTGGCTAACTGCCTGGCTTCTTAACTGTCTTGGCTTGTCCTTTGGCTCATCCCATCATTCAGCGCTACTGTTCGTCTTTCACCGCGTCTTTTACTCATTCTCTTGCAATCTGCTTTGTCTGTCGCTGCACAAAGTGTGAAGGTGTCATGTCAGAGGTTTGTTCCATGGAAACGGCCCCCTGCTCACTTGGGTGTCACAGATGTTAATCACACTGGAGCCAGCACTTAAACCATCCATGTGTGTGTGAGTCAGAGACACGGGTCTGGCAGCGCTGTGCCACGTGGAAGGCATGTTTTGGAGCATCTTTCTCCAGCAAGTTCAGGGTGACCCTGCCAATAGGTGAAGCTTTCATTGCCCAGCCTCTGCAGAAATTAAAAAGCAAAAGCAGAAATGATCTGAAGAGTTTACAGCTGGGATAAGGGAAGTTATTATTCAATGCGTGCAACTGCAGTGGGTGCGTAAGAAAGGAGAGCGAAGCTTGGTGAAGTAAATTAATGAAATCAAGATGTAAAAAGGCCCAGCCACAGATAGGTCTTTCAGACATATGGGGTACAAAAACTAGCAGGTGTCAAAAGCCAAGAAACTGACAGGACTCCAGAAGTCCTGTCAGTCAGAGCAGCCAAGCTGTAGGATCAGCACCCATGTTTTTAGGCCCAGAGATTGAGATAAAGTTTGATGTTGGACAGCTAAAGAGAGGCTTGCTTGCAGTGCTGGTCCAGGGCCACCCGGTGTTACTGGACACTGAGATGGATGGATAAGCTGGACAAGGAGGTGGAACACAGGCTTACAAATGTTTAGTATTTACTGTGAAGAGATGTCCCTTATTTTATGTTGTTAGGTATACAACAGTGCTGATAGTCTGGAGAGAGAGAAGTTGCCAATGGCAACTATCTGCACATACTTGCTGCTTTGTTAAAAATGCTGTAACATGTTCTGCCCAAACATTCAGAGGGATGCATCAGTGTTACTATAGCAAAATATAGTTTTGCCAGCTTTCCTAAAACCAATGAAACATGTTGGTTCTAGGAAATACACGAGCTTCAAACAGATAGAAAAAGACTATTCTTTCTCCTTGCAAATGGGAATGACACATGGGCTATTTAAAGCAGCCATCACATTTCAGTAGCTATCTTCTGTAATGGCATTGCATCCCAGGAGGAGTTCAGTGGGAAAAAATGCTTTCCTAGTTTAGCACGTGGAGTAGTGCTCAGTAGTAGTAGTGCTTGCTTGAAAGACTTCTTTGGGGGAAACAGGGCAGGTTTCTAAAGCTCTCACTGGTGACCTGTTTCCGTTCCTGATCAGTTTGATGGCATTTGTATCTTTCTTAACTCCCTTAGCTGTGAGATGGTAGGACACATGTCAATATTTCCCAAAAAAGGGTTGCAAGACCAAGCAACCCTCAGGAGCAGCAGCATCTCCACCAGCCCCCAGTTTAGGCTCAAAGATGATGGCAAAATTATTTGAATCCTTTGTATAGCATGGTTAGTTTTTCAAATGTTTTAGAGTTACTGATTGAAAGAGAAAGGCAAACAGCTTCTGCTTCCTTAATTTATTTTATCAGATGTCATCATGGCTCAGCCCACTGACTACTACTGTGCAGAAAGACTGATGATAACACTCAGGTGTACTAATCATTAAGGCCAGACTGGTTTTGTTTCTGAGTCAATAAAAAATTACTGTGATACATAACACTATCAACAAGCCACACTTGACTCGTTCAAGTCTTCCAAGGAAAAAATTAGTGGGTCATTATTTTCCCTATAATATTTTTCTAGCCTGAAATCTACTGTTACTTTAGCACCCAGTGAAAGCCTAGGTTGCCAGAACAGGGCTGCTGTACAGAAAACGGACTGTGAGAGAAAACCAGACATGTAGCTTGCAACTTGCAAATGCTGTAATAAACCACAATGTTCAACAGGCTTTATCCCCTCAGCATCTCCTAGTCTGAAATCACTGAGATTCCCAACACCAGGAGAAAAAAATTAACAGCATCTTTGAGGGTCAGGCTGTGCATTCAGGAGCAGTGCTGCTCTCTGGCTGCCAGATGCTCCTGAGCAGCACAATAAGGAGCCTCCTGTCCAGCACTTGAACACAGGTGCTGCTGCTCTGGGGTGGATTTCAACCACACCATCAGGTGGGTGCAGCTCAGCACACCTTGCAAGGAACTGACTGGCTTTTTTATGCTTTTCTTCCATTTCTCAAGGATGAAGCCAGTGAGCAGCAGCAATGATGTGGCTATGGATGCCTTAGATTTTGATCGAATGAAACAGGTGAGTGAAAGTGTCATTTGCACGTTTAGAGATTTGGCGAGCTACCCATTTTCCCCCATGCATGCGCTGTACAAGCAAAACGGCTGTTCAGTCCTCTGATTTCCTCTGTAACTAGGTGCCTAGAGAAGGGCTAGCTGGTGAGCAGCAAGAGAGCACAATCTCACTGCTATTTCCTCATTATGTCTGCACAGAACTGTGCAAGTAAATATGCCAGCATCTTCTGCATCTGTGCCTGGGAGTGCAGACGTGGCTGTTAGTAGTGCTAGGCTCTGACCGGCAGCGGAGGTGGGGGACAAGCACAACCATGTTAAACTTGCATTTTCTTCCACCAGTTAGAAGGAAATTCTGAGCAGCTGACTTGTGTTTTGTCTCATCAGGAAATATTGGAGGAAGTTGTAAGAGAGTTACACAAAGTGAAAGAGGAGATAATTGATGGTAAGAAAGAGAAAAATTATTATTTTTCTCATCTTTATGACTAATTTTCCATAGATAAGATGATAGGAACTGCAGAGAGTTCCCTGGTGTTTTCAGACTTCTCTGAACAGCTCTGATTTATACACACATTTGAAGAACAAGCATCTACCTTATCAGAGCTCTGACCATAACACTGCGTTTACATCCTTTATTATGCTGTTAATGAGCATTTTTATCACCAGCCTATGAGAAATTCGCTGGCTGGTGTTTCTCACAGGTGGGAGGGTGAGAAAGGGCCTGCCTGTAGCCCATGGCACATCAATTTGTCATGATCAGCAAGCGTGAAATCACTTGTAACTTGCCGGCCACACAGGTCCGGGATGAGGAGGGGACAAAGGAAGCTAGCTGAAAATCCTTCCCAAAAAATCTTCTGTAGGTTTCCTATGCTTGAAGAGTTATTTCAGACCTTCACTCAATTACAGCCTTCCAAATAACCACATATTTTTATAATTCATTGAAAAGTACAGCAGCTGTATCAAATGTATCAGTACTTTCTTATAAATTGCTCTGCAGTTTGCAACTGAAGGTATTTTTCAGGGCCATTATTGAAATGTACAGCGAAATTCCCATTTGAAGACCTCATTAGGGCATACGAAGATTATGTCCACACCCTGCACTCCCCACCTTAGATTCAGGGAAGGGGAAAAAGAGGAGACTGTAAAATAGCTAAAATCCATTCTCTGTCCCCTTGCCCTAGATCTGTGTGCTCACAAAACCTCGAGGCAGTTTGCAGTTGGAGAGACCCTTGTCCATACGCTACTGTCCCAGCAGCTTGGCCCTCAGAGCCTCCCTAGTTCATTCCAATGCGAAATAAGGCATTCACATACACCACAGACGCCAACTTCTTACAGTAGTACTGCAGTTTGCAAGCCAGCAGCTGACTGCTTACCCTGACTCATCCTTTACCCTCCACTCATCCTTTTACCAGCGTGTACTTTCTGCAACCTCTGTACTTAGCATTTTCCATCACAATGGATATAACATTATGCACTAACTTTCTGGTTTGGTTTTCTAGCCATACGGCAGGAGTTGAGTAGAATCAGTACAACATAATGATTGCAAAGCATTTGGACGGTACTAAGAATGCTAGGAAGATTGGATCATTTCTAAGTGTACCAAGGTCATGCAAGATGGTGAGAGAGGACACCGGCACTGTCTTTGTTCTTACACCCTTTTTATTAGCAGACTCAGCACACTTTGAAGCTTGCTGCTGCCTTGGATTTGCTTCATTTTACAAGTCTTAATCTAAAGATTATTAAATTTTAAATTTCTGGATTTTTTAGATTTCATCTGACACTGCACATTGGATTTGTCAGCCTTTTTTGTATTTTGTATTTGCTTATTTAAATGTATTACCTTTCTTTTTAGTAGTAGATAAGAACACACGTGAACCATTTGCTTTTGATAGATGACTTCAAAGTAATTTTACTAGTAGTCTGCAATGTAAATGAAGATCCTTTGCCAACAGAAATGTATTGAGGCATCACCAGAAGAAAGAGACATGTTTAGTTGTCAGCCAACAAGTTCTTTGTCTCAGAGTTATCACAATATTAAAAAATGGTACGTCAGTGCATCACAGTATCTGTGTTCATATTGGTAATAAACTGTTTATTGTCCACATGGCCCTGCCTTTCTTTGTTTCATTTGTCCCTTGAGCTCCTGCACTTCTGTGTCACTTGGTGGTAAGGGGAAGGTGACTGAGACTCACTGTGGGGTGGCAGCTCTGCCTCCTGTACTGCAGAGCACGAGGTCCTGAAAAAAACACAGGTCCCATCATCTGCCCTCCTGCAGGGTTGCAGTAATAAAAGAGACATGTTTATGCAGAACAAAGCTACCAAAGTCATTAGGTGGATGCAAACTGAAATCCCAGGCACAGTACTGCTGACGAGGGGCTTCAGGGGAGTCATTTGTTAATGGTGTGCAGGTCTTGAGCTTTATTGGTACAGGACACTGAGCATTCAACAGTGCATAGCCAGTCATATCATCCAGGCCATGCAATTGTTTCCTTTACAGCCATTCTTCCCACCAGAGCAATCTTGGGAATTTCAGCTTGACTTAGTCTGGCGCAAGCTTTGCGTGGCAGTCGTCGGTACCATCTTTGGGTAACCTTGTGCAAAAGCCAACGGACTGGAGTTCAGCTATTGAAATCTGTCAAGTATTTTCCAAGCTCCCTTCCTTTCTTCAGGCTTCTACTAAGATTTTGTTTTAAAAGCCAGCCCCCAAGGATTGGTTTTGGGAGCAGAGCCTGATGCAGCAGCCCAGGAGAGCCTGTGGTTGTCTCCTTGCTGGTGGAACAGGCAGCAGGCAGGAGGGACAGCCAGCCTGCTATGGGAGACCCAGGAGAGGAGGCAGGATGGGTCCTGTTTGGCAGTCAGCTGTAAAATGTTACCTGTTTCATTTTGGGGTGTTCTTCAGCACTCTTCAAAGCAACCAAATGCCTTTTAGAAAGGAGTATTTTTCAGAGTCTGGTTATGCTGTAGATTAGATATGGGAGAAATGGGAGAAATCTGAGTTTAATGCAACAGTGAGCTTCAGACTGAGACGGATGTTTGTTAGCTGTTTAATGCTAACAGAAGGCAAGAGAGAGGTTGAATGGCAGGATAAAGATTTCCACATGGGAACTAAAGCAGAGAGACACTGATGTGCACCACATTGCAACAACTCCAGGACCACATGAAGCCATTCCAGTATAAAGAACCCGGACAAGCATCAGTAACAGCAGAGATTAGAATGCTCTGTTGCATAAATCTCTTACAGTAGCTCATGCATTTCCTAATTATAAACCCATTTAATGCCATACCTGATGATGGCAAGTACTCTTCAAAAGTGCTGCTGCTCAAGATCACATCCGTTTTGTGAAACTCTCCCATAATCCTAATTAAGGTTTCAGAAGCTGGTGCTTGGCATGGTTCACATTTTCCCTCGGATTGTGGCATTCTGCCTAAGGTCAGTAATAACCACGTTGTACAGCCTGGATATGGCATGCCCCTGTGTTAACTCTGGCCAGCTGCTGTAAATGGGATTTTCTTACTTCCTAATCTACCTTTGCAGGCGTCATATAATTACGACATCATAAACTGAAGCTTGTGCAGGGCCACTTCATAGCAGTGGGAGCAAAGTGTGTGGGGTGGAAGAGGAAGTTTGGCTGACAGGGGCAGGGGAGCAGTCCTGGCATCACTTGCACTGTGCTGGTTCCAGTGGCAGGGATGTGCAAGGTGGCTTATTTCCAGTAGTGGCTCCAGCAGAGGATTCCCTCCTCCCAGACAGTAATTCAGTTTGCCAGATGTTTCTGTAGAGAAGGGTGTCCTTTCATACTGAGCTTGTTGAGCCACTGCAACAGGGCAGGCCACAGGCATCTTACATAGCAGCAATCTAAGGGGACGTTACTCTCCACTCCTTCCTATCATGCAGCTGTTTGCCAGAGCCTTCGTGTGCCTGCACACCGGAGATCTGGATCAATTCTTAAGCAAAGGGAATAAAACTATACATAGCCCTGGCACACTTTTAACCCAGACCCATTTGCCCTGTGGTTATGAAAAAAACCCTTCTGCCAACATTACTGGTAGTAGCAAAGACAAGTGCCCATGGAGAGAACGGGATCACAGCCTTCTCCATCAGCACCCCCACACACTGGAACTCTGCTCATACTGCACATCTGCAGGCACTGCAGGCTTCCAGCCACTTCAAATTCCTGCTGAGATGGACCATGCTGAGCAGGAGGGCTGTGGGGCTGCCCAGGCTATGCAAACTGGGACCACGATGGAAATACTGATGGGAGGCAGGTGAAGAAGTGGCTGACAATTTTGGTTGGCTCATTTACACCAGAGCCTCTGTGTCAGGCTAGGTTAGTAGTCCACAGCACATGAGTGACTGGGTCATGAAACAGCTGAGTAAGGGAATTACAGCACAACGTCACTCATCAGAGAAGATAAGGACAATAGTCAAATTGAGGAAAACAGCATAATCTTTATTGTGGTTTTTATATTAACTTATTAAGTTGGACAAGAGAGTTGAGGAACAGCTGCTAAAGGCGTGGGAAGTTGAATATGTGATCAGAGTGACAGCAAATCTGAAGTAAATTAATAAAAAACTGAAATTCCCTGACATTAGCGCTGATACAAAGAAGGTAATGGAAGTTCCCACACCAGCGCCTCTTCCTCTGGGAGAGAAGCAGCTTTAATAATTAAGACATAATGTCTTAAGTATGTTCGTCACTGAGGAACCAGTGAAGGCTGAAGTTCTGGAAGAAGCCCCATTCTTGCTCTTCTTATCCAAAAGCACAAAACAGTTTCTGTGAATAAACTGGTGTTCAGCCCCTGTATTACAAAGGATCTTGCTCTGCTGAGCAGACCTGGGTATTTATTTACCCAACTGCCAAAATCATATGGGTGAGAAAAATGGAGAAAGGGGAAATGAAGGAGGAACCCAAATTGCAGCAGGCTAGTTCAGCTGCCTTGTGAACAGACAGACCAGCTCACTGGATCCAGTGCTGCTGAAGGAAGGAATAAAATTGTGTTTAGTGAGGACATCAGGCTTCCCAGGTCTAATCACATACTCTGAGGGACCAGTGAGGCTGCACAATAATCCTTTTCTTTGTTACAGCCATGGATTTCCAGAAGGAAAAACCCCAAACTGTTAGAGGGTTACAGGGCAAAAGAACCTATATATATATATATATATATATATATATATATANTTGCCACCTTTCCATGGTAGAGGGAATTTACTAGATGGCATCTGAATTCCTGACTCCCAAGATATTGTTCTGCTTGGAGAAAGGCTATGTTGATTAATGTTTTTGATGATACAGAATTATTGAGGCTAGCCAGAAGTTTATAGTTGGAGAGGACAGGCAGGAAGATTTTAGTAGCCAGTGGGAAGAAATGAGAGATGAAAGTTAATGTCAATAGCACCAAGTAAGAGATTTAGCGAGAGAAACAACCCCATCTCCATGTTCCAGGCACATCCCCTTAACACCACCAGTGGCAATTTTATATAGCTGGAGTATCATGTGCTTCCCAAATGTCAAGTTGTGCCCCTTGAATGACAGAGGAAAAAAATTACCATTATTCTGAAAGCAGTTAGGAACAAATACCACCATGGAGATGAAGACATCTCCATGTCTTCACCGACATGTACTCCTAACTGCCATGCACAGAAAGGGGTGTAATACAGAGGAGACCAAGAAAGGTGACCAGGGATGCTAACAGTCTTGGCAAGGAAAAATTAAAACTAGAACCTCTCCTTTTCCCAGAGGACTTACAGTAGGGAAAAGGGTGAGATACATGAAGTTATGAATACTGTTGAAAAGGTGAGTGAGAAAGGACCTCCCAGTTCCTCCAGAGGCACATCCATGCTGCTGATCAGGGCAGTAGGTGGAGGACGAAAGAAAGGATTTTTCCTTGCCACAGTTCAGATCTATCAGTTAGCTACAGTATTAGATCCTAAGGAAAAGGTTTAGACAAAGCCCTGGAATAAAGAACAAACAGCAGCTACTAAAATAATGTTACAGACATACAAAAATATAAACATATTCCATTATATAAATTCCATATATAAAATCTCTGCTGTGGGCAATTATCAGAAGTGAGATATTAGATTAGACAAGACATTGAGCTAAGAGCACCCTTGTGTTCTCCAGAGAGTATCATTTACTTCTGCATGCCAGTCCTCCCTGCTTCCACAGTCCTGTGCACACAGAGCATCTACTTCCAATCTGGTATCAAGAGAAACCAGTCCTGAACTGCACACATGCATGCTCACACATAACACACAGCAAACATTCTCCCTGTGGACAAAGCCACAACTTGGGCTTAGGCCCGTATGTCCCAGGAAGTTAATTCTAAGCCTAAACCAAAGGTTCACCTAATCATAGTTCAGTCTAATCTAGTTTCTGAGAGTTACATATACAAATATCCTTTATTAAAAGTATCACTAGTCTAAAATTGCTTCATTTTCACACTCATCCTCTTGGCGTAAGCAGCATGCACCAACTTTAATTCAGCACACACAAAGATCCTTCTATTTCTGCAGAAAACTGAAGTCATGGCAATGAACGAACACACACCACTGCAGCAGGCAAAGCTGCCCTGTTAGCTTTCCTCTGCCAGCTTGCACAGCCTCTTAACCCTTGAATAAGGACCAAGAGTGTCATCAAAAACGAAGTCCCACAGAACTCGAATCCAGGACTGGTGATGTGGGAGGTTATCGTAATATTCTGCTGCAATCTTCTTCACCTGGAAGAAGAAGAGAGAGAATGAGCTGTTTGGCTGCAGAGTCAGGTGTGTTTCAACATTCACATTCAGATCTGATAGCATAGCCATAACCTTAAGTTACTTGTTATTGCTTGTGAGCTTCTGAAGTTCAGCCAAATGAGATGTACTTAAATGCATTTAGATGCTTCTTAGCAGATTTCTGATGTAAGTTTTGCCTCACAGTGTCATAATTTGAAAGACAGTGGATCGCTGCCTTCAGTCAGAACTATTTTGTCTCATTTCAGAGGTGGTAGGATCTCCACAATGAGACTCCTTACCCACTTTATCAATTGCCAAGACTCCAGCACACTGTATTTAAAGCCCTGTTTGCCACTCATAATATTCTTCTGTTGAGGGTTCTGGGTAAGAGAAAATTAACAACTGAGAAAATGCCAGACACAGCCTTGCCTACACTTTGTTTTCTCTCCTGCATTCTGCTACCATGATACAAATCTAAGAGATGGGTTCCTCCAGCAGGCAAAGAAAATTGCAGGGGTGGTCTGTTCTCTGCAGTCTGATATTAAAAATACTGTGAGATTCATTATTAGGTTACAAGTCTAATAAAATTTCATCCCTGCTATAATTCCTCAAATCTTAAGACTGTTGCCATCAGAGAAGCATTGTGCATCATTTTGGGGTGGTGCTTGTAGTGGGAGTAAGGCCAGAACCAGAGGACAGAAAGGTTCCAAAGCTGGCAGGTTCAGGGGACTGTGAGGGTTCCCAAGTTACCAGTTGTTATTCCTGCTCCAACTAGATGCTCTGCTCTTTGAACACACCTATGAAGCAGCAGAATCTATTAACTATAGTACACTTGCACGTAACTGCTTGGGCATGGTTTTACTGCAGCTCCACCTCCTAGACAAACAAAGCTCTAGAATAGAGTAGTTTGTCTTGCTGGACAGCATGACTTCTCTCTTTAAAAACCCTGCAGAATTTTAAAGCCAGCTACACTGAGCACAGTGCAGAGTTCCAGTGAAAGGAGAAAGGGTTGCACAGAAATCACTACGCAGGAAGAGGGTACCATCACCACCCGAGGTGTAACGGTGGAACCTTAACACAGCATTGTGACTTTGTGAAAAGGTAAGAATCCCAGTGAAAGTTAAATTATAAAACACTGTGGCTCCCTGCTAATTACCTCATTAATTCAGCTTCCTAGCAGACACTTCTCTATGAGGTACGTTGGATAATGTACAAGTCTCATTAAGATCTTTTAACTCTGTTCCTCTGTCCCTACACCTCGTGCTTGTGGCATGGTAGTGCTGTGCTGGAGATGGGAGTTTCAGTTCAGGTCTGACTGTATTCTGTCTTTCACAGAATACCTCAAACTTCCTAATTATTTCCTCTATCCTGCTTTAAAGCATTGGTTTGTACTTCAAAGTAGTTAATTTTCAGTGGGACTCAGACAATATCAGGATTTCTCCTTAGAAGTATTTGTTAATAACTGGAAGAAAAGTGATTTCCAGGTGCCACGTAAGATCTCTGGAGATGCAGATTTAGTTCCCCGTGCTCCTTGTGTAACCCTGGTCAGAAATAATTTAATCTGGATTTTGTACCCTCCCTTTTACCAGCTGGGTAACTGAAATAGCCAGAGGATGGGCGGGAGGACTATTTCTACAGTAAGCTCCCTTGAATGAAGGAGCCTGATGCAAACACAAAGGGGGGCTCAGATATCCAGCTCCAGAAGTTTCACTCCAGCTCTGACATGGTCGTTCCCTAGCACACAGTTGCTTAGACCTTCCCTCCTACCTCCATTTTAGAAGTTTGGCCTGAATTCTGCCTTTCAACTGTAATTCAGCCCTCATCTACGCTACTCAATTTCATATGGCAAGTCTACCATTCCTCTCTTCTCCAGAGCCCCATGTATTTCTTGCCCTCTGAACCAAATCGTGTTTTCTTAGGTAGTTACATTATTGTGCAGGGCTCTTGACCATGTTAGATTCTGACCACTACAAGAGCTTCAGGAAGTTTTTCTGTATTGCCCCTGCACATGGAAGTAGAAGGCTGGAGATTCACAGAGACCAATTCAGCTCCTAGGAACAATGTCTCAGGCTGTGTCCTCTGGCTCCAAAGGCTAACTGAAGAGCAGTAGTGACAAAGTAGTTAAAAACGGCTCAGAGAAGAGGCAAATAAACAGCCTGCCTGTGTTCAGCCCAATAGCTTCAGCAAACATGAGTAGCATCTTGTGCAGGAAGGCAGGCACCACTGGCAAGGTCCCCGTGCTCTGGGCAGGACAACCACATGGGGTGTACAGAAACAATGGAGAGGGGAAGGTGAAACTGTGATAAGGAATGGAGAAAAGTTCATTTAATGAATGCAGTTAGAGGGGGGACTTCTGAAGGATTTTCTTATGGAAAAGAAGGAAGTTTGTTAGATACATGTTCCCATCTTGCTATCACATGGCAGAAAAGAATTTTAAAGAGGTTTCTCTTTTATAATAGATCTACACAAAAGTTTCCCAGCAAAAACATCTCATTTTTCATTATTACTTTCAGCATCTCCATACATAAAACAGAATTATCACCTTATCTACCAGACATAGTAGGATAGTGAGAAGGCAGAAAGTAATTGGAGTTTAATGCAGGTTCCCTTTTAAATGCAACATCATATGAGGAGTGGCTGAGGGAGCTGGAGTTGTTCAGCCTGTAGAAAAGGAGACTCAGGGGAGACTTTATCACTCTCTACAACTCCCTGAAAGGAGGATGTAGTCAGGTGGGGATCAGCCTCTTCTCCCAGGCAACAAGAAGCAGGACAAGAGAAAAAAGGCCTCAAGCTGCAGCAGGGGAGGTTCAGGTCGGACAGCAGAAAGAATTTCTTCACCGAGACTTGTCAACAAGTCAGAGCAGTTGCCCAAGGAAGTGGTGGAGTCACCACCCCTGGAAGTGTTCAAGAAATGACTCAACATGGCACTTCGTCCTATGGTTTAGTTGATATGGTGGTATTAGATCAAAGTTTGGACTCAATGATCTTGCAGGTCTTTTCCAGCCTTAATGATCCTATGATATCTATTAAGTATGGTTGAGGCTGGATGAGTCATCCTCTGTGTCACATTCTGATTACAGTGCAAAACCTGTAGATGGCAGTTTCCAGGTAGCATGTTTTGTGGCCTGATCATAGATTGTCTTAAAGAGGATGGCACTGTGATTAAATATTTCAAAATCCGGCTCCTCAAGCTCTCCATATATCGCATTGTAGGTGGTCCACTTTCTTCAACTCCTCCCCGCTTTCTTCCTCACCAATATCAACTGTAAGTCTTAACTCATTGCTAGTTCGTAAATGGAAATTGCAAAAGAACTGTCCGGAATTCAAGAAGAGCAAGCACAGGGTCCTGCACCTGGGGAGGAATAACCCCAGGCACCAGCACAGGCTGGGGGCAACCTGCTGGAAAGCAGCTCTGCAGAGAAGGATCTGGGGGTCTTGGTCGACAACAGGCTGTCCATGAGCCAGCAGTGCCCTGGGGACCAAGAAGGACAATGGAATCCTGGGGGGCATTAGGGAGAGCATTGCAAGTATGTCAAGGGAGGTAATCCTGCCCCTCTGCTCAGCCCTAGTGAGGCACATCTCAAATGCTGTGTCCAGTTCTTGGCTCTTGAGTACAAGAGGGACATGGAGCTCCTGGAGCAAGTCCAGCAAAGGGTGACAAAGTTGATAAAGGGACTGGACCATCTCTCTTATGAGAAAAGGCTGAGATAGCTGGGCCTGTTCAGCCTCAAGAAAAGACAACTGAGAGGAAACCTCATCAATGTCTACAAGTATCTGAAGGGAGGGTGTCAAGAGAAGGGATCCAGGCTCTTCTCGGTGGTGCTGAGCAATAGGACAAGAGGCAACAGGCAGACACTGATGCACAGGAAGTTCCACCCGAACATGAGGAAGAACTTCTTTAGTGTGCAGTGACCATGCACTGGAACAGGTTGCCCAGAGATGGTGCAGAGCCTCCCTCAATGGGGATATTCAAGAACCATCTGGACACAATCCTGTGCCATGTGCCCTGGGACGACTCTGTTTGAGCAGGGAGGCTGAATCAGATGACCCCATTGCAGTCCCTTTGAACCTCACCCGTTCTGTGATTCTGTTATCAGGGAAGGATAACAGATTGCAAAGTCTGCAAGACCATTTCCAGGCGCTTAGCACCTGCTATATTGAGGCTTTTCTTCAAGTAGATCAAGGTGGCAGGGTAAGAAACCATATCTTTTGGACTGAAACTTTTGTTCTGGTTCTGTGCCTGTAGAGCACAGTGACAGGACCCTAATCCTAGTCCATCATACCTGATAGGCACAGAAGTTAAATGCAGCCTAGTATTTCAGCATGGCTGTTACACACTCTTTGTCCTGGGGCTATACAGAAACTAGAGATCCTTATGACACAAAGCTGCAAAATTACATTTAGAATGCTCAAAGGCTTATTACAGAAGTTCCCTCTATAGTCCTACATCCCCACCACAGTGCAGGGAGCACTCAAGCTCCTGGCCATCACAGGGTTAATGAAATCTGCAATTCAAAACCAGCACATCTACCATGTTTTCCAGTCTTGTCTGCCTAATAAATCTGGTTTCATACCATGTCTCTTCCTTTTCCCACAAGCTTAATGAGTAACTAGTTTGCCTCTGGTAACACTGCCGCTTTTATTGCAGCTTCTAGGAGGAGTAGAGTTCCTCCTTCTTCTCCAATCTCCTCTCTCCATAAGTATACTCAATCCTACAGACAATTAAGAATAGATCCCTTTACTCATTTGGTAAACAATGCAATATTTTATAGTTATAAGACTTCATTCAGAGACTAATATAGTCTTAAGTCTACAGGGTTTTTTTTTAGAGCAGGTCCTTTATTGCAATGTTAAATTTCATGGCCTCTTGTGTAATCTCTCATTATACTAATGGGACAAGTTCTTACTGCACACCCATGTCACTCATCTTTAATATCCATAAGCTTATGAGCAGACCCTAATTCTTTCTCTTTCAAATCTGTCACAGTCCTAGGGTAAAGGTCTTTCCAGTGGCAAACACATTACTCAGAACGTTCTGAATGACACACCTGTAACAAAGGACAAAGCTGAATTTACTTTCCTGATAAGCAAGCTGAAAAGTCAGTTACTTTCCAAGATTAAGATCCAGTTATTCTCAAATCCTATTTCTCCCCTGCTCTCAATCATGCAGGATAGATCTTTAAAAATAGAAATCTTTATTCCGCTTTCTACTTGCCAATAATTAAAAATAAAAATAGTCTCACTGAGAGGTCATCCGTATTACACAATGAAACTATTAGACATTCAAGTGTCTAAGAGACTGAATCTGAAAAAACAGATCTTTGCTGAGGGAAGAATTTGCCAGGAGGTTAAGCCAAGTAGAGCAAGGTGAGGTTTCTTACCTGCTATGAAGTTCAAGATTTAAAGCTAACCAGAGAGGATCTGTTTCCTTATCTCTTTCCACCAGAGAGGCAGAGATTTTTTTCTCATTTTGCAGAAAAGAGTAACCAACTTGTTTTTATGGTCAAAGGATTTTCTACAGTAACTGTTTTGCCAAAGAATTTTCACTTTTTAATGGAATTTTTACTTGTATTTGATCACTCATTAGACTTCAAGTTTTCTATATAGTTCTGTCAGGCAACAGTGATTGACAAGTCAGCTCTCTCCTTCACCAGCAGGGCGAGTCTCAGTTGCCAAAGAGCAAAACACATGCAAACACAAGCCCATGAAATTCAGCTAATAACTCCATCCTCCTTACGCAGCAGGGCAGACACTTCCAGCTGCTGCGCTGCCTCAAGGAATTAGGCTGAACTATTTGTGGTGTGGGTGGAGAAGAGCTTTTCAGGTCTCCATCAGGGCTGGAGCAACAGTCCCAGCAAGTTCAATTAGTCACTCACCTCCCTTGTGCAGGATACAGAGCTAACCTCCTTCTCTTCTATTTACATTTCAGTAATTTAAGTATCTAAGCCCATCTAACAAGTTTGAACATTTGAAACTAAAGCTAAGCACATGCACTTCCCCGCTGAGCTATCGGGTGTATCAGTGATGGGAGTGCCTCACAGGAGAACCTCCTATCTGAGTGTGGGCTGCTGTACCAGCTCCTCTGGGCTTCGCCAGGAACAGGCAGCGTCTCCAGGACAGACCTCCAGCAGTGAAGGAGGTGAATGAAACACAATTGCAGGCTATGTAGAGGCTTCCCACACTCTTCTACACAAGAAAATCTCCCCTTGATTTGAATCTCCTCTCAGAGAGTGTTTCTGTGATGGAGAACATGAACCCATACACCAGGGTTTGCCAGGGTTGCACGTGGTATCAGTAGTGGGGAGCTCTGGAACCTCAGGCTCCTCAGCTCTACCTCCACCTCAAAGGATATACATTGCAGTAGCAGTTCCCAGCTTTGCATCATCAGGCCAGAGAAAGATGTTTCGTTCCTATTACATCAGAGAACTTGTATGTAGGAGTAATCCTTCGAAGTCACGTACCTCTAACACTGTGAGCACCTGCTGAGGAACTCTTGTATTAAAACACACAAGAGCAGCTACATACCTGGAGGGAGATGGAAAACCATTCCTAGACACCTGGGCTTTGCAAATTTGATTCCCACAACTGATAAAACATAAACAAAAAGGGGTTTGCCTTTCAAAGGAGGAAAGCCACAGCACTTTCCCAAACGACAGACCAGGCCTCCTCAGTTTCTGTGGGTGGGGCAGCAGAGCTAAAAGGAGTCACAGAGAGTGTGGCTTTATTTTCTAGTGCTATCCGTGCCAGGCTGGAACATGCCCCAAAACTTATGTCATCTCAAAAATATAAGAACTTTTCTTTGATGTTAATCAAGCAATATAGTTAGCAGATTGATCATTAGACAAATTTCCAGTAGCAATTGCCACCTGCCTCCTCTTAGACAGGCCTTCAAACTTTCAAAGAGTTGAAACTTGGTGGCTGAGAGATGTAAATCTAGACATTTAAAGCCTTGTTGCAGGATTTTATCATGCAAAAGGTATTCCTCAAGCCCTCTGAAGCTCAGATGTTCTAGTTTGCATCAAATAAACTAAATATTACAGCAGCTTGACAGCTGTTTCTCTCAACCTCTGGCTTAAAATTAATTAGAAACAGATCCAAAAAGCTGTTTTCTCTTTTTCCCCCCCTTTTTTTCTTAAATTCATCAATTGCTATGATTTGGAGTGTTTTCTTTGAGACAGTTTAGCAGCTTTCATAAAAATCCAACTCGCTCATGCTATCCTTACCATGGGCAATCTGCATCCAGGAATGCTGGGGAAGTCATGATGCTCCATGTGGTAGCCTACATTGAAGGTGAGCCAGTTCAGAGGTCCGTAGTAAGAGTATGTCTCATACCCTTTTAGGAACATGTAGTGTTCTGCTATGAAGTGCCCAGAAATGGGATGAAAACCCAAGCAAAGAATTGTACCTGCTATTAAGTAAATAACTGGTTTGAGCCCCCACAGGTAGTAAATGATGAGGTCCACAGAAAACTGGACGAGAGCGTTAAGAATTTCCATCCGTGTAATTGCTTTGGGGTTCACATACAGTGGTCTCAGACTGTAGAACAGAGGCTGGAGGAACAGCCAAAGCAGCTTCCGAAGCGGCGTGCAGAAAAACCAGCCCTCAAAGTCTGTGGGAATGTCCACATCCAAGCTGTCCCCTCCTAGATACCGGTGATGGTCAATGTGGTATTTCTTGAAGGAGGCAGAGTAGGGGATGCCAATGGGCAAGTTGGCAAAGACTGCAAACCATCGGTTCCACTTGGCCTGCTTGTTGCCAAAGGCCACGTTGTGTGAAATATCATGGATGGCGAGGGTCAGGGAATGGTTGATGCAACCCCCAAAAGCATAAGCCCAGAAGAAAATCCATTTCCAAGATAAGTCTTTCACCAGGAAGCATGCCAGAAGCTGCATGAAAACCATTCCAGATACAATCCACTTTAAATGTGGATCTGGTCCCATCAGAGTCTTGATCTCTGGATATTTTGCTAAAGGAAAAAATGCAGAGAAAAACTTAGTTAGATCATAATTAGGCAAACACAATCACTACTGTGACTCTCTTTTTTTAATCACACTGTGTTTGAGGCCCTGGTTTTATAAAATGCTAATTCCAAAATAGGGTTGCCATTATGGTGAAAGTTTTACTAGTTCCAGCATCATGTCCAGTTGTGATTGACATTGATATATATATACATATTAAAAAAAAAATACCTTGATTGTCACTCTGTGGCATCATGTGCCTTCCCCACAATGAGTATTGCTTCACAGTGATTAGTAACATGCCAAACCCCATAGGACTTAAGCTTCAAGAAACACCTTCTGTCATGTATTTAATGTCCTTTTGTATTTTGCTCAGATCAGATGTGACTTTCCACAAAAGGGATACAACTGCCTTTTCTGTAGCCTTTTTCGCACTGTTGTTTCAAACACACAAGCAAAGGAAAGAGAGATGAGCAACAGGCTCACCAGGTTTTGCTCTGTGGTTAGATGACAAACAGAGCATTTTAAAAAAATTCCTAATTATTTGAGCGTTTACCAGTGCTCACAACACGTACAACTCTTCACACATGGTAACATCACAATTAAGTCAGTAATATTATCAGGATTTTGTAAACCATGGAAAATTTTTCTCTTTTTTCATGTCATGTACCAAAAGTAGGCATAAAAGCCACACAGATAATCACACAACAGCTTCATGAGTCCTCACAAATACTGCAGTACAGTGTCAGAGTGATGTGGGCTAGCCTTCCCAGGTCTGTCTTGTGTCAGGCCAGGACCAGTTTACTGACCTTCAGTTCCACCAGCCATTCATCTGTCCTTTAAAAAGAAAATAAAATACAGAGTACAGCTGGCCCTCTAGGTGCTGTTCATTGATTGATGTCTCCTCTTTGTGAATCCACACTTCTCACTTCCAGTATTGACTTGCACGTAATTCCTCCTGCTGCCTTATGGCTTTTACCCACCTACTGACCTCCCTCCTTTAACTCATTCTTTGCATTTCTCAGTAATTGCAGCTTACACAGATAAGTGCATAGAGAAGTCACTCATTCTAAACCCTGAGATTACACAGTGTGTCCCTATGAGTTTCATGGGCCCATTTTATGAATAGAAAAGTAAACATCATCTGACTGCCACGGTATACCAATATAATAAAATCAGATTACAATGATCTGCATTGATGCAGCTGTGTATACTATAAACAAATGCTGGAGACAATACATGTAATTTATGTGACCTTGAAAGAGTGGCAGATAACTGAATGCTGGATGCAGAGAAGGTTTTTGTACAAGTGAACCATGAGAAGTTTGCAGAAGTTCAGAGAGATGAAGTGCTACTTAAGGAAGCAGGTTGATGTGGTCATGCTCTGCAGCCATTCTAACAACCTTTGAGCCTCTTGGCCAACTTCAGCCCAGCTTGACAGAAACTAGAGACTACAAAGATTAGACAAGTGCTGTGGAAGGTGAGGACAAAAGAGATATTCTCAAATCTTGTCAGGACAAGGAGGCCAAGGTCACTATGAGGAGTATTCAGGCAAGAAAAAGATTTTCTAAGTGGTGGGAAAGCTGTAGTAAAAGTTCATATGTTTCTAAAGTCAGACAATTTTTTTTTATAAAAATCCCCAGAAAGTACAGGGGCTTTTTTTTGTTTTGCTGGTTTTTGTTGCTGCTTTCACCATTCTTGAAATTATATTTTTCGCACCAGAAAAGTTAACATGCCAGAAGTTGTTCTCTGGTATCTGAATACGTACCAAAATTTTACACGAAGTGCTGCTTATGCAAAGTTCACTCTAAAGTATAACGATATAATGACCTGGTCAGAAAGACTGTTCCAGACATGCAGTTTTATGTGGCTTAATGTCTTTCTTAGCAGTATCTGTCCAAAAGCCAGAAAACTCTTTAATAAATCAAGCCACCTCATATGTTGTCACACCATGCGGCTGGTAGAGATAAGTTACTGCAGTCACCAGAACAGATGAAATGTAAAACAACCAAATCTGTTCCTCAGCCTGGTCGAATTGAGGCCACATTGACCCCCAAAACAAAACAAAAAAGAAATTTTAATGGGATGGGAAAATGGCTTAGAGATGCTTTATACTGTCATTTGAGAATAATGGAAGGTTTTGACCTATTTCTCTCTGTGGCGGCCAACAAGGACTGCAGATTCCATTTAAAAGGAGCAGAGCAGTCGCTGCCAAATGGCAGCACCAGCGTGTGCAAGCAGCAATGCAGGCAGGTTGCACTTATCACCGGTGACAGCTATTAAGTAACTTGCCAGGGTTTAATATTAATTCAACACATGATTAACTCCTCTCCAACAGTAAATTTTTGCATACTAGTCAAACCACAATACTGTGTCTGTTTATCATTAATACTGATAAAGCCAGCCTGTTTCCATGGCACGGAAAAATTTCAGGTTTCTCCTCATGGAGAAACCATGGCTTGGGCAGGGGGGTGGTGCTGGTAAGCTCCCTGGAGGCTAAAAGCTCCACTGGTGGAGTAGCCTGCCAGACATCTGTTGGTTCAGGAGCACTTCAAGTGCAGAATGTTGAATGCTGACCCTTTTCAAACTTGAGGCCAAGCATTCTTCAGTGAGACACATTTAACAGCAGATTAAGTGATCCTGATGACTGCAATTTATGTATAATGTGCTGACACAAAGTTGTGATAACACAAATTTTTAACCCCTTTTTTCCCTGTGTTCGTGCCTTGCAGCTAGCTGAAAGAATGCTTCTGAGGCAATAGCCTCACTGCTGAAAAGCCTGGACATCCCTGTAAGGCTGATGTGACAAGTGTCTGTAGGTGCTATGCAAACCAGGCATCACCCACCTGCATGAAAAAAGGCAACAGAGAATAAGAGGCACAGAGAGAGGGCACGGAAAGAGGAGAAAAAACCCAACCCCAGCATTCATCCCTGCTATGTAAGGGGGGAAGGGAGCGGGGTGGATGAGGGCATGGACACACAACACAGGACAGGACACAACACCCATCAAGTTATGTAACTGCATGGGACCAGGTTTTGCCCTTTATAGTCCAATGAGAACAGGAGAGACCCAGCTACTCTGGTCTACACAGCACATCTTCCAGCCTCCAGCTCACTGAGGAAGTCTGTTAGCTCAAGCCAGCAGACAGCTTATCCATCTGTGCTGCTTCTAGCTGTCCAGAATGAGCCACTGGACTGCCATCGGAGGGTGGGGACACTGGTGTAGCTGTACAGCAGGGCACAAGGATGACTTTCCTGTCTCTAAGGTCAGCACAGCTGCCAGAGCAGCACAGACATTTTAGTACAGTAGGTAAATGTAGTTACTAACTCTGCCCAGACAGTCTCTCTGCTCTACAACGATGAAAGACAGCATTCCCCACTCGTACAAGTCAAGAGAGCAAATGCTGCAAGCATATTTTCAGAAGGGTTCACAGTTCTGAAACAACCCATTTACTGAAGTAATTTTTCACAGAGATCACTCCACTGTCCTAAGCATTTTTCTAGAGGCAGGTTTCACTCAGCACAAGTGCTTAAACTGACAAATCGGTCTGACCGTATTTTTTTCCATTGATACTTCTCTCTGGAGATCCAAGAGCACTCACCATAGCCCTATAGTGATCCTCAGTTAGGACTGGAGCAATTGTTCCTGGACAGGCCATTGGTTGCCAGGTCCTGCTGATCCTCCTCTTCAGGTGACAGCAAATACCTTGTTCTGAACTCTCATTCATCCTCTGTCCTACTGATGCTGTCCCTGACAGGCAAGTCCCAGTGATGGCACCAGACACAATTTCTCATTGATGTGACACCACATACTTCACACTTGCACATTTTGGCACACATGGAATTTGGAAATGAACAAGAGCAGGAGCTGTCCACAGAGACAACGGTGATGGAGATTTAAAGGAGCAGCAGCCGTGCCCACATCCATGAGCAACTAGTAGTAAAAAGAGAAGAAATTTAATTTCTTTATTTTCCTTTCTTCTCACCCCAAGTGCAGCAAACTGATATAGTCAGAGTGGACTTACTCCTCAGTATAAGTCACTTAGAAGGTTTGTTAAAGGGAAGGAGGAAAAAAAACCTGGGATACTGCTGTCCTGAACTACATTCTATTGACTATGAGTCCCTGCCAAAATAAATAAAAGAGACACCAGGCACAGGATGTAAGATTTACTACTCCATGTCCTAGGCTGGAGCTGGTATTTGTACCCAATAAATAAAACAAAAGAAGACAGTTTACTGACATTATAGTGTTTTGTCTTGTAGTAGCTCAGCTCACAAACATGATTGTAAAAGCACAGCACACCCAAGTGCTCAGTGAAAGACATGGACCAGCTGGAGAAGGTCCAGAGGAGGGCCATGAAAATTGTCAGAGGCCTGGAGCACCTCCCCAGTAAGGAAAGGCTGAGAGAGCTGAGAATGGAGGCTGGCCAGCCTGGAGAGGAAAAGGCTTCAGGAAGACCTTACTGCCTTTCAACATTTAATGGGGGTTTATAGGAATGATGGGGACTGACTGTTTAGTAGGGCTTGTTGTGCTAGGTCAAGGAGTAATGGTTCCAAGCTAAAAGAGGAGACATTTATTCTACACATAAGGAAGAAATTTTTTAAAATGAGGGTGGTGAAACACTATCACAGGTTGCCCAGAGAGGCTGTAGATGCCCCATCCCTGGAAACATTCAAGGACAGGTTGGCTGGGGCTCTGAAGAACCAGATCTAGTTGATTATGTACCTGGTACTCAAATTATTTTATGATTCTATGATTAATTCAAACAGTGTACAAGTCAGGACACAGGTAAGACACAGAGGACAACATGCATCACAACACCTTCTGATTTTTCACAGTCTCTTAGCCCCTCCAGCATGCAAAATAATAAGAAACAGTTTTGGCCTAACTAATTACACTGAAGTTTTATATGTCCACTGTGCAAAGACAAGTGTCTTAATCTTGTATTTGTCACCTACCAGTTTCTAAATTGCTTAGTGCTAGCTGGTCCAAGGGCAGTGGGTCACCCAGAAATGGCCATCAGAGGGAAAGTACCACAGTGGTGCCACACTGCTGGTGTCAACAGAGGTGGATGATGTCAGCACATCACTATGTCAGCAGCTGTAACCTGTTTGCTTACGTTGGTTTATTAGCTAGTTCAGAGCAAAGGGATGTAGGGATGCTAGAAAGAAGGCTTCCAGCTCCTTCTGAAACAAAAATCTGCAATTTGGAGTAAGCTGAAGCCTTCAGTTGCACTTAATACATTTCCCACAGAAGACCAAATGCCTAAATCAGTGACTTTCTGCTCATGTGATTTATTTCAAAGGTGATGCCCACAGGGAATTGGCATGAGCACTGGGATAGCAGCTCTTCTGGGTGTGCTCAGCAGAGGACTTGCACATCAGTGGCAGCACTGTGCCCACACGCTGCAGCACAAACGGCATAAACAACAAATGTTCACCAGAAGCACACGTACTTCAGAGCCTTGATTTAAGCTAAGGAGATAATATATTGCGTATTTCAGTAGGTACAACTTATCAAAAGTTTTCATAAATGTGAGGTTTAAAAAGGCAACAGAAGAGACAGCCGGAAGAAATAGCAGATTAATCTCTATATAAGAGAACAGAGCTGGAAGCGATACTTGGATCAGCTAAATGCTAAAATAAAATGGATTTTGGCTTTTTAATTTTGTTCTACCCCTCCCCATGGGCTAACATCTCAGCCTTCCTACAGGATAAAGCACATGTAAAACACTTGCACCATCTCCACTCCAAAATAACTTGCCAAAGAACTAATTACATAACTATTAAGAATTCTTGGATGTTTGATCATATTCAGATGCTCTTGGGCTATCCTGAACAACACTGATTCAGCTCTCATCCTCAGCAGCAAACAAATGTTTCCCTAAGGATCCTGTGAGGCAAGACATTTTCTGACCAACCTGCAGTAATTATATAAAGTTAGATCCAACCTGTGGCACAAATACGATCTCACTCTTCCCATGTCACAACATATTGCTCACTGCTTGCATTTGAGAAATTGTTTGCAGGTGAAATGACCATACATTGTATGCTTATGGTGTTACCTGCAATTAAGCAATGATTTTTTCATCTCTCAAAAGTGAAAAGCCGTCAACTCTTCCCACTGAGCAAGACCATAGTTTCTTCAAGTCTTTCAGTCCAAGAAATACTTACTGACAGAAAAAGAAATCCTATTTCCACTAGATGTCCCCTCTATGTTATATTTACCCCTAATACCATTTTTGTAACTATACAGAAAGGCTAAGCAGATCCATATGAAAAAACTTTTCCATCAGGAAGGTTTTAACCAGGTCTTTCCCTAACAGAGCTTACTGCAGCATTACACAAATCCCAGTCCTGACACAAGGCAGCAACAGGCTTTTCATAAACAAGACAGCGAGAGAATAGCAATGAAACAATTCCATTTCATAAACCGAAAAGCGTGAATAACGTGTTCAGGAACATGTATAACGTGATCAGGGTCGAAGTGCCAGCTTGGCAAGAGATCTCTACTGGAACTCAGAAGCAGTTGCACCCAGACAGTACTAAGCACAAGCTACATTTTAATACCTAGACACTACAAAGAGATAAGAGACAATGTACCTCCTCTCCCTTGTGCAAAATGTTGATCTATTTGCTGGTATAATTATAGCCATTAGGAATCACAACCCTCATCTAGTGCAACAACGTCCTGCCACAAAGCCAGTTTCCGGCCAGCCCAGCTGATAAACACAGCTCACAGCTCCGTAGCTCAACTGGAACCGGTTGCCCAGAGAAGCTGTGGATGCCACATCCCTGGAGGAGTTCAAGGACGGGGCTCTGAGCAGCCTGAGCTAGCAAAAGATGTCCCTGCCCATGGCAGGGAGAGTGGACTCACAGAGTTCTCATTCAGATGCAGTCACTGACTACAAAAGTCTTACAGATACCCGGGCTACTAACTCTTAAGCCAGGATAAACAACTTTGTGATGAACCTTTTTTTCCTCTCAGATGCTCTATAGGAACATATTGGTGCAACAGCCCAAGGAAACACCACTTACGTAGAAAGAAACTGCCTTATGTGTTTGCCAGTTTGCCCATTTATTTTCCTAATAGATAATTTCCATTTGCATTTAAATCCAAGCAGCCATGCCTGAGAGAGACCAACATTTTAAAAAGCTGCAACCCAAACAGAGAACAATCAAGTTTCAGTGCTTAGCAACTAAATCATTAACCTATTGGGAAGGAAATACTTCATTTACCAGCATGGAATGCTGTCCCCAAGGCACTGCCGTATATAAAAATGTAAAATATATGGATTTTTATAGGTATTTGTTCAAATGTATGTAAGGTTCTTACTGTGTACTCCAGCTTAATAGACACTAAACACTTTAGTAACTATATATTCTGGGTACTAGGTGACCCTAGGCATTGAACAATAGAGTGAGGATCATTATACAAATATTACATGGGATATTATGATAGTTTCAGTAACTTCTGGTAACATTTTGGTATTTATGACACTAGTTTTATAATCCATTCTGCTTCATCAGACACAGATCATTCATGTCTCTCTTTCGATGTTGTATGTCTCCCTGCCCTTCCTTCTACTCCAACAGCTGGGGCAGGGGAAGCTGTAAAGAAGGAGGTGGACCTTGATTCCAATTGCTTGTTCTTATCCCCAAGAAAGGGTGGGCAAAGCCTCTGCAAGTGTGCAGCTGAAAAGTCATAAAAGGAGTTTGCTGCAACAAGGGAGTCCAAGTACCTCCTTACAGCCTCATCATGATTTGCAGTCCCCATTCTAGAGCACAACTAAAAAGGCAAGAGAGCAGCAAGGACAGAGACCCACCATACACACTCCTATCCTTAGCTCACTAAAACATAGTCCCCTTGACTGAAGGGATGAGGAGCATGACACCAAGAAGCATCATTTTCTACACTGACATAATTTAACCATCATGATTGCATAGTAAAATAATTATTATTTTCCTGATGTAATTCAAACCTGGACTTGGATATGCCACCACTGCAACTATACCGGAAATGTTTCTGTAATTTAGATTAATCCTGGATTAATCTGTAAGATTGTGGAGGAGTTAAAAACCTGCACCTAATTAGCATTATACCTTGTGTAGCAACTCAGGCAGAAGCTCCACTGCCTTTTCATAAAAGTTCTTTAAAAAACTTCATCTTACTCATTAGAGGGAACAAAACAACCAACCCACCCAAATGAAAAGAGGGGGAAAAATCAAAATCTTCTTTATTAATAAAAAGTTGAAAATGTATTTTCAGGAGATATGCAGCAATACTCTGTGACAAATCTGAATTGTCAGTTATTCTCAGAAACGATCTTCAGAATAGCCCAAATCCCGCCCCCTCCCCCCCCAAAAAAATAAGCCTCCCGACCCATCACGCTCCTGTGCGCAGTTGAGCGCCGTGTGTACAACACGAAAATACAGGACTGTACCTTGTCCCCGACAAGCAGCGGGCACTTGCCATTGTTCTCTCGCAGACCTGACCCGCATCCCCGTTTACCTTCACGCACAACCAAGGCACCGGGAACACGTGCCCGCAGGAGGGCTCCCAGCCCGCGCCCCGGGCGCACCCGGCAGAGCCGCCGCCCGCCAGGACCCCCGACGGCAGCGGCCGGGNATCCCCGCCGCTGCCGCCAGAAGGCAGAGAGTTGGGAGTGCTACACCCCTCGGGCCCTCGCTGTCCGCAGCCCGGACACCACCCCGAGCCGCACCGACACCGGCGGTCCCGGCGCGGAGCCCCCGCCCCGCCCGTCCCGTCCCGTCCAGGAACGCAGCCCAGCCCGGCTGCCCGAGCTGCCGCGGCCGCTCCCGAGCTCCCCGTCGTACCCAGGATCTCCTTCCTGCGCTGCGTGTGGGGCTGCTCCGTGTAGACCCACTCGAAGTCCTCGCGGGTGACACGGTTCCCCATGGCTCCCGCTGCGTCCCGCGCCGCGCCGCGCTGCCCTTATAGCTCCGCGCCCGCGGAGGGGCGGCTCCTCCGCCCGCCCCCGCCCCGCGGCCGCCGCTCGCTGCAGGCGGGCACCGGGACAGCTCCGCGGCTTCGCTCGGGTGTGCAGGAGCCGGGAAAGCTGCAGAGCCCCTCCGGGTATCAGGGGGAGTCCGGCGGGAAGAGGGTGCCTCGGGGCTCACTCTGCGGACAGGGGACGGGCGGCCAAGGCTCGCCGTGCTGCAGGGACCTCGAGGACAGCCAAGAGAGGTGTGTGGGGTGGGCGTGTTTGCCGGGGCTCAGCACAGCCACTACATCCATCGCTGCCTGGGACGGGTCCAGAACACAAGGGGAACTCCAGCGCTGCAGGTCCCCGGGCACTTCCAGACACAGCTTTTGGAAAGCAGAGGTAGTCCAAACCCCATAAATCCAGAGACAGAGCCCTAAGCAGAACCGTGGATTAGGGCAAAGCCCAGTTGTGTGAGCTCCTCCCAGGGGTGGAAGACCTAGAACAGTGCAAAGGCGACCAACGACTGACACACATTTCCTTGGCGCTCTGACAATCTTTGTGAGCCGTCCCTGTAGAATCCAGCCCTTGGCTGTGTCCCACTTCACTCCTGGTAGTGTGCGGCCCAGTTCCCAGGTACTGTCCCCGCTGGAGTAGCAGGAAGTCGCACTGCTACCTTGGTAACAAAACCGGGCAAAGGACTTGCTAACATTAAAACTAAGGTAACCTTATGTACGTCTCTAGGCTCTCTGATTCACAGAGTTACACAGTGATGTTTCTACACACACAACTCAAAATTAAAGTGCTACCCTTGTTCCCACTATGTTCTTTTGCAAGTCCATACCTGACCTCCTGTCCATCTTCACTCATTATCCCTATCCCTATCATTAGTCCTTCCAACAACATCATCATGTGTGGATCAGCTCCAATTTTGTTTCAATCTGTTTCAATATGAATGTCTCTAGCACCCTCCATACCTTTCTACCCTTAAAAATGCCTATTATAGCTGGAAGTTAAAAGGGACAAAAAAAGCAGCCTTGAGAATATGAAATGTAAATATTTTTCAGCAATAATTTTTGCCTACAAACACTGGCAACACTATCACCTCTTATATTAGTCTAGTGGAACTATTTAAGATCTCTTGGTAGAACAGTTACATGAAACTATAAGGGCTAGAAAACACCAACAATGAAAAACCCACAAACCCAAAACCCTGATGCTTGACTGCTAGAAAGCTTTAGGAGGCTTTTTGGAGAGTCAGGGGGTTTTTTCCCTGTCTAAATTACAGAATCACAGAATCAGCTGAGTTGGAAGGGACCCACAGGGACCACTGAGTCCAACTCCTGGCGCTGCACAGGGCCATACACAAGAGTCACACCATGTGCTTAAGAATATTCTCCAAACACTTCTTGAACTCTGCCAGGCTTGGTGCTGCCACCACTTCCCTGGGGAGCCTGTTCCAGTGCCCAGCCACTGGGTGAAGAACCTTTCTCTAATATCCAACCTAAACCTCCCCTGACACAATTTCAGGTCATTCCCTCAGGTCCTGTCACTGGTCACCACAGAGAAGAAATCAGTGCCTTCCCCTCCTCTTCCCCTTATGAGGAAGTTGTAACTGGTCTCCCCTCAGGCTCCTCTTCTCCAGGCTGAAGAGACCAAGTGACCTCAGACACTCCTCATACGGCTTCCCCTCAAGGACCTTCACCATCTTTGTTGCCCTCCTTTGGATGCTCTCTACTACCTTAAAATGTAAACCCTTGAGTGATCAAAGGTGCAAAGCAGGTTGAGTGGAAGGACTATGGTGCAAAGGGAAACAGTTTTACCTACAGCAGGAACAGGAGTTTAACCACTTTGCTGTTACAGCTCAGCTCTCTGTAAGTACAATGGTTTCTTCAGCATTGCTCCAGCACATGGTTGGTGCTCTCCCATGAAGTTGCAGGGTGCAACCCAGATAAGAGACTATTAATCTCAGTTAAGGTTATTACATGTTTCTAGAAGAAATGGATTGTTCAGAGAGCAGATGCATCGGTATCTCAGCCTAAACCTTTTTAACTGGCTCAAACATTTTGGTGTGTTGACAGTAGTGGTGGAAAAGCCAGTCACTGAATATGATGACACCCTTCTGTCACTTCCTGCTCAGGTGTGCTGAAGGTGACTAAAAAAGCAAATTAGTGGGGCAGTCCATGCAGTTACAAAGAAAACAAATATGACTTCATCCCAAAGCTTGTCCAGTAGGATAGTGCTATTGCATGTGGTAAGTTACACATGGAAACTTAAGTATCTCCTTTGTAGGCAAACAGCATCTCCTTCATGTAGCTCATTACTATAGACTCAACCTGACCACATCAGAAGAACAGAAAATTTTTCTGTCTCCAATGAGCTGGCATCTGGTTTTGAGAATAGAATTTCGTGCTTTATATTTCTATAATAAGCCAAACAAATCATGCTAATTCAAGAGTAATTGTGGATGCCAGACAAACAAGAAACACCAGCTTTAGATCGTCTTCTAGAATTGGCAAAAGTATTATCCAGTTCTGACCATTTGGCATCCTTAGTTTTACAGCATCCTAGTAAAATCATTCACAGTGGAAAAGGGAGGGAGGGGTGTTAATGGCACACAGCAACAATAGCCCTTTTAATGAATACTGTAATGACTGTGAACTCTACAGATTCACAAAGTCACTACACTTTACCCAGTTCAAATGTGCTTCACATGGTCAGGTTCTCTCAGTTGTAGCTTCCCTTTCTTATTTAATTTCCCATACTTGTTCAGGATTTCTGGGAACTACTGGGAAGCCTAGCTGAGGGAAATTCCTAACACACTCAGGAGGAAGAGCACAATTGCTGACTCTGTGCAAGGTACCATCAAATTATCTCATTTACAAAGTTTTAAGTACACATCACACTCATCTCCAGCATCCCAGGGTAAAAAAGACAAAAACTCTTTGCTCCACTGAGGACATGGCCTACGATATATAGCTCTGAAGCAAGACATACTGGTCCACACTTCCACACACCCAGGCAGACTCACCATTCCTCACCCAAAGGTGCTTATCCATCAGCTGGCTTCCCAGCATGAATGTATTTCTGCTACACAACCCAGTTACTTCCTCCTTATGCACATGGAGAGGACAGGTGACAGAGTGAATACAAGTGGAACAGCTGCACAAGTCTCCTAGTGATTACTGCCAGCCTTGGGTGTTTGAGGTATCTTAATTCTGCCCTGGTGTGCAGGTCATAACTCCTCTTCCTGTGGTTTTCAACAACTAATCTTTGTTAAAGTTGTTATTCTGGAACTAAAACAAAGTCATCTGGGAATTTTATCTCTAAATAAAGTGTTTTCTCCTCCAAAGTAAGAGCTCCATGTCCCATGACAGACTTGTATTTTCAGTTGCTGCATTACCTACTTTCTTCTCTGCCTATATAAATTGGACCTTCTTTCATTGCCAGAAGAAAACACAGCTATAATATTTGCTTGTTTATAGAAGATTTTGCTGTCATTTTGAATTGGGTGTCACTCTTTGATTTGATATAACTAATGCCAACGTTCACAACGTGACGTATTTTATTGAACAAAGTCAAATTTTCATAGGCAGCATAGTTTGTAAATGAGCCATGTCAACACACACCCACACCGAAGGAAACGCAGGAGAAACAATTTGCCAGTAAGCCGTCCGTTGTTTTCCCCTCTCACCTGTGCTGACCCTTCCCGGGGTCATCCTGGATTTCTCCTCCCACTGGGTTAGCTCTGTGCCAGAGCTGTGAGTTGAACTGACCAAACAAAGGTGCTGAGGAGCTGCTGCAAGTGCCTTAGGAGGAGAAAGGCATGTTCCTTTTGGCAGCGTTAAGCTGTTGGATACACTTGGCTGTATTACGGGTAAGCCACCCTTCACACAGCGCGGCGGTTCTCAACAGCCGCATTTGCCCAGCACTCGGCAAGCCCTGGTGGATGTTGGCTGGCTCACGGTGTCTCTGTGCCTGAGAGCTGCCCAAATGCGACGTGAGGTTCCCAGAAGCAAACAGCTCCCCGGGAGATGGGCTCACCGCTTCCCAGGTTCACCGCTCCTCCCCTGCCCACAGCTCTCCCAGCACCCGACCTGCGCGGGGCCGCATCACTCCCCACCTTCCGCAGCCGGCCCTGCAGAAAGCTCCAGCCGTGGGAATGCTCCTTTCGTAGGCCAGGAGCAGCGGGAAGCGCACGGGAAAGGCAGCACGGGCTGCAGCAGCACCCGCGCGGTGAGGGGCGGGGGGCGGCTGTGCGGCCGAAGGGCTCCCCGGCACAGCTGCGCTGCAGCCAGAGCTCGGCTCGCCCCGTCCTGCAGCAGTGCCGGCCCGCACGGGGCCCGCAGCCAGCGCGGCCCGCTCGGGGCGGGCAGCGGAGCCGGGATGGCCCCGTGCCCCCGGCGGCCCCGCCGCGAGCGCAGCGCGCCCCCTGCCGCCGCCGCGCCGCCACCGCGCCCGCCCCGCCCCGCTCCGCTCCGCTCCGTCCCCGCTTCGCCTCCGAGCCGCACGCTTTCTTTCATTCAAGTCTCACGGCCCCTCGAAGGTAACGGCGATCACCGGAAGGGTGGCTGAGGAAGGGCTCACTTCGCAGGAGCGAAGGACTGTTCGGTACCGCTCGAGTGTCCTCGCTTCCTTTAGAGACACGTCCTTAAGGAATTTTAAAGTGTTTTGTCTGGAGGTTAACAAATGCGGGGCTGCTGTAACTAACGACACCACTGTGATCCAGTACGTAATGTATTTAGACAGATCGCTCCTGCAGAATTCACATGGAAACAACTTCCTCTTCTACATAAATATTTTTTTCTCGTGATACATTTCTTAGCTTTTCCAAAGAATCACAAGCTTTCTACGAAGTAATTTATTCCACTGAGTGGTTTCTGTTGTTCAGAGGATTTGCAATTGCTTTCTCTCACAAGACATAAGTACTTCTCCCGTGCACAGCTTATGCTACCATCCCGGCAATCTTGGGCATTTCAGGAATCTTCACTAGCAGCCTGGTACAAACTCCTGAGTGGAGTGTGGGAACTAGACTTCTATTCCACAGCAAAAATTTTAAACACAAAAAGTAGCAACAACATTTGTAATCTATCCAAATATGAGAATCTAAGGGGTTCGCTGTGGACAATTTGTCAGAATTATGAGAGAGCGTGGGTCCTGTGAAGAAAAGCACCAGATTAAACTGGGATTTCTCTGCTTCCCCTCTAAACATTGATGCCACCTTCTCTGAAAGCTCACACTACTGTACACCGCTGGTCTGTCTGGCAGTGCTCTCTGGACTGCAGCTCACCCTCGCAGATCTGCTTTTCCAAATGTATTTCCCGGCACTCAGGTTTCAACCTGATGCACTTAAAACCTTTCATTTCAGTGCTGCTGAGCTCCCTTCTGACAATAGGAGCGACACGGGGTTAAGAGGGGTACTTGTTCAGCCTCTTGAAGTCAGAGACTAAACTTTGAGTAGGGGAAGAAAAAGCCACTTGAAAACGTCTTGCTGTGTGTGTATGTAGTGTGGATGTGTAGGAAGAATTGCCTCTGCAGGCAACAGTTGGAGAACGACTTTGATAACAAACTACTGAATTCCAAAGATTATGTCATACAGTCTGGTTTTATTTTTAAGAAATATTTTTAGTTAGTATTTATGTTGTAGCAACATATATATACCCTCCAAGACGAACTAGGGTTTGACTATAAATTCACAAAGTAAAATTACAATCATTCTTCCGATGAGTTACAAATCCTTCTAGTATAAGCACAGTAGAAAAACAATCGATCAGCTTTGCCTATGCCTAAGGAGTATAAAAGGTTTTGCTCAGAGTTTAGCAAACTGGCAGTCGAGTCACAGTATCTATTTCTCAATGGAAACCTAGCTAATTTGGTTTAATTAAAAAAAATAGCTGCCCTTGGGCCTTCCTTGAGACTGCAGCATTTTATACATCTTACTTATTTTTTATTTATTTAGCCTTGTTCACTTCAATCCATTTTTCGTTTAAAATGTAGTATTAACCCTAGGGCTACATCTTCCTTAATGCTACTGGGATCTATCTGATGACTTCAACAGAAGCTGAGAGCAGAGCACTTCCCAGCATCAGGTCTGTAACCCAAGGGAATGCATATGCAGGAGAAGGGATAAGGAAGCCCAGCTATTTGCAGGACAATCAGCATGAATAGGAGCTGCAGATTTGCTCCCTGGCTCCAGGGAGCAGTGCGAGCAGTTAGGACACGCATTCACATACATTGCCTGTGCTGGCAGGTGTGAAATTGTACCATGCTGACTCAACTCATAGGTATTATTTCCCCAGAAACTTCTGCTTTTGTGTTGTCTATAATTCGCAAGATACAGACTATTCATATGTTCACACATATCCTATGTTGGTGTAATATGACTCCTTCGTGAAGACTGAAGATTTTTGAAAGGGTAGTTTAATATCCTCAGCCATGAAATCAGAAATGGAGGACAAAAACTTCATTTATGATCATCAGCTTTACAACTCAATAATAATTATTTGTATTTTCAATTAATAATTAAAGGACTAAACGTTTCTGGAGTGAGGATTAGTCCCACTGATTTATGTATCCTTTCATACAGTAAGAAAAACTATTTATATGATCTTGTCCTTACAACAAGAACCTATTTAATGAAACCGGGGTGATTAATGACCATAACTTACACATTAATTTGGAATGGTGGCATTCCAAATTCTCTCTCCGTTACTCTGCAAGATGACTGATGAGAGAAAATCCTTCCTCACTGTGCTCAGCCTCAAAAACACAAGCAGATGACAAATGTAGGAGAGCACTATAAATCTCAGTAAATTAATTGGTGTAGCTTTGATAGCTGCTTGGTTTGCTACTGAGAGGGGAATCTGTAGTAGGATGTGATACAGCAAAGTATTAAAAGTACCAGAAAGTGAAACAGAGAAAAGAGGTGTACACAGAGTTCAGTGCTTGTTTCTAGTCACAAGAAAGGTCAGCAAGCAGAACCTTATGCTCATAATGAAGCTTTAAATGTGTTTTGTAGGAGCCCATACACAAACTGGGATCAGGGATTTCCCTCGTGTTTAATTAGCCATCTGAGGAGAGAGGACAGAAGAGGACAGAAGCTGAACATTGTTAAAGCCAGGCATGGTGGAGTTATATCAGATCAGCTGGAGATGAGGAAGCTAAATTATGAGGGAGACTAAGTTATGAAGGACTATAAAGGTAAAGTTAAAACTGCATTTCCTGCAGAGCTGCAAAGAGCTAGGACAAGGACTCTGGGAAAGATGGTATAGCTAATTAACATTTTACTTAGTTAATTACTTTAATGGCATTGTAAATCCCAGTTTAAATTTCTTCCTGAGTCAGGTTGGTGTTTTTCACTGTTTTGTTTTTTTTTCTCTTCAAGACCTGTCCTGTTTTAATTGATTAACAGGTCATTCTAGATGAAGATAACAAGGAAAACCTGATATCTTGAATTGGCAGAACTTATTCATTAGTCCTAGATAAGTCTTTAACAGGTGTTAACAAGAGAACCCTTTATTATCAACTACTGATTTTCTTTTCCTCCAGTGAGTGACTATCTGCTCTTCTTTACACAAGAGCAAAAATATCTTAAAAGCTATCCATGTCACATATTTAACTAGATATGTAAGTATTATCAGTTTAGTGATCAGTGTTGGCTTACAATGGGAGGGCTAATCTTTCTTTCTTTCTTAAACATTAGACAAATGGTTTGTGTGAGAAAGAGAAGGAAAAATAGGATATCAGAAATTTCCAAACCAGTGAATTTGAAAGGCTGGGTGAAACAAATCAGGAAAAGGGTGTGTTGACCCTGCTAGAGGCAAGAGAGAAGGATGTAGATGCTGGCTGTGAAAACCTCACTTGTTTCACACTTTAAACGTCTTCTCTTTATTTTGGTGTAAAATGAAAAGGGCAAGAATAAGACTAAAAAAAAAACCAAAAAATCACCCCAAGATGTGGAAAACAAGCATTGATCATTTTGTTAATTCACTCATACTTTGTGAAAGATTAACTTGTTTTCTGTGACCTTTCTTTTCTTAAAATACAGCGGACTTTTGTATTTGCCAAGTAATTCTTTTCAAAAGAACAGCTACCTAGTTTGGGCTAGGTGCAGCTGAGATAAGAGTCAGGACAATTAGTTCTGTAGTATGAAACAAGAAACAGTTCTTTATATAACTATCACACAACTGGATACTATACACAAAGTTGGACGAGTATAGCAGTGACAACTGTGGTTCCTGCAAACTACTAGTTCACCACAAGAAAAAGAAATGCACAAGAGTAAAAGCATAATATTGATTGAGTGGCTAATGATGTTGAGTACTGACCATTATCTGCTGATAATATATATGGCGTATAACATATATATATATATATGGAGATAACTTTTATTGAGCATATCTGAGAGATAGGTTGTTATAGTTCTTCCAAACCAGGGTGCTGCAATGCCTCAAGCACCCTATGCATAGCTTATGCTATGAGCAGCACTGCTGATTTCTCTGCAGGTAGTCTGCATTTAACAAATGCTTTAAATATTCCAGGAATTGCAAAATAAAATTACAACTAGAACTAAACCAAAACAAAACAAAGCAGCCATGCTCTTCTAGTGGTGCCCAGTGAGAGGACATGAGGCTACATGCACAAATTGCAATACACAAAGTTTTTCTTAAACATAAGGGAAGAACTTCTTTCAGTGAAACATAGGAACAAGTTGCCTAGAGAGGCTGTGGAGTTACCATTACTGGAGATATTCAAAGCTCAGCTGAACACAACTCAGAACAATTTGCTCTATTTGACTCCACTTTTGAGCAGGGGCTTGGACTAGACCATATCTAGATATCCCTTGCAATCTCAGCTCTGCTTTTCTGTGATCCTGTGAAACTGAGATCAGTGTCTCTCATTCAGTCTAGTATTCTTTGGGGTTAATTGAAACAAAACATGATTTTTCAAATTATCCTCATATGCCATCAATGCACATGGTGGCAGTAACCTGTCTGCAGAACTTTCTACTACTTAACACTGATGTACCTCTTCACCCTAAAACAAGAACCCAGCACATACAATCTTCTGTAGTACTTGATGCCAAGTACATGTAAAAACTAAAAGCTGAAGGAAGTTCAGAGGAGTAAAAAAATGTCTTTGACAGTATGCATCTTGTCTTCCTTTTCCTTCCTCTCCTCTCTTCTGCCTTCCTTTTCCTGAGCATGGTACTGGGGGCTCAGGTAAATGTGGATGACTCTACTCTTTTCTACAAGACTGCACCAAAATGAAAAGAGGTGAGTTCTTGGTAACTCGTAGCTTTCTAACTACTCCAAATGATTTCTGTACAGAGCTACTACACTGTTTGTGCTGGCTTTGAAGTTGCCATCTCTTTGAATCCTGCACATTCTGGTGCTAAGAAAAGCAGATGTGTGAGTCAGCTCAATCCAAAAGAAAGGAAGGCTGTGAGGACAGCAGAAGCTGGCTTTGTCAGGAGAAAACCCATGACATTTTGTTCTTTCAGTCAGGTGTGCATGGCACCTGACACTACTACCAGGAATTTTGTAGTGGCAAGAAAGGAGAATGGAGATAAAAAAATGCTAGTGGGTGTGTGCATGTGAAAAGGAGAAATCTAGTTTTTGCAGACTGATGGTGGACTACAATTTCTTGCAGCAGATTTTAAGGAAGGAACCAAGGAAGAACACCACCACCACCACCTCCCTCCCCACATCCCCCAAATAAAACAGCTAAATCTGAGGCATTGCAGAGAATATCTATTCCTAACACTTGTTATGGATGCTTAAAAATAACTTTTGTTTCCAATGGATGGTTTTACATTTTTTAAATTAAACCTTTTCCCCCTTGCTTTTTAAATGTGTCTAGGAAACAAAATGGAGTTCTGAACATGGGGAGCAAAATGGGGTGCATAGGGCAAGAAGATAAGAGATTACTAAGGGGACAAATTCTGCTGCTATTTGGATAGGGGACAAAGTTGTCTTTTAAACACCTTTTCACTGGGCAGCTTTCTCATCTTTATTTTTCCTTGTTGCCGTATTTTTTGTCAAGCTGTTAATGGAAAATAATGTAAGTTGATGATCTCATTCAGGATAAAAACACAGGGCTGATGCAGAATATTTGTACCATGTAACACGTGTCACTGAAAAATAATGAAATATGAATGGTGCAGCAAAGTCTTAAAGTATTGGCTTTAAGCCAAAGTATGGGAAAGAGCAGAAAACACAATTGAGGTGGTTGTGATACTTACAAACTTAAAAGTGCCTTTTCTGTCTGAAATTATATAACTGCTTGCAGTAAAAAAAAGAAAACCACAAAAATGAAACAAGGTTGTGCAAGATTATTTAACTATTATCACTGACCTGAACCAAAAATTTTATCTCAATAAACAAGAGAGACTTGTGACTTTGTTCTTGTATTTGACAAAGCTCACTTACACTAACACCAAAAAAACCCCTTCACCCAAAATAATCCACTCAGGGCCCAGTCCCACTTGCTCTGATGGCAATGTCAGCTCTGATGGGAATTCAAGAGCAGGACTGAGTGCATGTCTAACATGTAGGTGACATTAATGCAAGCTTAGAATATAAAGTATAACTGAGTTATGTACTTTTCCTAAAAAAAAAAAAGAACATTGTAATGTAATTACAAAAGTCATTGTAATGACTCACCTTTTTTTTTTTTTTTTTATTACATGTAACTTTTATGGAGGGACTAGGGAGACTTCATTCTAATTTTGAAATCATGTTCTTAAAAGCTACAGAACCATTTTTCCCATGCTGGTACACGTGTCCTTCCAACTATAAACAGAGGGGCAGAATTTATATGTAGAGTTCTGGAAATCTCTTTACAGGACCTAAAAACAGCCTTTCAGTTTGTGAGAATTTTGCAATGATAAACTACATATTGTATTTGTTAAAATGGGATTGCTGAGTATGACTGGAGAGAAGGAAATCACAAATCTCCACAAGTAAATTTGTTGCTATTTCTAATAGTTAATAGGAAAGTATTTCCTAATCTCATCATTAGGGCAAAGCTCAGTACTGGTGTCTTGAGACCTGGAGACTAACTCGGAGAACACTTGATGCTGAGGTGGAAGAAGAAAGTATTTATTAGCAGGAACCTTTTATCAGTTTTTATATCATGGCAATTTGGGATATGAGCAAACAAAGCAATGGCATATTAAGAACTGAAGGTTAAAATGGAATATATACTTGCAGCAGCCTTGGAAATACCTATAAGGCAAATGTGCAGTTGTAGTTAACATAAAAAGGGAAGGAAAAGTGATGTAACAGCTGAAAAAAAAAACCAAAAAGGAGTGAGGAAGAGATGATCTTGTCCTGAGTACAGAAGGCCTGTGAGAGTTGTTTTAAAATCCTCACCTTTGGGAGTACTAATTTATTTTGTACAACCCTAGACTTCCTCTTTTTAAAGATGTACATACTTGTAGAGCCACCAGCACATTAATTTCTGACTGAAGATAACATACAGTCCTTCTGAAGGACTTTCCGCTACCTGTAGAGAACATTTTACAATTACTCAGTCCATGTCTCTGCATCTCCTACTTGTAACTCTTTCGCATCTGCTCGTTTGTATCAAGACAGGCAGCTGTTTCTTTGCAAATTCTGCTCCTGATTTATATGCCCACAGGCCTGACTCCTTACAAAGCTACTAACCAAATAAGTGCAATACGCTCACGAGTGCTACTTTTCCCTTGGCACCTCTGCACACGGCAGTTCCTTGATGGGGTAAGGAAGGGATGTCCTGCAGTTGGCAGAAGGGGAAGGAAGTGGAGTGTGACTGGAGCGCGGAGCTGCTGCATTTGCAAGGCACGAACTGTTGTGTTGTTGGAAGGGTTCTGGGGAGCAACGGAGTTCAGGGACGGAGAGGTGTGTTAATAATTAAGGCAAATACCTACACTTTATAGTTTAAATGAGGAGATCACTTCACGTACTGGAATTTTGTGCAGTGATTGAATTGCAACGCTTCACTTATTTTAAACGCTGCTTCTCGGTAAGCGAGTTCATGCACTCGGCTGCCGATCGCCCCGCCGGCCGTGCCTTCAGAGCCGGCGCTCCGCAAGCCCCCGGCGTGTCCGGGCGCATCTCCGGTCCGAGGCTGCAGGAAAGCACCGCGCCACGCGTAGTGGGGAACACACCACACTCCAAAGGAAAAGGAATAAAGGGAGGAGAGATAAAAATTCCCTCGTGCCAATAATAGCTCTACTGTAAAATTCAAACACGCCGATCCTGCCCACGTCCCAAGGCTCAGGCGGAGCTCGGCGCTCGCCCCTCTGTCCGCCCGCAGCAGGACGGCGCCGATAGCCTTCGGCTGCAGCACAGGACCCCAGGCCGGCAGCTCAGCCCTCGGCTGCGGGGCCAGCCGGGAAACGCCCTCGACACGGCCG